>VWYN01003024.1:37529-77222 GCA_013400075.1 Hippolais icterina
TTGAACTGGAGAAACAGCAAAACACCACCTGGAGAAAGATTGTTTGGAGAAAGGAGAGTTGCTTGCCAAGATTGTTTTGAGAAGAAGCTTTCTTGAGAAGTTTTCCCTTGGGAAAAAGTTTAGCAGCTGCTGGCAGGCTAAAATCTCTCAGACCCAGAAATATCAGGCCCACAGGCCACAATTACTCCCACTCTATTTTTTTTTCCCTCCTTAAATGTGTTATCACAGAGGCATTATTATCTTTTCTGATGGGCTTGGCCTTGGCACCAGTGCAGGTCCATCCTGGAGCCAGCTGTCACTGGCTCTGTCAGACAAGGGGGAAGCTTCTGGCAGCTTCTCACCTGCCCTGCCTGAGATCCCCTTCCCACACACTCTACCCAAACCTGGCCACACAAACCCAGCACAATGATGAACACTGGCTGAAACCTCAGGGAAGACATTTCTGAAATCCATCTAATTGTGGCTGACCACAGTGCAGTGCATTGCCATCCAAGGTTCTGCTTACAGCCACTGCAGTGGAGGGCTGCACTCGCCTCCCTCTCCACACAGAAAAGAAAATCAGGGCTATTTTTATGCCAGCATCTTTTGGATACAATTCTTAATTCTATGAAGGAAAGTCACCCCAGTTAAATCCACTCCTAATGCACCAAAATCATTCCTTTTCTACTCACAGCATCAATGCTTATACTCCTGATGATCATAGAATATGAAGTTTATAGTTCTCAGAGTAAAAGTTCTTATTCAAAGGCTGTAGGTTCACACTAGAACTCCCTGAGCTGAGGGTGCTGTGTGAGCCAGCCTGCACACTGCACACAGGGCCTCTGCAGGTTATGGATGCGTCCAACCACCCACAAACAACAGAACATTTCTCTTGTGTTGCATTCCAACCAGTTGTATCCCAAGTTTCCTGAGGGGTTTTTTTTTTTTCTGTTTAAATTAATTCATTTTCAAGACACATATAATTCAGGGAATCTTTTCACTTTCATCTCATGTTATTTGGTTAGTGATTAAAAAAAATTAGCTGAGTTAACTGACACACAGTTTTCCATGTGAATGTGAATGTTGTCTGTTAAAAAGAACTGTTTACAATACCAATACGCTTCTGCAGAGGAAATAACACACAGGTTTAATAGGATGATAAATGTATTTGTGGGGTTACAAGAGAAATGAATGGAAACTCATGAGTGGGAGGTGAAACTGAATAATTAAGCAGCAAAATGCTACATGGTACATTTTCAAATTCACTGACATGCAAAGAAAGGAAATTGCTACTCAGAGCTGTGGACCAACAATGATATACAGCCATTGATCTGGAAGAATGCAGAAATTACTATTAATTTTAAATGAGACCTGTTATTCCAAAAAATAAAGCAAATAAGGAGATTACCCACCAAGACAATTATCTCACAGGTGAGTTGAATGACAATGTTGTTTTTTGAATAAGCAAACTGAGCTAGAGCTTCACAGTTTAATAGGTCATATTTCAAAATCATGTATTTTTAGCAAATTATATCTGTGCAAGCTAAAAATTTTAATAACCTCCTGAAGTTCAGATTCCAGTGTTTTCTTCGTTGACTCCTCCCTGTGAAACTGGGAGGCTTCTGTACTGCAGGCACAAAGTCGTCTTAAATCCCTCAGCCTTCTTTCCATATTCAGGTCAGGAAGACACAGTATACTGTAGAAACTGAAAACCACTCGTGGAAACATATATCTACCCTAAAGGAGAATCTGTGGCAAAAATGAACCTTGGATGGCTCCCTGCTCCCTGGATACTACACACAAAACTACATATTCAGAGGCAGAGGTGAAATAATGACTTATAAAAGAAACTGAAAACCGGTCATTTCATTGAAGGTCAGCTTAAATAATTAAGACAGAAAATCAATAGATTAGTTGGCTCTTCTCACTAATATATTTTTACAAGGTTAAAGATTACCCACCGTCCCAATATATGTACTGAAGTATTTTTTGTTTTAATAATTCTGCAGTATTCACGTTTGTCTTTTTGTGATTGTTATGTTTTTCTTGCCTCTCCACGTGAACACTACCTCACAGAGTATTTTATTAGCACTCCCAGAGAGTTCACATTAACTATTCAAAGAACTGAATGAACAGGTCCAGCACAATCTGATTTCTTGTCCACACATAGCAACATTTCAAATCATCCCTAGTTCAGCTTGTCTTCACAAGTTCTGGGAATACCCACTGCTCCACACCCTGGTTGGGTATCTGTCATTTCTGTGTATCACTTCAGTCACGGACAAGCTAATAAAACTGCAATATTTTGGTTATATTTAACCTTCAGCTACTATTGATTGTTCATAAAGCAATGCCTAAGAAGTTTTTCATCTTTGTATCTCTATTAATTGTAACTGCTCCTTCCAAGTGCTGATCTGGTTATTAAAACATCACCATTTCAGTGAGGTTATTGAAAAGCCTTTATTGAGAATATCATGCAAACTAACAAGAAAACAACACCTGACCATCTTTAAAAGACTGCAACAGTCTTCTGCCTTGTTAAACTTTGGGGTGGGGAATTTTTGTTGAATTATAAAAGTCAGTGCACACATCAGGGTTGGAACTAGATGATCTTCCAGGTCCTAAATCTTCTGTGATTCTATGATTATATATTAATGAGGTCTAATATTTCAATTAAATAACACTTTACCTTTAATAGTAAAAGACTGTAATGGAATTACTGAGGTGTATTTTTATAGTGTCATCACATTCAAAATAAAGACACATTGGAAAAAATCTAGTTTACTGGAAGTTTATCTAAGAACCTGATTTGTGAACACATTGCAGAAGGCATGGACAGTTCAGTCTGAAGATAGTTCAAAGTAAAAATCAAAGTAAAACAGGAAAAAAAATTGAAAAGCAAGAGAAAAGGTTAGGAGTAAATGAGCAGATAAACTAGGAAGTGTGCTCTGGAGATATGTACATGCTCTGATTAAGTAGACAAGGATTAGAACATACACTAGTCAGGTCAAAATAAAGAATGTTAAATTTAAGCAATGGCAAGGGAAATTTAAGCATTAGGGAAGATTATACAGTACAGCAGCTTTTATCTTTGGGACAGTAGTGAAAGCATCACTGGAAGACAGAGCTAAATCAGACACCTTTATATTCTGTCTGCTCAGAGATAATCTGCCTTCATGACAGCAACCTATTTGATTAAAAAGAGAATAATTATGACAAGCAATGAATGAAAAAAAAGGACATAAAGAACCCCAAACTTCATCCAACGTTCAGAGCTGGGCATCATCACTCCTGGCAGACTGTTGAAAAATTGATTTGAACTATTTATATGATTTCCATTTTTTAAAAAAAGTATTTCTAACATGAACAAGTCACAACAGCAATCCTCTGTATCTAAATTCCTTCATGGAGATTCTGTAAGATCTAATCTCTGCCTGGTGGGGTTTTATCCATACAAAAAAAAATTGTCATTGCTCCTCTGCTCCTCATCTGCAAATTTTTCTTTCTTCAGTTCCTCTTGGACCCTCTGCCATCCCAAGCAGGTCAATCCTGTGACTTCTTGACTAATGAGTGCAATGGGTGTAGAATTTCACAACTCATGTAAGGAGAGCATCACACACATATTCAGAGAAATCACAGCCATAGTAATACAATGTGATTTTTGAGCATAAACGACTAACAGCTGGAATTTTTTTTCCTTCTCTGATTCTTTGCAGTTATGTTAGAAAACATGAAGTTAACATTTCTGCAGGTCTAACACAAAGCTGAACAAGAAGTTGCTGTGTCAGTGCGCTCTAAGTTGCAGATGTTCCATCATATCAGAGCTCTTTATTCTTTATTCACCAGGTTCTACAGTGAACTGTATGTGCAATGTGATGTTGAAATGTCTGTGAGTGTTTAAACGCAGCTGAAGGTTGCAGTCTGTGATACTGGAAATCTTTTCCAACATTATGGAATCTACAGTCCTAAAATAATAATATGTATTACATGGAGAACTTGTGTGTTGAACAAAGGAGCTGCTACAGGGTGAGTGAGGGGGAATCATCCCTGCAGCTCAGCTCGTCTGGTGCCAGACCCCTTGGGAAATGTTCAGGTCTTCAGCAGAACCCCAGGCAGGAGCAGGACCATTCCTAATCCAGAGTCACAATTCACAGAATCACAGAATGTCCTGAGTTGGAAGGGACTCACAAGGATGACCAAGCTCCTGGCCCTGCACAGGACAGCCCCAAGAATCCCAGCCCATATGCCTGAGCATTGTGCAAACACTTCCTGAGCTCTGGCAGCCTTGGGGCTGTGACCACTGCCCTGGGGAGCCTGTTCAGTGCTCGACCACCCTCTGGGCGAAGAATCTTTTCCGGATATCCAACCTAAATCTCCCCTGATGCAGCCTGAGGCCATTCCCTCGGATCCTGTCACTGGTCACCACGGAGAGCAGTGTTTCTCTCACGAGGAAGTTGCAGACTGTGATCGGCTCTCCCCGCAGCCTCCTCCAGCCTGAACAGACTAAGTGACCTCAGCTCTCCTCACACGGCTTCCCCTCAAGGCCCTTCACCATCCTCGTGGCCTCCTTTGGACAGGAGCTTTAGCTCTTATACCGTGGTGCCCAAAACTGCACAAGGGACTCAAGATGTGTGCTCAATTCACATTTATTGTAAACTCCTGGCCATGGCCAGGCAGGCAGAGCTCACTGCACGGCTGAGCCTTCTCCCACCCAGGGCAGCCCCTCAGGGACTGGACCCCGGGTCCCACAGGCCCGGCCGCCATGTCCCCCTCCATCCCAGCAGCCCCCGCGCTGCTCGGCCCGTCATTCCCTTCGCCTCGCCCCGGGCCCCGCACTGCCATCACTCCCCGGGGCCGTTACTCGGCGCCGTTTGGGGCTTCGGCACCGCCCGGACCGGCCCCGCCTGAGCACGGCGCCGGGCCGGGCCGGGCCCACGGACACCGGGACGAGGACACGCACGGACACACACACCCCCCCCACCATACGGGCCTGCCTGAGGGCGCCGTGCGCCCCGACCAGCGCCGGTCAGGCCGCGCGATCTGATTGGCCGGAAGTGCCGGTCACTCAGGCGCGCGCCGCGGCACCGCGCGACCCGATTGGCCACCGGGGNCTGCCTCCCCCTCCCGCCCAGGGCGGCCACACCCCCGGGCTCGGCGTGAACCGAGCGCCCCCGCCCCGCACACACACACCGCTCCTCCCCCGCCTGCGCCGGCACAGAGAAAGGGAAGGGAGGCGGTGCCGGGCCCGGGTCTCCCGCACCGCGCACAACATGGAGGAGCTGGTGGTGGAGGTGCGGGGCTCCAACGGGGCCTTCTACAAGGTACCGGGTGCTCGCGGCCGGGCCGGGCCCCAGGGGAGGGAGCGGGGACGGCAACGGGAGGAGGAGGAGGCGGCGGCGGCTCCTCCTCCTCCTCCCCGCGCTGAGGGAGAGCGGAGGCCCTGGGGCAGGAAGGAGGAGGGAGAAGCAGGCAGGGGTGGAGGCCGCGGCGGGTCCCTCGCGGTGGCCGCGGAGAGCGAGCCGGGGCCCGCCGGGGCTGAGGGGACTCGAGGCCCGGTGAGGAGGGAGAGCGGGGAGGCCTCGGGCCTTCCCCCTTTGTGGGAAGGGGCGCCCGGGGCCGCCTCGTCCCGGCGCTGAGCGAGGATCAGCGCTGGGATGGGGCATTAATTGCTAAATCCTCAGCTTTTGTCGCTACTTAAGGAAAGTCTCTCTCGCCGTCCAGGTTTCCAGGAGAGCTGCACTGCATGAGCACGGCCTGCAAGGCGGGGAGGAGGGGGGCCCTGGTTAATACACATTCCTGATGAAATGCTGTGGTGGATTCTTGCTCCTAATGCCATGGCAGGGGAAGCTGCCTGGTGATATTAAAGGCAGCATGGCTTGGCCAAGTATATTTGTGCTGAGTCTCTAAATATATGTAGATATCAAATGTATTTCTTACTGAAATTATTTAGTGGCATTGCATGTTTGTTTCCAAGCCCTTGTGCTTAATAAAGCCATCATTGAGCCTTGAACATATGAGCACTGAATATGTTTTATTAATACCGTGTAGTATTGTGTGGCTTTGCATGAGTTGGGTGGTATTAATCAGCTTATTAATCAGGTATAATTCGTGGTTTTACAGAACATAATATTCAGATATGGTAGGTTTGGGCCTACTCTCATGTTGACCTGTTATCAACATACCAGGAAGAGCTATGGATCAGTTCCTGCAAGTCTCCCATGGTTTAAGTGTTCCTAGGACTTTAAAAATTGGGCCTAGTTATTGTGCGACATCCAATATTTATGTTAGCAATGAAGGACCGGGTAGAGTTTCACACTCACATGTTCCTGGGGTAAGCCAGGTAGATATCCGAATGATACAGCTCCCAACACCTCCGAGGTTTTTTAAGCAAAAAAGACCTCTTAAAAGCTTATTTTTGGAATACCTGTTCTAGTATCCTATTCTGAAAATAATTTTTTGTTGGTTTTTTTCGAAAAAAAAAAAAGTATGTGATGCAAATCAGTGGTAAATAAGCATCCTGTGAGCTCACAGTGCTGTAGTCAAAGTTCTAGATCTGTATATTGCTTCCTGGAATTAAATAATCTAAATTATCTAAATAATCTTTTAAAAATCAGTTTTACTTTTTTAGAGGTAAAGTATTTGGTCAGAAATAAGCAGAAGGAGTAAATACATTTCACAGTAGAACTTTTAATGAGGCTTTTATCAAATTAGAGTAGTTACACAATGAATGTGAAAGAGATGATGGTAATAATGACATAATGCATTCTTTAGTGATAAATATTATCGAATAAACCTGGGGGAATTGAAAGCTTGTGAAACATTGATTGTTTATGTTCAAGTTTGACCCCATGAGGCCTGTACCCCTTGTGTGTAGGTGAAAGCTTCATTTGAGCATATGTTCATGGAAGCTTATTCATGATTCAGTGTACCCAAGTTCTAACACAGACATTGCCCAAAGCAGTGTGGTTATGTTTGTCCTTTAACTTTTAGGAATTTTGACAGGATTTTTTTTGCTTCCTCTTTATCACTAATCAAGAAGATTTGGTTAAATTGTCTAAAGGGAAAAATGAGCATATGGATTTACCTGTCTTTACCTGAATTACCTCTTTAGATGGAGCATGACACTTAAGATAAATGCAATATACTTTTTAAAAAAGAATGAAAAAGTGGGAGTTGTTTTGCACCCTCATGCAATAATGTTCAGTGCAAACCAGCAATTTTCCTCAAGTTTTCCCCTAGTTTGAATTACTTGAATTCTAGTTACAGATTTTTCTTTCATCATAATGTCTGAGTATCACTCTCTTATAAAGTAATATATTTAATTTTTTTCTTGTGAGTTTTATGCCCATCTTTTAGACTGGCAATAAGGTTGTAAAAAATGAATGTTGACCCAGCAGAACAAGAAGTGTGCAGTGATGTCAAGTGTGAATTTAGTTGCAGGACGATTTTATTTTTTCATTTGAAGAGTTTCTTTAAGCAGCCTCCTGAGAAGTGATTTAAAGCAATAATGTTTCAAACAAACCAAAAGCAAAACAATTATTTTATCCAATCTCATGATTTACTAATAACAGGTGAAAATTTCTTTTGCTTTGAATAACTCTGAGTTAATAAGACTGTGTAAATTTTTGGAAATTTGTGTAAAATTTTGGGAAAATACACTAAGACATGGAAGGGGGAGGAGCATGAGGCTGCTGTAGTCAGGATGGGACAAAGTGACTCAAGTAGACACCAAATTGTGGCTTCAGCTTTTCGTATCCTCCTTGTAGGTCTCTTTGAGGACTTGAGCATTTTTGAGTGTACCCAGCAGCATCTGGATCTTGACAGTACAAAACTGCCCACCTAAGCCCTGCTTAAAGTAACTAACCAATGTTTTCTGAGAAATATCCAGAGGACAAAACATAGGAGATGGTTTGAGGATGCCTTCGTAGCCAGCTGTAAGATTTGAATTCAAATTTCATCCTGGTGAACTGGAATACTGGAGTGTGTTGATGTGACTGCTGTAGTGCAGGCTAAATCTTTCTGAATGGGATTCAGATACTGCTTAGTGAATACTTTGTACTTTCATTTTTTTCCTCCTTGCCCAAGATGAATTATTCCATGGAAAGCACAGTGCAGTAAATGGGTATGATTCAGGGATAATTGACAATCTGGTACCTAGAGATGCTTAGTCATGACTTGCTATGTGGTTGGGCCCAGAATCCTTGGAAAGAAAATGTTTAATTTCCTTGCTTATTTTATGAAGACTGGTCCAACAAACCACCAGGACTGTGAATCCAAGGGGAGGAAACTGCCTTTTTGCAGCTCACAGCCAAGTAACTAAATCTTGAAGATGTGCAGGATTAGACATATCTTCTCATATCTTTTCTTGTATAGGAGCAGTAAATTGGGTTTTGAAGTTCTTATCTCATTCACAGAAGACTAATAGACAGCCTTTGCCTAATCTTTTTGGGATTAGCTTTAGGTATTTCCCTCTAAAAAGGGACATGCTGGATGCCTTTCCAACATGGGATTGATTTTTCTTTTCCAGTTTGGGAGTGATTCTCTCCTGTGTCCTCTGCTAAAGATGGAAAGCATTCTGTTTATGAGGCAGTCAGTTTTGGAATGGTGTTTGTTAACATCTGTATGTTGTCTGTAACCCAATTTTTGCCACTTCTTGCTCTATAACCTTGTGAAAATCTTCTACTTTATCCAGGTAGTTTCAGTGCCTTGCTGTTGTTTGCTTGGTTTTTTAGATAACTTCATTGAAGCTACAACTGATAAAATAATTCATCTTTCTTACTACTTTATTACTCCAGGTCTCACTGTTAGCAACTGTTCCTGTGGCCCTCTGTATCCATTTTTTTTTCTTTCACTGTCCATACAGACACCTTCAGCCAATATCTCCAGTCTCTTTGTACATTCATGAGCCTGTCTGCTCAGTCCTTCTGAGGATGACTGCCTGTACCCTTTTCCCTCGTCTGGTGACCATTTCTGTGACTTTTTCTTTCCCTATTCTGTTCCTTTGTATGTCCAGCCTTTCTCAGACTTGATTATCCACCGAGTTCCCTTTTGACATTCTCCTTCCAACAGGTATGAAATGTTACAGAACTGTTACACTAACAGTAGATGCACGTTTGTTATCAACATAGCTTTTTTATGTTAAAAAACATATTTTCTCTACTTTCTCTTCTTACAGTTTATTATCCTTCTTTATTAAAATGGGTGACAATGCTCACATCTGATGATGTGAGCAGACTTTAAAAAAAGCAAAATTTCATGGCAGCTGAAGCCTTTTTTTTTTTACTTTGAAGTGTCTGTCATTCCATTTAGCATAAAAATAAAAAACATGCCTGTGTTTCCAACAATTCTTATTTTTTTAACAAATATTTTTTAGAATTGAGACTATATATTTAGCATATAACCATTCTTAGAATGTGAATGCTTGTGTTTAAGAAATGCCATGCTCTAACTTTTTTACTTAATTATATCTGAAGCATGGAGAGAAATGAAATGGTTTGTGTGACTCAGAGTCAAATTTGTTGTAGAAAACTTACCAAATCTGATCTTTTTTTCTTCCACATTAGAGAAGAAGAATCAACCTTTGCCATTATAGAATGTGCTTCTGTTCACGGACAATTTTTTGTGTACTCTTTTCTTGGTATTTCTGCTATTAGCAATAGTGATGTCTCAGCTGCTTCAGTCTCTCACTGTCCTGTTACCTCATTTTGTGTCTGTCCAGTTTCACTTTGTTTTTAAGGCATTTCATCTTTGTGTCCAAATTGATCAGAGCCACTGTTCTGTCCCTTTGTGGGGGTGCATTTTAAACTCACATACCTGCTCCTTTATGTTTGAATTTCCATGCCTACTTACCCTCTTTATCTAAAAAAAGGCTGATGAATGATTATTGTATTTTTGTGATACTTTGTGTGAGATCAGAGCCTCTTCTCTGCCTTTACTGACGTCTGGGGCTGGATGTCCTGTCTGTGAATTTGGATTGTGGTGTAAAGTCTTGATTTCTCTTTAGCACTGTGTGTAATTTCACAAGTATTACAAGAACAAGACTGCCAAGCAGTTTGGATAAATATTAATTCTGGTTTTCCAAAGGCAGTGCTGCTTAAATATTAGGTTTTTTAAGGAAAACTTAGAAATGTTTCAGATCTTTTCTGTTTGTACTTGGAAGTGTACAAATTGAAATATGTAGTGCTGGGGAGTCCAAATACGTTTTTATACTGCATACCTATTTAAATATTTATATTGGGGGAAAATTCATATAATATTGTGGTCCAGACAAAGGTAAACTATGTGATAAGTATCTGACATTTTTCTGTATCAAAAGTAACTGAAAAACAAGGAAAACCCCATTTCTCTGGATAGATAGGATTGGCCAACCAAATATTAAGGACTGTATTAACAGTCACTTTATTTTGCGTGGTTGTTTTTAAGCATAATAAATATCACAGAGAGGTGTGCAGAAGTGTTCCATGTATTGCACACTTGAAATTAGATATTTGGCAAGGCGTTGTTCACTTTGTAATTAATTAAAAATTTATTCCAATGAACTTCTGTAATTTTGCAAGACCATAAATTAAAAGACAAACCGCAGTGTTACAACATCAATGTTTTTGGTCAGACTGAAGTGAAAACCAGGTGTTCATCTGTTTCTGTGGTTGACCATTCTGAACTTGGTGTAAGCTGAAGAAATTCAGATGTGTCATTTTCCCTGGCAGTGTCTGTATTGATGCTACCTGTGTAAGGTCAACAGTTGAACTTGTGTTCCTGGTGCAGGTTCCCTCCAGTTTCTGGTTGTGACCTAAGCAGTGTGGAAGAGCTGTCTAAGGAGAGCTGCAACAGTACAGTGTCATTCATTCATCTTTTAACCAGCCATGTCTCTCAAGTTTTACTTTGTTTCCAGATAATTGCTAAGCTGTTTGAAGGTCCAGGCTAGTCTTCAGTTTAACCTAAATTTATTATTTGTTGCACATCCTGGTTTACTTATTAATGGTTAGGTTTTAGCATCATTACCTTTAGTGAGGTATATTGCTGTTGGATTCTGCTCAAGGTGGGGTGGATGTTAGGACCTCTCATCCATCTCTCTCTGGATAAGAGATGCAGTCCTGCTCTTGGCTGCTGTGCCTGTGAATTTTTCTGCCATTTTCTATCATTTTTTCAGAGTGCTGTTTAGGACACCTTTTGGTGTTTACATCACCACAGAGGTTTTGCCCAAAGTATCTTTTGTACAAGGAAAGGTGATTTTTTTTTGACATTTTATAAGTATGAGAAAATGAAGTATCAACAAATTCTTTCTCAGGGCATGGGTTGTGTTACTCTTACCTGTTTTCCTGAGGGCTGTTAAGTGTTGCTGGTATCATTTCTGTTGAATTTGCTTGGTAAAATAATCTCTGCTTTTACATACTCAAGTATTACTATTAATCCTTGTCCAGCCTGTGGCACAGAGGAGCCATACCTAATATCTGGTAGTGATTATAGTGGTTTTCAGATATTAAAGGCCATCTATTTCAGCTGCATTTGTAAGAGTAGGTGCTTCTAAGTTGCACATTACAACCATTGGAAGAAATGTGGGTGAAGCCTTTGAAGGTGATATGTGTAATGTGAAATGAGTCAGGACTACCATTGTATTGTATAAATGCATATCCAGTTCTGGAATCTTCTTAGAGAATACACTGCATATGAAACATTAGCTAAATGTTCAGTATCCATAATGATCAACGGAGAGTTCTGTTGCCTCTTTATGTAAATAGCACTTCTGTACTGCTATGAGCACGATCTTGAGATGTACTCTTAAGTCTTCTTTATACCATGTCATTGAAAAACATCAGCTGTGCTTGTAATCCCCTTTGAAGGAATATGGAATTTTGAAATTCATAATTATGCAAATACATTTGGAGACTTTTTTTAAGTCTCCTTGGCTTGCTGGCAATAATAAAGTCTTGTTCTTAGGAGTATTGAGAGGGGAGCAAGGTGCAAAATAATTTTTTGCTGTTGTCACTGTGGCTTTCCTTCAGCTTCTCTTCACATTGGTTATGTTTCAGTTATCAGCTGGGATGGTTTCTTCCTTGTACTGAATGACTCTGAATGCTGACATTCATGTGCATGTACCACTTTATTTTAGTATAGCCAGTT
This sequence comes from Hippolais icterina, assembly GCA_013400075.1. Taxonomy (NCBI): domain Eukaryota; kingdom Metazoa; phylum Chordata; class Aves; order Passeriformes; family Sylviidae; genus Hippolais; species Hippolais icterina. The sequence goes on from VWYN01003024.1 coordinate 49,629, forward strand.
CTTGGAACTCTGTGTTAGTCGTCGGGTGTTGCTCTTCTTTTATACTAAGATACTGCTGAAACTCAGGAAATGTTTTGGAATACTTTATAAAGCAAAAATAACAAAAGAATTTTTAAAAAACCATTTAGGTTCCATGTAAGAGAGACTCTTACCTTCTTGTGAGAGATAAGATCCCTTCTTGTCTTGGAAACCTGCAAGGGCAAGAATAATAAAATGTAGAATAATAAAATGTTTCATACTTCATTAACTAATTTTTCCACAGAAGTAGTAGTTGCTCCTAAATTTTCAAGTTAGTGAGAATTTTTTTATCTACTAAGAATTTTTTTATCTACTAAGGTGGATCTCCATTAGTAGAACAAACCTCTGTTCTTTCTTGCTCATGGGCTTTTATCTACCTGCCTTGCTGTGACTCTATGTGTGGACTAATATTAGTGGAATACTCAGCACTTCAGCAGCTTGTTGCAGAAGTTCATAGAGGTGTTTCAAAAAATAAAGGAAAAAAACCCCACAATCTTTTCATCCCTGGTTAACCTGTGACCTCCATTGTTTCAGGCTAAGAAAAATATTTTCATAAGTAAATCCCAAAATTGTTTGAGTATTGATCTTGCTGTTTTGTAGATGGGGAATGGGGGGGAAGATTTGGGGCTCTAAGCTAAACTTTGATCAAAAACAGTCAGTTGAGTGCATGAGGCAGGAGGAGCCCTTGGTGCTGAGTTCTGGTTCTGGCCTCTGCTTTGTTGGTGGCATGGAGAGCACAACTGCTGTCCAACCCCCAGGGAAAAAGGGGAGCAAGGCCCCAGGGCATTTATCTTAAGTTTGTGCTCTGCAGACTTAGTGTGATGAAGTAAATATGGGGAAGATTGTGCTGGAATTGATATAGATGAGTTTTGCTAGTGCAATGTTCAAATGTACTTTGAGGTAAAGAGAGAAGAGACAGGACTTGGAGGTTTTATGGGCTTTGGTTTCATTTGTTCTTTGAGGAATACTGATGTTTGATTTCTGTGTTTGTCTATACATTAAATGTGATTATAAAATCAAACGTTTTAAACTCTTGAACTATCTTGTCATTTCCTACTAACCTTTCCTGTTGCTTCTAAAAAGTAGAGATGATGTCTTCATAGCTGAGGCATTCTGTTTGTGTGTCAGGGCACTGGCAATCATGAACCCAAGGAGGTTATCAGCTTTCAGTATGTGTTTTATATAAGTCTACTGCAAAATTAAAAAGGCTGACTTTAAAACATACTTTTGTTGTGAGATTCATTAAAGGAATGAAAAGGAGGTGTTTTACAGGCTTAAAATTCTTTTTGAAAGTGTCCATAAGCATATCATAATTATACTTTGTTTCCTTCACAGGCATTTGTAAAGGATGTGCATGAAGATTCAATAACAGTTTCATTTGAAAACAAGTAAGTGTATTGCTGGTGTTGTACCTGTAAATGACAGAGTATCAACCTTGCATTTGATTGACCTAAATATGGCTTAGTGTAGAGTAGTGTGTATTAGATACACTGAACCTGCTGCTGGCATGTTTTAAAGTTACATTTAGTATCTACTGTTTTGTGATATCTCTATATAAATGCTTTTAGTCGTTTAAATACTTTTAAGTGCAACCCATGTTTAAGTCAACAGTTATACCGTTACTGACTCTTATCTCATGTGAATGTCTTGCCTTAGTTTTAGAAGATTACATTGTTGCAAAATTTCTTCTATAGATTAGTGATGGACACCAATTTTCTGATCTAGAAAGCAAATTTATCCATTAAATAAATATCCATCCAAGTCTTGATTAAAATCCTGAAAATTAAAACTCTATTCAGACTGGATCCTGATCAGATTTTCATAACCTGTAGTAGAACCAAAGGAAAAGAAGGTACAGGCTTGTTTTGAAGGAAGTGTCCTTCACTTTCTTCAAAGTGTGTTATGAAATCTTTTTTAATCTGTGTTTCTAATGTTGGGGTTAAAAACCATACCTATAAATATTAGAGGAGGAACATCTACTAGAAGATTCAAAAGACTGCAGGTGACATCAGGGTTTCATTGAAGATGCTTAATAGTAATTTCAGTGTGCTTTTTCTTATTATGTATACATTGGATCGCATTACCTTTAAAATATATATGCACAAAAGCTCCACAGAATTTGAAATTGTAAAATTAATGGATTAAAAATGTTTGATTTCTTTTTACAAAGAAGATGAAAATAATTAGACCATGTGTGTTTTTGTTTGTAGCTGGCAACCAGAGAGGCAAATCCCATTCCATGATGTGAGGTTCCCACCGCCCGCAGGCTATAATAAAGACATAAATGAAAGCGATGAAGTAGAGGTGTGTATGCTCCATTAACAGCTCTTGTCTTGGGAGGTGAGACAACTCGCTGTGAAAAATGTCAGCCAAGCCACTGGAAGGTTTGCTTCCATGTTGGGTGATGTCACCTTTTTTGATTCCAAGTACTACAGAAAAATCAGTGTCAGGCACATCACCAAACTCAGAGTTTGTCAGTAGTAAACCATGCAAATTCCATGTACCACAAAAGGCCATGTAAAATTCCAAGTGCTACAGAAAACACTGTCAGGCACATCACCAAACCCAGAGTTTGTCAGTAGTAAACCATGCAAATTCCATGTACCACAAAAGGCCATGTAAAATTCCAAGTGCTACAGAAAACACTGTCAGGCACATCACCAAACCCAGAGCCTGTCAGTAGTGCAAATTCCATGTACCACAAAGGACCTCCATGGTGAGATACAGATAGGCTGATTTACAAACATGCTCAATGTTGCATTGATTACAGATCAGGCCTTTGTAGGGCTGAATTAATTCAGAAATAGGTGATGAGCTGTAGTTCTTAAGCTGTAAGGTAATAATGTCTCTATTACCAAAGCTGCAAGCTGAATCAGATAATTTGCATCATTTAAGTGTACATAAAAGCATAGAAATATATGTGTATATGTAAATACTTGAATGTATATGCAAAGAGATTCACTTGAAAACAGCATATTCCTAAAAGCTCCTTATTTTATAGAATTGTATACTTATTTTTGTAATTAATATAAAGAACTTTCAAGATTTGCATTTTGCTTGCATGCTCTGTAACTTTTTAATCTGAAAGATAAGAAAATGGCAAAACTTCTGTAATGTGGATGTGGCTGATAGGAGATACGTGCTAAAGAAGTGTAGATATGTGACCTCCCTCTCACCCACTGGTAGGACCTCATCAGACCTACCCACAATTAGAAACACTGTTGATTAAATATTAACAGATAACAGGTATTAACAGATATTAAAAGTCTGAATTATCTCTCTTTTGACTGCGTGCAAGACTGAAGCAGCACATGCCAGCAGATTGGGCACTGTATTATTTATTGTTATTTTTCTGTACAATCTTGCTGTTACATGCTTTCTGTGTTGTGCTCAGAGACTTTATGTACTGAGGTGTTTTGCTGGATTTTGTTCCTGTGGAGTTCCTGATCATATTAGTGTCAGCTTTTGTGATGTCTTTTAAGAGTATAATGTATGTATTTTGTTCAGGTTTATTCCAGGGCAAATGAAAAAGAACCCTGCTGTTGGTGGTTGGCTAAAGTGAGAATGATAAAGGGTGAGGTAGGAGTATGCATATATACATATATATTTTATATTTACTTACACTTTTTTCTTTCTTTTTTGTTTATACATTGATGTGCACTGTGGTTTGAACTAATCTCTCTTCATTTTTTAAGAGTTTCTTGAGTAGGGCAGTTGCAATTACCATTAACCTCAACCTGAGAAGTCAAATTTGACTTGTACAGTTAACAACAGTACCTTTTCCTTAATAGTATAATGCTCACTCATGTCATAAAATATGTGGCTTGGATGATTTTATTATTTTTATATCAGTTCTACGTAATAGAATATGCAGCCTGTGATGCTACATACAACGAAATTGTCACAATTGAGCGTTTGAGATCTGTGAACCCCAATAAACCCGCAACAAAAGATACTTTTCATAAAATCAAACTGGCAGTTCCTGAAGATTTAAGGCAAATGTAAGTACAAGCGTTTCTTTATAACTTGTTTCAGAATGTGGGTAACTGCTTAAGCCTGAGACAAGAGGAATAAAAATGCTTTTTACCACTTTAAATTAACTTTTTGAAATATAGGAATGTAAAAAATACAAATATTGATATGGTCATACTTCAAAAATAGAAAAGGTGATTTTTGAATTGCAGTTTAGTCCTGGAGGAAGAAACACTTTCTTGAAAATTTTAAGGTTTGTGTGTGGAACAAATTTAGATTTTTATTCTTAGAGCTGTTCAGTGATGTGCACAGGTTAATCTGAATCCATTTTTGGTCAATTTTTATTATTTGATGATGGCTCTGGGAATAGCTAAACAATAATAGAAACCTCCTAGAGTATGATACAAAGCCAGCTGGCTTTCTCCTAGACCATGGACATGTTCTTCTCATACAGACATAGCTCTGAAGTCAGATTAATACTGACTCCCCTTGTTTACCTTCAGGTCACTTTCTGCTTTCCTTGAGGTGCATGTTCTTGCCTCAGTGTGGCATAGTTATAAATTCAGGTTAGACTAAAGCTTCCTGCAGTTAGTGTTACAGCACACACAGGGTCACTTGGTGGTGAGTGGACACAGGAAACCTGGAGAAGCCAAGCACAGCATGAGATGAGCATAAGGTCATTCGAGTGCTGCAGGGGTTACAATGAAATCTCAGCTTTTAATGGTTCATGATGTGTTTGAAATACTGAATTTGCTGATTATAGTGATGATAGCTTTTTAATGTAGTTTTGTTTAACTTGTCATTTCACAGATAGACATACAGAAAATTTCTGAAATATTTCTGATCCTACTCATGTAAACAAATAAAAATAAGTAAAATAAATGATAACGGAATAAAATAATACCTGCTTTGAAAAGGAGAGCTTGGAAATCTTTATTTACATTCTTTGTAATAAGAAGTTATACTTTTTGGCTGTTAACCATAAATGCAGTGCTTAATATTTTTAACTTGGTTACATTTTTATTCCTAGGTGTGCCAAAGAATCTGCACATAAGGACTTCAAAAAGGCAGTTGGAGCTTTTTCTGTAACATATGATTCTGAAAACCACCAGCTTATTATTTTGGTAAGTAGAAATGTTTTACTGTACCATTGGCAGTGGTTTGTTTCAAGAATCCATGTGTAAAGCTGTGTTCTGTTTATTAATAATCCAGTCAATCAACGATGTAACCACAAAGCGGGCCAACATGCTGATTGATATGCACTTTCGGAGTCTTCGCACCAAGTTATCCCTGATTCTGAGAAATGAAGAAGCCAGCAAACAGCTGGAGGTATGTTGGTTGTTTTCTCTGAAGGAATTTGAGTGAAACAGATAATAATAATAAAAAAAAAAAATCCCTCATGCGTTTCTTAGCTGGTAGGACTTGCATTGAGGTGAAAGTAATGATGTACTGATAATAATCTAGGTGGTAAAAAAGGCAGATGGAAGTGTCATCCAACAAAGATGTTTACAGTTATAGGGCCTGTTATTTCAAAGACTCATTTTTATCAGCAGGATTTTGTGGGGGATTTAATACAGATATGTAGACACACATACCACATGTATTTCTATCATATTTTGAGGCATAAAATAGTTAGCTATCATTGCACAAATAATGCCACATATTTGGTAGCTTTAAAAATAGATGGGAGTGAATACATCATGATGCTGATAGGACTAGAACTGGATCTAGCAAAATAACGCAGCGGAAATGAGATGGAAGGGGTGGAAACTGATGTTGGTATGTAGGGAATGTATGAAGGGATAGGTTTGTCTATAGGTAAAATGTTAGGAAATAATCTTACAGCAGATACAGCTTCTGATACTCCTGTGACTGGTGAGTGGGTGTTGACTGGCAAGAAGCTTGAGTCATACTTGTCCATGGGTAAAAGAAAAAAAAGAAAAGGAGTAGGCTAGGAAATAAGGGGTTCTTTATCCATCAGAATTAAGATTTCTTCATGGTTTTTCTCCTATCTACAAATTAGAAAAAAATAGCAGTATTTCTGAAAATTTCTTAGATTCACTGTCAAGACCCAGAGGTAACGCTTAAAGTCCTGTAACTCATTTTGAGACAGGTGTGTACCAGCAGTGTTTCTGCAGAGCAAGGTTTCATTCCCCCTTCCCTGGGGTTACATCTGTTGGAAGTGGGATGTCATGTTCAGGCCTTGTGTATCCAGTGGGTATACTCACTGTTTTACCAGAAGTTCTCACTTGTGTTGTTCCCTCTTTAGCGTTTTGATTTCTGTGTTTCGGAGCTGAAATCCACGTTTGTTTGGGTTTTGATTTTTCTCAAAGGATGGACCAATTTTTCCTCATTGCTTACTGAGCACTCCACTGTAGCTCTTCAGTCATCATTCTTCTTTATCCTCCAGAGCTGACAGTTGTGTGGGCAGTTTACCTCTTGAAGTGCAAAGTATTATTTTGGAGGTGGGAAGAACAACAGCCTCTTTAGAGCTAATTCCCTTTACATGCCCCCACAAATGCATGCACCAACAACTTTGTCATTGATTCCTTTCCCAAACTAATCTTGGATTCTTCTGCCATTGTAGCACTGAGTCCTTTTGCTGCTGTGAGAGTCTCAAGTTTGATTTGGTTCTCACTAGAAAACCATTGTTGAACTTCAGTTTCTACCTAAGCAATACTTAGATAAAGATTGTGAGATAAATATATACAGTTAAAATTTGTGTGACAAAAGTTGGCTGGTATTTTTCTTTTTGGCATTTGTGGTTTTTGTAGTTAGAATAAATATAAAATCAGTTTAATCCAAAGTCAAAAGGAAGAGCTTCAGATAATATAAACCATGCTCATGATTACTGTTGAGACACTGACATACCAACAGACTGCACGTGTCCATCTGCAGAAAAAATATTGAGTGAACACTTTGGACTTAACTGCATTATTAATAGCAGCAGCTCACTGTTTTCATCACATAAACCTTGGTATGTGTCTCATAGTCACTGAACTTTTAAAGTCTGCCACTTCTTTTCTTCTAGCAGTTTTTTGTTTTCTGAATCATTATCACTAGACCAGCTTCTTATGTTCAGTGGAGTTTTTTTCTTCCTATTTGTTGTACCTTCTTTTTAGCATATTATCTTCTTGACTTGCATGGCTCCACTTCTCAAGTGAGGCTTTTAGAGCATCAAGTAAAATAACCGATTATTTATTGGTTACATTCTTTCCCAGTTTGTGTGACTTAGCTGTTTTGGGTGTCTTCCACATGCTACAAAGTCTGAATTTGACAAGTGTTTTACATGCTAAAAATCCTGAATTTACAAGTGTTTTGCATTCTGGTTTGTATTTTACTGTGTCTAAGTAGAATTCAGTTGTGGCTGCTGTGTAGGTATTAATATACCTACACATAGATGTTGCATAGGTGCAACTTTCACAGATATTTCTTATTAATGTTTTGGAGGGAAGTAGAATACAGAATTTCTGCTGTTTAGATAGAACACACTTTGTAATAATTTGCAAAAAAGCTATTTTAGTGCAGGTAGTAAAACTCTGGTTTGACTGTCAGAGCCAAGGTCCGCAGTGATGATGTAGCTGCATCTTTTCCACAGGTCCTAGACAGTTAGCAAGTGATCATTGTCCTGGTCCTCATGTTCTCTCCTCTTGTTTGGTTGTCTATGAAAGATGTCAACTAGTAAATCAGCATTTGGATTATCTGTTGAAATGTAGAAATGTGAGCAGTTAAAAATAACTTTTGCTTTCCTAGTTGTCTGTAACGTAGCTACTGAAGTGCTTGACTGCTCTCAGAGTATCTGAAGTATTTCATAGCACTTGGATACTTACACCGCTATCTACTGTAACCAGTTGTTTGAAACAGTGATTTAGCACAGGATGGCAGGTCAGAAAGCAGTACCACTTCAGCTGGAACAGTATAGGGCTTGCTGTGGGCAATTCCTTGATGTTTTCTCAACATCTGTAGGGTCTCATTTTGGTGACATTAAACTGTTAATCTGAGGTGTGCTTCTATATGTCTTGACAGTAGTTAGAGCTTTGATTGCAATGCAGAAACATGGACAGGATTATATATCTTGGCTTTTATCTTGTTTCCTGCTTGCAAAACACTCTTTCCTTAAAAGATTATCACAGTTGGAAATTCTCTATCTTCCCACAATGCATTAAACTATTGTTCCTTTCCTGGGTTCTGTTATGCTCACGCTTGTGAATGCTCAGTATGACCCTTCTGTCTTGGTAGGTGTGTGATTCCTGGATGAAATTCTGAACACACTTGATCTCTGAATTCAAACAGTTTTTGTGTTTTCATAGGCACGGATTCTTCATTTATTTTAAGTGCAGTAGATATCCACAGTTGCTCTGTTTTATATATAATTTTGTGTCAGTGGTTGAGTTATTGCAGTTTCATCCACCTGTTGAAATTGGTGTAGTTTTTTTTTCTCAGAGATCATAACGTTTGCTTTAATAATCACCACAGTGACTATTTTACTACCTTGTGAGTGCTGTCTTACCTAGTAACACCTGATAGCTGTAGCTATTAAAGGTAATTCAAAATAGAGGTGTCAACACAGCTAGAGGCCAGCCTTATGTTAATATTTAAAAGACTTCTTAAGGAGACTCCTTGGTATTTTTGAAGCTAAAATAAGTGCAGTAAAGGAATTGATTAAATAAAAAGTCGGCTAAGCATGTGATGGAAAAATAGGCTTGAAATTTATGTTGAATCAAAGTGAGCTGACATTGGATTTTTCTTCAGAGTTCTAGGCAACTTGCATCGCGGTTCCATGAACAGTTTGTAGTACGTGAAGACCTCATGGGGTTGGCCATTGGCACTCACGGTGCCAATATTCAGCAAGCCAGAAAAGTCCCTGGAGTGACTGCCATTGATCTTGATGAAGATACTTGTACATTCCATATTTATGGAGAGGTGAGTTCCCTTCTTTATCAGTTCAGCAAATACCTGAAAGAAACCAGCAAACAAAAACCTTGGGGAAATGAATGTTGTTTCTCATGCATCTTTCTACTGTAGGATCAAGATGCGGTGAAAAAGGCAAGAAGTTACCTTGAATTTGCTGAAGATGTCATACAAGTCCCAAGGAATTTAGTAGGTATGTAGTTGTGGAGGCTGCCTCTGTGATGGCAAGGAAAAATGGCACCTGAGAACTAGAACTAGAAGCAGTGTGCTGATGTTGAAGCATAATCCAGAATAATTTCTGGATTGAGCTAGAGAATTAATTACTACCCCAAACATGTCCAGAGATTAGTTAAGCTGTGCAAGAGATGAGTATGCAGTCTCATATTTTCATAGAATATTTTTTTAATAATTTCTTTGACCTACACTCATCTTTTTTCCTTTTACAGTATGTTTAGAAACAGCACTGTGGGATGAACTAGGAGTTAGGTATCAGTGATGAAGAAAATCTAAAATATTTCCATTGCCAAACACTAGAAAAAGTCCTTAAGAACACATGCAGACCTTGTATATGTGAAGAAATCTTTTAATGAGTTTTTGATGCTACAAAGCAAAATAAAAAATATGTGATTTCATTCAGCAGATAAGAAAAGAGCAGAGAAAATACTTTATGGCATAACATAGCCCTAAAAGCAAACGCTTTAATAGGTTGTCAGGGAGTGTATGAAACGCTGGTGTTGAAGCAGTGTGAAATTCTGCAGTGGGACAAGTACTGAGGAATGTGGCAGCTCAGCTCTGGAATTGATTAAAAGCAGCACTTTCCCCTTCCCTAGTCCCTCCTGGTTTTACTGGTGATAAGTGAAAATGATAGGCTGCCATCATTGTTTTAATTTGAGGTCTTAAAGTCTGTTTCTCTTTAGAACTTAGCAATTATATTTTTTGGCAGGTTTTCATTTCTGCTCTTAATTCTTGACCTGGATCCTTTAGAATATAACTTTAGCTGAACCCTATGTTATGTCTGAAATAAGCTATGCTTAGTGATTTGGCTTTTAAAATTCCTAGTAATTTGTTCTAAAAATGCAGAAAGCTTTTTTAGATATATATATACACACACACTGGGGTTTTTTTAATCTAAAGAAAATGCAAATAACCGCCATTTTCTATTTAATTATATTTTTAAAAATTCAAACTGAACAAAAAACCCACTCAAGATATTATTTATTTTTTAGACTGTATGGATATTTTTATTTGAAAATATTTGTATGTTGCCACATCCTCAAAAAAACTTTGACTGGAGTAACTGATGTAAGCTGTGGAAATTTTGGGGCTTTTGTTTGATTTATTTTTTTAAATCACTACCAAGGGTTTTTTACATTTATGAGTAAGGTGCTGTTCCATTTGCCAGAAATGTATAATGAAATAAAGTACTCAGATAAAGTATTCAGAAGTAGTTTTTGATACTCAGAACAGCCTTTGTCTTTGAGGAGGAACTTACTGGCCAGATTTTGTCATGTTTTCTGCAAATATTCATGTCAGAAAAGTTGAAAAAAAATCGAAAATTTATTTAGCTTTGAATTATAGTAACAATAGGAGTCAGTTGTGACTAAAAGTGGCATTTAATTTCTTCTTCATAGATTAATTGTATCAGACAAATAGTAGCTGTTATGCACTTGGGGTTTTTTACCTCTATTTTAGTGATGTGCCAATAAAAAAAGATCATGTTTTAAGTTTTTCAGCAGTTTGTTAAATAAAAATACCTTTTTTTTGTTACATGCAGAAAACATCTTTGGCATGACTTTTTTAAGCTTTTCTTGAAACTGTGATTGGAGGATGTCCCCTCCCTCATCACATCCCAAGCCAGCTTAGTTTTCCTGCCAGTTTGCAGACAACACATTGTTTTGCTGAGATTGGAGAGAACTAAATTTTCATTTTCCTTGTCTCACACTAAAATATCTGCTTCAGAAGATACATGTCTGCATTACTGTCATTGCAGTATAATTTATTTCCATTTTTATCTTTGACTTTTTAGTGAATTATAAACTACTGGCAAAAATGTCTAAAAACCTCAGTTCTAGAAAATTTTACATCTGCTCAAACAGTATCTTTGGTAGTACTTAATCAACTAAAATGTTGTAAATTAAATAAAGTTTTGCTTCCACAAGAAGTAGTTACAGCAAATGTTAAGGCATTGTAAAAGGATTTTTGTTTGTTTTGATTGGATATTTTAAATGCAAACAGAAATGTTTGTAATTCTCTGAAATTATTTTAAAGCTACCAAAGCAAAGCCAGATAAACATTCAAGGTACTGAGTATTTCTGTGATCATTGTGTTTTATAAATTAACACTCTAAGTTTATGTGAACGTTTGAGTTTGTGGCTTGTTAGCCACAACTTTTGTTGTAGAGGATTAAGACATTTTGGACAAGTTCTTGCACTGGTACTTAAATAGTCTTGTCTAATTAGAGTACAGCAATACTCTCAGGTTTGGGGGAAAAGCACAAAGGTGAAATGTTCTGTATGTTCTTTCTGTAGGAAAAGTAATAGGAAAAAATGGAAAACTGATTCAGGAGATAGTGGACAAATCTGGCGTTGTAAGAGTGAGAATTGAGGCTGAAAATGATAAAAATATTCCACAAGAAGAGGTATGTTTTCAGTTAATATAATTTTTCTTTTTGTTAATTGGTTATATTCTACCCAATGATAAAAGAAATTCTTCCTTGTAGCTTTGTAGTGGTAAGATAAAGTTTTGATTAATGTGTGTTTTCTGATGGATTCTGTCTTTTTCTATTAATGGTGAGGAGCATTTTTATATAAATTTGGCTTCTCTATGTTAGAAAAACGCTTTGTGAAATTTATTGGTGGTGCACTTTGTTAGAGATTTCATGTTGTTCCTGTTGGAAGCAATGACATTTCCCAGCATGTGCTAGGCCATAAATCCATATATATAAAACTTGCTGGTTTCATTCTTTGATCTGCTTTGAGTTTGATTTCTTAGGTTTTTACCTGGTTTAATTTTTCATTAGCAATTTCTTCTGTTGAGATGAAAAACTTGTGCTTTATGTTAAATCTCTGCTTTTATAAAATATTACCTTAGTTCACAAGAGCCTGTAAATTGTAACCTAACAAGCATGAACATTGTGAAACTCCAAGTTTGCATAGGAAGGTGTCAGCCTTGTAAAATGAAGTCTCAAACATTGAATGAATGAAGTCTCAAACATTGTAATTTGAGGCACTTCAATGTGAGGCTGCATGGAGGGGCAAGGTTGCAGTATGCAAAAAAACCTTACAGCATGAAGATTTTAACATCTCGGTGCAAAAAGACTCCCTGCGATTTCAGATGTGAAAAGTGCTTAGGAAAAGCTGAACTGCCTTTCATTTACCTCAAAATGCAAATATGTACCAGCTAAGAACCTTTGCTACTTTAAATAAGCTATGAAATATGGTTTCTGGAACCCTTATGTTCTTGAGTAGATATTTCCTGAAAATCCACAGTCCAATTTCCATCTTTCTGTACAGAGAGGCTAAGCAATTAACTAAGGGCTTTTTATTATTTTACTAATTTTACATCTGTCTGAAAAGGTAAATGGTCAATATTTAGACCTAAAGGCTTCACTGCTCTGTCGTATTCCATTTCTAAAGATAAATTCCTGCAGCATAAAATGGAATTAATTCAGTAAGCAAGAGGGTGCTGCTATTGCTGCAGGCTAGAGAATCACAGAAGGGTGAGAGAGCTCATGGCTGCAGGGAGTATGTCTGACTTTTTTATTTTTTAATTCTGACTTGAAAAAGCTGATTTGCATACATTTTTCTGTCCAAAATGCAGCTTTTAAGGGTTATATTGAAAGGTCTTCTTTACCTGTCAAGCTCTACTTTCATACTTCTGTTTTACCTGTTGATGACATTTCTAACACTGGCATTGCTTGCACTGCTTCATGTGTTAGTTCTGTCATGCCAGGTGCAATACAGAAACCTGAGGTCAGACTTCAACAGGTAAGAGTTAGTATTTGTAAATTGAATGCAGCTTTATTTCAACTGTGAAATCCAAATACTCTGCCCATGTGTGAATTTGGATATTGCAGCCCTTCTTCTTGTAGTAGAACAGTAGTTCAGTTAAATTTTAACACAGCATTTGGTTCTTTTTATGTGACTGAGATGCTAGAATACTGCCCATTAGTTTCAAGTGCAGTTTTATGCATCCCATAATTTTATAACAAGCTATCTTCAGGCTTTTCATATTTTAAAATGAGATAGGTACTGTTTGTTACAGTAATATATATTACTTTTATCTCTAAATTTATTATGCACATAAGGTCTGCTCAGCATTCCCCACTGCATCCAGGTTGAACACAGGTACTTCAGCTTTGAAGACAAAAATAAGGCTCAATAAATAAGCACTTTGCTGCTTTTGTACAACTGAAATTGCTTGACGTGGTTACCAGCTCATATTCTTAATAGCTGGCATTGTTATACCTTGAATCCACTGCCAAAAGCAACAGCAAGCATTTCCTTAAATGCCCTTTTAAATCATTGGTCTTGTCATCGTTTAATAATTGATACTGTGAGCTAGTTAATGCCAGTTTAGTAGAAATTTCACTGCTCTTTATCAGGTTGTATAAAATATTAATGAAACTTAAAATACCCCTGATAATAAAACATTTCAGTCAACAATGCCTGTGGCTAAAGAATTTCTAATGCTCATGAAAGTCAGTGTTAATGTTGAGGTTCCTTAGGACTAAAGGACTGTGTAGATTATTTTTCTTGGTTGCTTAATGTAGATGTGTAAGGTCTAATGTAAGATTTTTGTCTTCAAAAGAAAGGGAGAGGGAAAGAAAACCAAACACAACCTTAAAAGTGAAGACAAATTATAGGCTGGCCACTCCTGGGCAACCTCAGCATAGTGTACTTTTAATTTTTAAGACATTTGTGTCTCAAATCATTTCATTTCTGCAGCTACCCTTCCTTTGGAATGCAGTTCTGTAAAGGTGTGTGTACAGTGACAGTTAAAGGCTTCTTTGGAGGTAATGATGAGATAGCAAAACAACATTTGAGATAATCAGGGGATGTGCCAGGCTCTGGGCTGCAGTGGTGTGGCCTTCAGCAGCTGAGTGAGGGAGATGCTCAGGTTAACATCTGCATTCCTCAGTGGAGCTTCTCCTGCCCAGGTGATGCTGCAGCTGCTGGAACAGTCAGGGTCACTCCTTGGGCTGCACTCACACCCCTGAAATGCTGCATGCGCCTGGCTTAGTGTCAGAAGGTTTGGTGTAGAAATTGTCCTTGTATTGCTGAGGTTTACTTTGTTTTCCACACTCAGTGAGGCCCTTTTAGGTAGCTTGTTGTGGGTTTTTTTCACCTGCTTTGGCTGCCTAAGTTAATCTTCAGGTGTTTTGTCTCCTGATGCCATAATTTGACACTTCAGAATGTTGAGATTTATATTTTCCACGTATTTATTGAATTGCTTAACATGCTTGAAGGGTAGAAGAGCTGTAAGTTGGAAATCAACACTTGAAGTACTAACTCTTCCTTGAATATTTTTTGGCTTTTTTTTTTTTCAACTGTTGAGATCTTCAAGAAAGGATCAGGTTTTGTTTTGTGACACAATGTTAATTTGATTTACTTTTTTAAAAGATCAAAGGTAGACCACAAGCAGCTGATGTGAGAGAATGGATGCAGTCAGCAAAGGTGGTATTATTTTGAAGGGAGGAAACACAAAGTGTTCTAAATTGACTTTTTTTCACTTGCTCAGAAAAATAAATATTGACATTGTTATGCAAATTATCTAAATCTGCTTATTTAAGAAAGCTCTTTGCATAAAGGGAATTAGACTGCATGGTGTAGTCAATATCAGAATTAAAATATACTGTTGTCTCACTTTTTCATTTTTGCTTATGCATGGTGTAAGAATTGTTTTCAAGTTTTACATGAACAAGTTTGGTTCTCTTCAGAATTCAATGCCTAATCAATAACCAAAGCCTATTGTTACTGTGTTTTAGGGCATGGTACCATTTGTGTTTGTAGGAACCAAGGATAGCATCACTAATGCAACTGTTCTTCTGGATTATCATCTTAATTATTTAAAGGTGAGTGTAATGATGCTGTTTTACTGCTGATTTTTTTTAATCAATACTTAGGATAGTAACATGATGATAATGTGTTGATGATGATAATCTGTGATGATCTGTTCAGGCCCTGAGGCTGTTGAAAAGTTAGTATTATAACAGGCTTTTCTGTCTAAAAATAGAATGTTTTTAATAAAAGAATAATTTGTCTGAAGAATGGGATGACAACCTTTTTCAGAATGCAAATTACAGAAGAGTAAGAAAATAAAAAAATCTATGTCAAAATGTGCTGCCAACTTCATAGATGAGAATAGTCAGTCCTCCATGCAAGTGCAGAGCAAACAGCCTTCCATGCAGAATCTTTATAGGGTGGGCATTTTTTTAAATGCAGAAATGCTAAACTACTTTCTCTGTAATGAATTGACATTTCATACCTGAGTATGTTTTGCAGGCAACTCAGCTTTGTATGCTGTGTTTGCCTTTTGCCTCTGTAACTTCCCCAGCAGTCTGTGATGAGTAGTCTGTTGTATAGGGAGCAGAAAATACCACACATTGTTGCTTCTAGTTCCTTTTGCCTGTGGTGATTGTGGCCAGGTGCCCAATCTTTGATGGCAGGGCCAGATCTAACAGTAGGGACAGCTTTGAGTTCATTTAATTAAACAAAATCTTGCATCTCCTTTGGAGCCTTCAGACCATCCATGATTTGATACATGTCCAGTCAGTGCAGTAGCTATTGGTGAACCTTCTAGAATGCTAAAATTTCTGTATATAGTTAAACCTCTAAGTACAGGTAATCAAAGAAGTCAGGAGAAGAAACAACTTTTGTTTCCTTACCAACTCAGTCACGTTACCTTTTCATCCTGCTTTTGTCAGTGTTCTGGAGCAGAGGTACAGCAGCTCTGAGCTGTCACAAGGCAGAGGCAGAAAAGGACCAGATGAAAACCAATACTAAAAATTAAGTTCTCTGTGCTCGCTATGATTTGAAAAGATATTGCTGGTTTAAATGTCTTTGATAAGACATAAAATGAGTACTTGCACGTGAGTCAGTACTTAAATGGGTACTGATATAGTAGTGGAAAGTGTTTAATAGCTCTGCTATTTTAGATTGATCAGTTCATTGTCACCTATGGTCATTTTGTCTTAGTGCTCTCCAACCTTCCTAAACAGAAGGTCACAAATAAGTGTTCATCAGTCTATGTGATAACTGCTCGATAGACTCTTATCTCAGAGGTTTTATCTTGGCCTTCTCATCCCATTAAATATAAACACACAAAATGTTGTTATCTTAGTGACCTGTTGCCTTATGATTCAGAATAATGTCCTCCAGTTCACTGACAAGAATTGGGACAGACTTGTTCCTCTAAGATTTTCATGGTTTTATGCCTCCAGGCAAAGATTATAAAGGAAATTTTTTGTAAAAGATGCATAATAGTGCATCAACATCAAAGGTACTGTATCAGCTCAGAGTCATGAATTTGTCTGTAAAAAGAGGAAAGCAGACTCGGCTGGAATGACTGTAAATTTTAAAATAGTAAATTTTCAAGATCTTGAGAGGAAAGAAAAAGACTGATACCAGGATTCACAGCCCCAGACTGCAGGAAGGTGGACTTTGGCCTGTTCAGGGATCTGTTTGGAATAAATCCTATCCCATAGAATACATTCCTGGAAGTGGAACAGGTTTGGAAGAGCTGGCTCCTAAAGCATCACCTTCTCCAAGCTCAAGAATAGTCCATCTTGATATGCAGGTGTTCACACAAAAGTAACAGTAGGTCTGCAGAGATCAACAAGGAACCTGTGGCTAAATGAATACAGAAAAAATGAGGATACAAGGGGTAAAGTAAGGACAGGTGACTCAAATGGAGTGTAAAAACACAATTTGAGTGGGCAGGGATGAGTTTGGGAAAGCTGAAGTCCATCAGGAGTTGAATATGGCGTGAAGGGAAACAGGAAGGGCTCCTGCAAGTATATTGGCAGCAAAAGGAATACCAGAGAAAATACAGGCCTGCTGCTGGGTGGGATGGAACTTGCTCACAAACAGCAAGGATGAGGTGCTGAATGTCATCCTCAGTTTTGGGTTTTTTATTTATAAGATTTATCCTAAGGAACACACATGCTCCTGATACCAGTGGCAGAGTCTGCAGCAAGAAGTCTTAGTCTTCCTAAAGGAAGATTGAGTTAGGGAACATCTTAAGAGGGAGAGAAGAGAAATACACCAAGTCACTGATGGGGTGCATTCCTGAGTACCAAAGCATCTTAGCCAAGTCCTAGCTGGGCTAGGTGACCTGCAGAGGATGCAGTGTCAGAATGAAACTTCTATCAATAGATTTCTCCTTAATTAAAGAAAAAGGAAAGGGAATTGCCACTGTGATGTGAGCTAGATAACATCTGAAACTGGCAAAGGTACTCCATGAATCCATGTTGCTGCATCTCTTTAACCTAACTCTGTATGGTGAGGGTGCTGTGTGCCTCTGTGCCTGAGGTACAGCACTTTTCTCTCTATGCTTTTACGTTTCCTCTCATTCCCCATACTGTTCATTGTCTTTATGTAGAGTTTAACAGCAGAGTGCCTTTTTATGAAGCAATAGTGTTACATCAAAACTGTTTAATAACTTTGGTATTTGTTATGTGCAGCAGCGTAAAGAGCTTGTGCTCTGATCTGAGTGCTTTTTCTTGATACATTTTAAACAAACCTAAACTTGTCAGCGATGCCACAGGAAGAACTGTGTCGGTAGCACACAGATTTGAACATTTGAAAGTCTTTCTGTAAACAAGTTATTCTCAAAGCTGAGTTGTTGTTTGAGGATTAAATAGATGATCAGTTGCAATATTTCAGTGTATTTTCTTTCTGAGATATCTGTGTGTGCACATGTGTGGGAATACAGTCTTTGAAGGCATTCTTGCCCCCCATATATTGCAGCTGTGTTAATTATCAGAGTGGGATAGCTGTGGGTGTGATAAAGAGTGAGTTAGCTGGTAGAGAGTCAGCTGGACGTGGAGGGGACAGGAGGACAGAAAGGGTAAGATGTCATCTGAGGGACAGCCAGGGTTAGGTGGCCATGCCAGGGACAGGAAATAATGAGCCAGAACTGCAGAAGGAAGAGAGAAGGAGAGAAAGAGCCAGAGCTGCGTGGAGCTGCCCATGGGAGGCTACACAGAAAAGGTATGAGAGATTTCCAGATAACAAGGTGCTGATGCTTGGAGCCTCCTTCGGTGTCAGTCATTCCTCCTCCATCACACGTGCAGATGGTTAAATCGTGGTTGTACATGACTTGCTGGGCTTGTGTTTGCACAGGAAGTGGACCAGCTGCGTTTGGAAAGATTACAAATTGATGAGCAACTGCGACAGATCGGAGCGACCTCCCGGCCCCCCCCGAACCGCACGGACAAGGACAAAGGGTACATGACCGACGATGGGCCGGGCCTGGGCCGCGGCAGCCGCCCCTACCGGAACCGCGGCCACAGCCGCCGTGGGCCAGGCTACGCTTCAGGTAGGAACCTAAGGGGCTCTTGCACTCCTCACACTGCCCTCCTGGTCTTATGATTCCTTGGAAATGACTGCACTAGAGCTGGTAAAAATCCAGTCAATATTGAGTGTTAATATTTGAAGGTTATATAGAGCTTTATGCTGTAAGAAGATCCTTGGAAGTGTAGTGTTTTCCTGTAATCTGCACTGATTTCCATGCAGTTCCTGCTTCTTTACAGCGTGCTTCTGTCTTCTGCATTATGGAGCATATCTAGTTATTCTCTAACTCCTTAGGGCGAGGTTTGTTATTTTATCTATATTTTGAACAATTCCTGGCAATGAAGTCTCAGTTTTCATTTAAGTCTGTGTGAATCTATCCTAATATAAATATTTATAGGTGAAAATACTGTGTAGCTCAATTGACAGAAAAGCAATTTTCTTCATATTAAATTGAAGTTTTATGTTTTTACTAGAAGACCATAGTCACCAGAATAGTGTGTTACTCTTTGAAACCTTGGATAATTCATTAATGAATAGTTTTCCAGATTGTGCTTCTTCAGAGCAATCTATTACTTCATTATCCATAATGTAGGTCAGCTGGTGTTTGTCCTGACTGAAAGGCCTGTAGTGTGAGCTTTATAAGAAAATCTTAACTTACATTCTGCATAATACAAAATTAATGTTTTTGTGGTGTTTATTGTTTTTAGAAGATGTTAACTCACCTTGCTAATAATATGGCTTATGGGGGGAAAAAATGGGGAAAGAACCAGCTTTTGCTAGTAAAGGTGATCTGTTAATTGGAAAAATTGCAATGGGCATTTCTTTGATTTGATACATTTGTAGCATTTTGACTTTGTTCTCTGCTTTTGTAGTCTGTTACAGGCTGTTTCGTGATGGAATTTTTTGCTTTTCATAGATGAGTTGCAGTGGTGAGAGGAGACAGGACAGGTTATATTCAGAACTTTCAGCTGTAGAAATACAAAGGAGTCTAGTCTATTAAACTTATGTTTTACATAAGTTTATTACACAAGTTTTTATTACATTTTGTAGTATGTTCAGTAATCAGTTCATATACTGATAACACCAATTTTAAGCTTGTGGCACACTTAATTATTGAGCCTTAAACACACAACTAACTTTTATTAGTCTGTCTTGAATTTTGAAGAAGTAATATGTGTTATAAACCATTATGTATGTTACAGAGTTTGGGAGGCAAAACCATCCCAAAACTGTCTATTACCAAAAAAAAAAAAGAAGAAAAAAATCTAAATATATACATTTTGCATTCTACTATAGTAATTCCATGCTAAGCTACACTGGCGTGTTTGGATTTTTTTCATCCTCTTGATAGGAACTAATTCTGAAGCATCAAATGCTTCTGAAACAGAGTCTGATCACAGAGACGAGCTGAGCGATTGGTCGGCGGCGCCGGCGGAGGAGGAGCGGGACAATTACCTGCGCAGGGGCGACGGGCGGCGGCGCGGCGGCAGCACCCGGGGCCAGGGCGGGAGGGGCCGCGGGGGATTCAAAGGTAAACGAGACTCGAGCTTCTGCCAGCTGCTCCTTCTCTCCTTTGCTCCAACTCCCCACCTGCCGGCCTCTCCTGACTTCTCTTTGTCAGTCTCTTAAAATACGGAGTGGTTTGTTTCAGATGTGTTGAACGTTGAGCAGAGGGGAGTAATTCTTTTTGATCTGCTTTATGTTTGGGGGAGTTTTTTGTATCATTTATTTTCCTTAAATGCCTCTTGGTTCAAGTTTGTGGCCTGTGCCATCACACACATGGACATCAAGGACTCAAATTCTAATTTGTCAGTAGATACAGAAAAATCTTCTAAAATCTGTATTACTCATTCCGCTGTCCATATGCACATCTTGTATTTGATTTTCATGGAATAGGATAATATTGTAAATTGCATGTTCAATGGAAAGGACCAGGCAAAAGTAAGATGGGAGAACTTAATAGTTATATATATACACTCTAAAATTCATTCTATTCATTATAAATTGTTTCATTGTATTTATTTGTTTACATATGATTTTACATTATATTTATTTGCTAAAATACTTTCTTCTGCAGCTGGGCTTATTTCTTAACATGTTTTTTTTTCAAAGTATGGATGCTGCTTAATGAGACTTTTTTGTAAGGAGGTAATGTATAATTTTAGGAAGCCTATAAGACATTGAAAAATGTGAAGGTATTAACTACTGCTGATTGTGTACTTCTCTTCTGTGGTTAATCCTTTTGAGAAGTGGATTTTTTATGTCAGTAGTCAGTCTTTTTAACTGTGGTGGTTTTAAACACTGAGGTTTTGTCTGCATTATCACATGAGAACATTTTCTTTAGTGATTCCTGGCCCATAGTTTAAGAACTGTAGTTATATGTTCATAATAATATATATTCATGAGACAGAAAATTCTGAATTCCCTACTGTGCTCGTGAAAAATTTAAGTGGCAGAAGATCACATCTTTGTTGAACAACTTTGTTGATGAATTCTCCTTGCAGGCAATGAGGAACAGTCGCGAACAGATAACCGTCAGCGTAACTCGAGAGAGGCAAAAGGGAGGACAGCAGACGGGTCTCTGGAGGTAACTCTTTCACATGGGAAGTCTGTGCTGTTAAAATTGCATCCTGTCATACAGCAGGGTTGTGAGTGACACAGTAGCCTTGTGATTCCATATGCTTTAACTCCCTAATCACATCTGCAGAAGTTGTGTTACAAAATGGCACAGATGCTCAGGACTCTAAATTTATCCAGCTGTGGAAAGATGCAATTTTGTAATGCCGTTTAGCTCTGTCTGGTGAAAAACTGATAAGTCCCAAGGATTTACTAACCAGCTTCATTTCAGTCTCTGTTCTTACTAATGCTTTGGTTTTAGCTTTTATTTCTTGCTGTGTTGTGTATTGTTGTCTGTCTTCTACGTACCTGAGGGAAGAAAATCCTTAACACTATATAAAGAGAGTGTTTTGTAGCCAGAATCCTCAGAGAAAGAAAGATTAAACTTCAGAAACTACCTTCACTACTAAATGAAACATTTGCAATTGAAGGCTATTCAGTCTAGAAAGTAAGTTAAAAATGAGCATCAAGAAACTTTTTCACATAACAGATTTATCTGTATTTATTCTGTATTATTTACAGAAATATCTTGTAACCTTTAATATTTTTAAGCTTTTTATGGAGCTATTTCTACATTTTCTCAAATGTTTTGTTTCATGAAGTTATCAAGCTGATACCTTATGTATATATTTTAACTTTCCCCACGTGAAAACTGTTCCTGCTTCAAAAGGTAGCTTGCAAACCTTCTACCTGCATAGGATGAGTAAAGTTGGGAGGAAGGAACAAAGAGCAGCTGCAAGCTGCTGCCTCTGCCTGGTGTTCCCAGGAGTCACAGTTCCAGTGGGACATAGACATGACTCTAGGCTTGGTTTTTAAAAAGCCTGGTTAAGAAAAAGACAAGAACAAGAGCCCAGATGCTTAGTTTTTCAAATGAGAGTGCTGATCTTAAAGGTGTAGTAATTGAATATGCATCTGAAATGCAAATAATTAACTTGGCAAAACAAAAGATAAGTCATGGCCGTGTGAGTTTTATAATTAATTAGTAATTACAAAGTTTGAAGTAGGCAGTGAGGAATTGTGGTGCTGAAAAAAAACCCCTAAGGCACCTAAATCATGGGGGGTTTTATCTGTTGCTCGAAGATTTGGATGCAGTGACATGTTACAAGAAAATAAGTACTTGCATGTTGTTGAGATCTAGCTGATCAAGTTGTAAAAATCTTGTTATATATCAAGGAATAAGCATTTTACCCCCTTTACAAGCATAAAAAATTGCTTTCAACATGCTCTTGAAATTTTTTATGACCACTTCAAAAGGCTGCAGAAGTTTTTTGGGTGTATTAAATGGATCTTTTTTCTTCAGATTCAAAAAAAGGTCTGAGTAGATTTTTTTTAAGAGTCAGAAAAGCTGCCATGAAATGACACTGTGTCTTTTGGGCCCTTTTTGCATACAAAGAGTAGGAAGTCGAATTACTAGAAGTTGAAATAATGTTTCAGAGATCCATCTGATATTAATTCAACTCTTTTGTGCACAGACAAACTGGAAATTTTTCTCTTAGCTTCCAAGGCTAGGTAGATGGGAGAGAGGATTTTTTGGGTGACAGGTACGTGGCATTTTTAAACAGAAGAGAACTTACACCCTCCCCTGCAGCTGGACAAAATTAACAAAGCCACGAGGGGCTGGCGCTGTGTTCCTCCCGGGCTGCCAGGGGTGGAATAAAGCAGGAGAATGCTTTGTATAACTCTGAATTGTTCCAGATCAGAATTGACTGCAATAATGAAAGGAGTGTCCACACTAAAACCTTACAGAATACCTCGAGCGAAGGCAGCCGGCTGCGCGCGGGCAAGGAGCGGAACCCCAAGAAGGAGAAGACGGAGAGCGCGGACGCCCAACAGCCGCTGGTCAACGGAGTCCCCTAAACTGCATAACTCTGAAGTCATATTTCCTATACTGTTTCAGTAATTCCTATTCCATGTTAGAGAAACTTGTTAGGCCAAAGACAAATAGTAGGCAAGACGGCGCAGGGCATGAAATGAACATATGTTCCTCTGTTAGCCTTTTTTAACATCAACAGTATGCAGTTGTTTTCAGAATAAGAAGTTATTCAAATATTTGCATAAAAAAAAAAAAATACCTGAACTTCTGAAAATCGCTTCCAAGTACATATTGCAGTTCAAACGATGAAAGATTCTCTTTTTTTTGTTTGTTTTAAAAATACTGAGCTGTGCATTGGTAAACTTTCTGTTCAGTTGTACCATTTTAACACATCGGGTCAAATTCACTGCTCAATTTCAATTTTCAGAATAAATAGTGTTTGCAGTAATCAAATTGGCTTCTGTTTTCAATCTAACTTACCAGTTCTTCATGAAATGCTATGTCGTTTTATGTCCTGTGTCAGTTCACATTCTGGTCCACCTTTTTCAATATTTTGGTGGACCCTGAAATCTGTGTGATGTAACAATTGTCATTTTCATTAGCAAAAAAGTTGTATGATCTGTGCCTTTTTTATATCTTGGCAGGTAGGAATATTATATTTGGATGCAGAAATCAGGGAAGATGAGTTGGTAACACTAAATGTAAAATATATGTAGCAATCCTTGTCAGACGTTAGTACTTTATAGACAAGTGCATGCTTTCCATAATTTTTTCCTTACATAAACATTCAGTTAGGCAGTTATAAGAATAGGAAATTTATTTTGCACTGAAGATTTGGCAAATAGTGTTATTGAAAAAGGGGTGTAATTTTTTTCTTTGTAGGCAGTACGGAAGCTTTTTTTTTAAAAAAAGAAAACTAAAAAAAAAAAAAAAAATTCTTTCCATTGTGGAAAACTAAAAAACTCATTGTTACTGAGGGAACAAGTGTAACATGTTCACAAGCTAGTAATGTGTGCCTGCTGTTTGGCCAGATGACCAGCCTAAAGCATTGATGGTTTTCATCCTCCCAAAATTTTTGAATTGCTTATTTTAATTTGGGGGCTGTTTCAGGAGAGATAAGACGAAAGTCACCATGTGTCATGCCCTGGCAAGTACAGATACAGTAGTTGAAAATATCGAAGGTAAAACAAAAGTTCTTCATATTTTGAGCTGCAAGGTCCTAATTCCCAGCCAATATGAAGGTGTCAGAATTTGATCCAAAGTACAGCTGTACACCAGGGGCAGGTGGGAAGCGGTGGGAGGAGCTGTGCTTTCTGTCATTTCTGATCACATTAAACTTACTGGGCACAACTGCATAAGGACCTTTGTTTTAGTCCATTTTTGTTCAGATTACTCCAGAAGGAGAGCCACTGTTTATGTACAGAATTGTACAAACTTGACCTTGCCTCTGATGTATTTTGTGAGTTTTGTTTCTTTGCTTTCTTCATTCTTTTTTTTCCTTGCATACAGGTGAGCATACTAAAACTGGCAACGAACTGCACATGATTTAACAAATATAAAAATGTCTTAAAAAGTATTGCCAAACATTAATGTTGATTTCTAGTTATTTATTTTGGGAATGTATAGTATTTGAAAACAGAAATTGGTACCTTGCACACATCATCTGTAAGCTGTTTGGTTTAAAATACTGTAGATAATTAACCAAGGTAGACTGACCTTGTAATGTAACTGCTCTTGGGCAATATTCTCTGTACATATTAGCTACAACAGATTGGATTTTATGTTGACATTTGTTTGGTTATAGTGCAATATATTTTGTATGCAAGCAGTTTCAATAAAGTTTGATCTTCCTCTGCTAACTGATGTTGATGCAATCCTTATGAATGATTGCTTTAAAAAATCTCAACTGACCGAAAGTAGAAAACATTTCTTTGTTTAGACTTTAATAACTGTAGCCATTGTTTATTTACACATTTTAGAAAAGTCTCAAATATTACCACATTTCAAAAATACAGCACAAAATGCTCAAGAAGACACAGTCTCCTCATGGAATGGTACAGTACCTGTTGAGTGGTCACACTTCATGCACTCATTCCTCACATCCAGTGGTTGAGTTCACTAAGGTGCTAACCCGGGTAAATGTGAAATCACTAAACCACAGTCTGGCTAATTGGCTGCATTCCATTTCCGAGTGGGTTTTGGGATTATGACCTTTTTCAGTATTTGTGTACTTAACATATATCCCTTTCAGTTCGTATTCCAGTGATTTTAAATGTTATTAAATTTCAGCAAATTAACCTGTGAATTTAAATGTACAATTTTATTTTGAAGAGTCATGTTGTTACAAAACTTGAAAAGTGCAACAAATGTCTGATGCTTGAGTTCAGGTCCGTCCTATTGGTAACTATTATAAAGTATGGTCTAATGAATTAAAATTATTTTTAAAATAAAGTTCTTTGAAAGAGTGAAAGATATTTGTGAATCATGCCAAAGTCTAAATTCAGTAAGGTTAAGCTCAAAGCCTATGAATTAACAAATGCTTAAAAAAATAGAAAGTTTGTGTTTCTGTTGTTTACTGAATGCATTTTTGTTAATGATGGTGGGGAGTTAAGATTTTCGGAGTTGTTATTAAAATTTTGTCAAGGAAAAAAATCTCTTTATTCAGCTTTTTTTAAGCAGATAAAAATCTCGGTATGAACACTCATGAGTTCCAGAAGATACTAGGTTTAGTTTTGTAGATAGAGAAGTTATTTGAATCAATTTCTGATGAGCTTTTTCAGCCCTTCTTTGTCCCTAATATCAAATATTGTGTACCATGTCCAGGAAGGACATTGAGTGCTGTGGGTTTGGGGCTGAGTGCAGACCCTGCTGCTTCTTCCTATGAGCACTTATTGTGAAAGGCAGATTATTTTCGTGAACTGCAGGATGTTTCCCTACAAAACCCTGCAGTATTGAATATTAAAAGGGAAAACTTTGGCTTCCAGTGAGTATTCCTCACTGGAATTCCTCATTTCGGGGCTCCTGCTGTACAGTTCTGCTAAGTTCTCTGCTAATCTGCAAGAGAAGATGGGTGTCAAATATTTTTATGCTGTGTAATGTTAAAGGTTTTGTCTGTTTCCAGAAGCAGCAAAACCTGCAGTGGAATGCCTGTGTTAAGGGGTGGGGGAGATGTGTTGCTGGTTCTGGTGGCTACTTAAAAGAATTTTTTAAAAAGCTTCAAGGCTGTGCTTGTTGTTTCCACAGTAGTGTGAACTAAGCTCGTTTGTCATTCACTTAACAGATTTTCATCCTAAAAGATGCCAGTCAAAGAGTCTTTTCCAGATATCCATGAAAATTGGGGTGACTGGGATGTTTGCCCTGTTAAAGGTATTGAGGCAGCTTAATACATGTTAGGAAAGGCGAGGTTAGACCTCCTGAGCTTAGTGTTCTGAATGGATTCCACTTGGATCACCAGGCTCTCCTTGCCAGAGGTTCATTAGGCTTAAGCACAGTTTAGGTTTCACATCATATTTTGATGCTGTGATTTACAGAAACAGCTCTTTACTCTTTGGCAGTGTGAGTCTCTGACAGAGGACAGTGGATCTTTTGCCTGCATCAGGGGATGAATTTGGTTTTCTCCAAACAATTTTTTTAAAATGCATCGCACATCTGTCACTCGAGCTTTCACAGAAGGTCATTCATCTCAAACAGTTTGATAGAAATAATTGCTGTTACACCTGGATGAGTCAGTTTGCCATAATTACTCCTTTTTTTTACATTGTTCAAAAATTACTTTGCAATAGATTTTAAAGCAGTAATTTTTGTGCGCTTTGAGTACTGTATGGAATTGGATTATAAGAAAGAGCAACAATCATAAGTAATTTTGTGTATCTACTGAAAATTCAGTTGGAGAATGTGTTTACTCGCAGTTTTGCACAGAATTTAGGAAACTGGTTTCCAATAAAAACAGTTAATTTAAAGCAAAATATGATCACATGGATGTAGTCTATAAATACTAAGAACTTGACTGTAGCAGAAAAGGTGTAGCAATTAGGTGGGGTTTGAGTTTTGGATGTGCCTTTTTGCCTGTGCACTCAGGCTGAGCTTCAGGTGTAGACTACAGCAAGAGAAATCAATGCTCCTAAATGTAACAAAATGCTCCTAAATGTAGTAAAATCAATTAAGTGTTCTGTTTAAAATGGGGGGGAGCAACTTTCTGTGATTCTTAGCAGTCTGAGAAGTCCCATGTCAGAAATGCATCACACTGTCTGGGCTGTTCCATGAGATAAATCAGCGTGGAAAAATCTCACTTTCATGTAAATCATTCACTTCAGAAAGGGAAGGCTTGGGGATTAGACATTTCCAAGTAACTCCTTTTTGGGACTGCTGAGAGTGGCTGAGTCCAGTCTGGGTCTAGAGTGAAACAATGAAACTGGGGATACTGTGTGGTGTTGCTTATTTAAGTAAGCTGGCGCTGCATACAAATGAGGTAAAAGAGATGCACCCTTTAAACTCATTTTGCAATTAGCTGTAATGAGGGGGGGAAAAAACTGAATATATAAATTTTTTCAGGCTCACTTATCAGATCAGATGGCTGTTGTAGCAAACTGCAACTGCTTTAGGCAGCTCATCTGTTAAGGGAACTGCTGATTTGATGGCATCTGCATTTACTTTAGGCTTCTGTATATTTTAAAAACACTGCTCTCAGTCTATTCTTAAAGTGAGGAATGCAGGTGGTAGAATCCTCAAATGGTCTGGGTTAGAAGGGAC
>VWYN01003025.1:19335-44012 GCA_013400075.1 Hippolais icterina
GTGGGCATGGCTGTGGGGTGAGCATGGCTGTGGGATGGGCATGGCTGTGGGGTGGGCACGGCTGTGGGACGGGCACGGCTGTGGGGTGGGCACGGCTGTGGGGTGGGCACGGCTGTGGGGTGGGCACCAGACCCCCAAACTGGGTCTGTGGGGCACAATTCCCATTTGGGATCTTCCCCTGTCTGTGGGGGATGCCCAGCCCCACAACCCAGGGGAATGTCGTGACACCCCGGGGGTCACCCCGGGCAGCCCCCCCGTCCCGTGGGATGCCAGGGTTGGGATCCCAGGGGGGGCAGCACGGCCGGGGGTCCCGCAGGAGCACAAGGCTCCCAGGCCCTCACCCCTCTTCCCTTCCCACCTCTGGAAGTGCAGAAGTGCTGGGAGAGCTGTCCCATTCCCACAGCTGCCTGCCCGGCCAGGAGGGGCCGGGGTGGGCACAGGGACGTGCCCTGGTGGTGGCACTTGGGGCCTGGGGGTGGCACTTGGGGTGGCACGGGTGCTGTTCCACTCTGCTCTGTTTCTCCCGCTCAGGTCTGCTGGCCATGGGCAACCTGATAAAGGTATTGGGCAAAGATTTAGAGAACTGTCCTCATTTTTTCCTGGATTTTGAAAGTAAGTCCCATGCGCGGGGTGGGCATGGGGAGGGCCCAGAGGATGGGGACAGGCACGGTGTCCCCGAGCAGCCCCGTGTCCCCAGGCGCCTTGGGGCCCTGAAAAAGTCTCCAAAATGGGGCAGGGGAGCCCAGGATCCCCCAAAGAGTGGGGCGGATGTCCTGGCGAGTGCATCCATGCAGGATGCAGCAGGACCTGGCCCGGGAGCACCTCAGGCACCGCTGCTCGCTGGTGGCGCTGGTGGCCGCGCGGCGCGTCCCGTGACGCCGCCAGGACAGGGACAGCCTGCAGGCTGGGGAAGGAGGAGGGAATGATCCGTGCCACCTGCACTGCTGGGAAGGTCAGAGCGGTGGCCGCAGCCTGCACGGGGCGATGGGGAGCGGGGACGTGCCTCAGCTTCCCCGAGGAAAGGAAAGGACAGCGCTCGGCCCCCAGCTGGACGCGGGGACGGTCACTGCGGCAGGATGCCCGGCCAGGCACAGCCCCGGGGCTCCCCTGGCTCCCGCAGTTCCTCCCGGGGCACAGCTCAGAGCAAGAGCGAGGAGGATGAAAATGCAGCGGCGCCTGCCGGCCCCAGCCCTGGCCCCGGTCCCCTCCCAGCGGGGAGCCCGTGCGCAGCTCCCCAGGGCCCCTCTGACTGCGGCACCCCCAAAACACCCGGGGGGGATAATACAACACACAGCCCCCACTGCCACAGCCAGGAACCTCCCCGCTCCTCCCGGCTCCCTTGAGGCAGCACAAACCTCCCTGCAGCCCCTCCACAGCCCCCTGGCACAGGGTCTGGGGGCTCCCCGGGACCCCTCGCTAGCGTAGGGGTTTGGCTGTAGCCGCGACTCCGGGGACTTCAGGGACTTCCCGGCGGCTTCTCCTCCCTTCGCTCCTCCCTGTCCATCACCCCATCCGCCAGCGCTCATCACCATCGCGGGGGGAAGAGGCGGCAGCCCCCGGGGCCGGGAGCAGCCGCGGGGTCACCCCCGGAGCCCCCCCGGAGCCCCGGGGGAGCAGCGGGGGGAGGACGCGGCTCCGGCCGCCGCCGCTGCCCGCAGCCCAGCACCTCTTCCCCGGGCTCCACCTCACCATCATGCTTTTTTCCTCTTGTTTCTTCTCTTGCAGGTTTCACATGGGGAACCTTCTAAAAGTGTTGACTTATAACGAACTTGACCAAGGCCCTAATTTTTTCCTTGACTTTGAAAGTGAGATGGGATTTTTATTTTCCGTTTTTTCGTTTCGTACTTCTCCTGAGTTCCACATCCACACGCACCATTTTGAGTTCTTTGTCCCCGTCGCCCATCGCATCGCGCCCATCCCAGACGTCCTCCCCCACCTTTGCCATCCGGGGAGGGGGGCCAGACCCGTGGCCGGGGGCTGTCGCTCCCCACCTCCCCCCCGGGGCACTTGGCAGCCTCCCGGGGCCGGGGGCTGCTCGGGGACCCCTCGCGGTGAGCAGGACCGCGGGCGCAGGGCAGCCAGGACTCACCCCCAGCTGCCCCCTCCACCCCACGGCCTGACCTGAGCTCGGGCAAGGAGAACGGAGATCCAGGCGGAGAATCCCGCCAGGAAGGGCCGCGGGCCGGCGGGGGAGCCGTGGGCTCGGGGTGCTGCCACCCCGCTCTGGCTCTCGCCGCCCCGGGCCCCGCTCAGAGCCCTCCGGGTTTCTCTCCCCGGGGCGCTGCCCTGCAGATGCGCAGCCGACCGAGGCCGAGACGGCGGTGTGGAACCAGGTGAACGCCGTGCTGGAGGAGGCGCAGACCATCCTGGCAGAGCTGCAGTCCTACACGGGCGCCGGGCAGGAGATCCGAGAGGTGGGTGCAGCCCCGGCACCCGCTGCCCGCCCGCCCACCGCGGCTTGGGACAACCGCTGGGGCTCTCCCTCCCCTCGCAGGCCATCCAAAACCCCGGGGACCTGCGGCTGCAGGAGCGCGCCTGGAGCGCCGTGTGCCCCCTGGTCGCCAAGCTGAAACGCTTCTACGAGTTCTCCCTGCGCCTGGGTGAGTGCCGGAGCATCCCCCGCATCCCCGCCGTGCGTCCCGCGTCCCTCCCCGGAGGCTGCGGGAGTCCCGGCCGTGGAGCTGTGCCGAGCTGTGCCTCAGTTTCCCCGCGCGGGGTGAGGAGGTGCGGAGGGGACCGGGCTGTGCTGTGTCGGCAGAGAACGCCCTGCGGAGCCTGCTGGAGGCGCTCACCAGCCCGCCCTACGCCCCGACCCAGCACCTGGAGCGGGAGCAAGCGCTGGCCAAGCAGTTCGCCGAGATCCTGCACTTCACCCTCAGCTTCGACGAGCTCAAGGTGCTTCCCTGCCCGGGGGGGCAGCCAGGGGGGTCCCCGCAGCCCCACCGCCACCCTGCCGAAGCTGTGAGCCAGCAGGGCCCCTTGGGACCCCTAACCCTGCTGTGTCCCCCCCCCAAGATGACCAACCCCGCCATCCAGAACGACTTCAGCTACTACCGACGGACCATCAGCCGGAACCGCATCAACAACCTGCAGGTCAGGGGCT
Organism: Hippolais icterina; assembly: GCA_013400075.1. Lineage (NCBI taxonomy): Eukaryota > Metazoa > Chordata > Aves > Passeriformes > Sylviidae > Hippolais > Hippolais icterina. The sequence continues at coordinate 22,439 of VWYN01003025.1, forward strand.
CTGCTGTCCCCCCGTGGGCTCCCCCAGGGGTTCACAGGGCTGGGAACGGCTCGGGGGGGCTCAGGCACCCCAGTGACCCCCATCACCCCCCAGCTGGATGCAGAGAGCGAGGTGAACAACGAGATGGCCAACAGGATGTCCCTGTTCTACGCCGAGGCCACCCCCATGCTGAAAACGCTCAGCAATGCCACCACCAAGTTCGTGTCAGAGGTGAGGGAGGCTGGGGGGACCCTCGGGGTGGGCAGAAATCCCCTCCAGCCAGCCCACACGGGGCTATGGGACAGGGAATGTGTGGGGCAGGGATGGCTGGGGCAGGGTTTGGGATCTGTGGGGCAGGATCAGAATCTATAGGGCAAGATCAGAATCTATGGGGCAAGGGTCTGCAATTTGCAATCTGGGATTCGGAGTTTGGGGTTTGGGATCTATGGGGCAGNGTGAGGAATTTGAGATTTGGGGTTTGGGATCTATGGGGCAGTATTTGGGATTTGAGATCTGGGATTATGGGATCCATGGTGAAGAATTTGAGATTTGGGGTTTGGGATCTGTGGGGCAGGATCAGAATCTATGGGGCAAGGGTCTGGAATTTGTAATCTGTGATTCGGGGTTTGGGGTTTGGGATCTATGGGGCAGGATTTGGGATCTGGGATCTATGGGGCAGGATTTGGGATTTGAGATCTGGGCTTATGGGATCTATGGTGAAGAACTTGAGATTTGGGGTTTGGGATCTGTGGGGCACAGGATGTGTGGGGCAGGATGCAGCCGGGGCGTTTTGGGTTTCAGAACAAGACCCTCCCGATCGAGGACACGACCGACTGCCTGAGCACCATGGCCTGTGTGTGCAGGGTGATGCTGGAGACCCCGTGAGTGCCCCGCTTTGGGGTTTGGGGGGGACATTTCTGTCCCGGGGTCCCTGTGCCGCCCCGCCCGGGCTGAGGAGCCTCTGTCCCGGCACAGGGAGTACCGGAGCCGCTTCACCAACACCGAGACCCTGCTCTTCTGCATGAGGGTGATGGTGGGCGTCATCATCCTCTACGACCACGTCCACCCCGTGGGGGCCTTCGCCAAGACCTCCAAGATCGATGTGAGTGCTCCTGGGGCTCGCAGCTGGGGGGTCACAGGCCGTGCCAGCAGCTCTGATCCCCGGGGACCCTCAGCCTGGCTTGAGCAGTGAGGAGGAGGAGGACGGGGAGGAAGGGCTCCCTGGGGGACCCCACAGCCCCTCTCTGTGCCCCCAACAGATGAAAGGCTGCATTAAAGTCTTAAAAGACCAACCCTCAACCAGCACCGAGGGGCTCCTGAACGCTCTGAGGTGAGACGGGGGCTTGGGGACACCGCGGGGACGCGGCGTCCCCCCCGCTGGGCTGTGACCCGTGTCCCCGCCCCGTCCAGGTACACCACCCGGCACCTCAACGATGACACCACGTCCAAACAGATCCGGGCCCTGCTGCAGTGAGCGCGGGGCGGCCCCGGAGCCGCGCGTGTCACCCTGTGTCACCGACGCCCATGACCATCCAGCTCATTTTGTACAGAGGGAAAAGGGACAGCGAGGAACACACGGAAATACTGAGAAGGAAAATCCAAACGGCCCCAGGGCCGCCCGCCCCCGCCACGCGCTCCTGCCCCCCCACCCCGCTTCCCACCCCCAAATCAGCACCCGCTCCTGGACACGGGGTGTGGGTGGCACCGTGGGGACACCGCGCCCGGGGGGGCCGGGCAGGGCAGGAGAGACCCGGGCAAGGGAAGCCCTGATGGGGCTGGCAGCAGGGTGCCCACGGCACGGGGGCACCTTGGGGAGGGGGCAGGTGGTGGCCCTGTCCCCATCCCGGTCCCCAAGCGGAGGAGGAGGGAGAGGATGAGGAGGAGGAGGAGGAGGAAGAGGAAGAAGTATCCCTATGGATCTGCACTGACTCTGGAGGAAACGGCTCAGTCTCACCTGGTAGATTTTTAATATGAGCAATTAAATCCACACTCACCTCTTCTTTTCTACATTTTTTTGGGGTGGGGGGTGTGAAATAAAATGACATTTAATCTGTTCGTGGCCGGAGCGGGGCTGTCTCTGCCGTGTCCCATCCCCGGGACCGTGTCCCCTCTCCGTGACACCCTGGGGGACCAACCCCACCGTGCCAGGAGGGACAACANTCGCACCCCCTCCCGCAGCCCCCCCGAGCTGGGGGAGACCCCCGCGGGGCGGGACCCCGTGTCAGCCCCTGGCTGGGGCTGTGCCACCCCCCTCACGGGGACCCTCGGGACTGTCCTCAGCGCTGCGGTGGCACAGGGCCAAGTCCCGCGGGTTTGGTGTCCTGCCAGCGCCCTCCTTGCCGCCACCTTTCCCGCCTGGCACACGGCAGCTCCGGGCCCCCTGACCCCCCCTGTGCCCTCATGCCCGGGGAGGGGACAAGGGACACCCCAGGGGTGACACCGCAGATCCAAGGCGACTCTGGCAGGCTCTGCCTCAGTTTCCCCACTGCCCCCTGTGTGTGCTGGGGGTACACGGGCAGCGTCCCCGCGGCTCCCAGAGCTTTGGACCCCCCTGGAACTCCTCAGGGTGCCACCATGGGGACACCCATCCCACCCACCTGCAGCCCAGCTCGACCCCGTGTCCCCAAACCTCCACGGACCCCCTGGGCACACACAGGGACAGAGAGGGGACAGAGAGGGGGGACAGCCCCCAGCCCTCTGGATGCTGGCATTTCCTGGGCCCCGTGCCAGGATCCTGCCGAGGCCCGGCCGGGTTTGCCGCCAAATCCTCCGAACTCCCGCGCGGGGCGGGACGGGGACACGCTCTTGCACAACCCCGGCCAACAGCTCCTTTTATTTTTAGGCTCTTGCAACATTTGACTTTGCCACAGCCTCCTGAAACGCTGCCAAGGCATCGGATGGGCCACAGGCTCCCCAGCGTCCTGCGCTGCTCCCGAGCCGCTCCACGCCCCGGCCGTGCCTCAGTTTCCCCAGGAGCTCCTCTCCCCCACTGTGATGGCAGCGGTGCCACCCAGCCCCGCCGAGCCCACACGGACCCCGAGGGTCCCGGTAAATCCCCCCGGTGCTGCGCGGCCCAAGGATCCCACCTGGGAGCTGAGGATGAGGCCGGCACAGGCTCAGGGCGGCGGCTGCAGCTGCTGCGTGTCTGCAGGAGCCGATGTCCCCAGGTGACACCGTCCCCCAGATGGTCCCCGGCCCGTCCCTGGAGCGTCCCTGCGGTGTGGGAACTGGGCTGGGAAGAGCCAGGACAGCGTCACCACCCGGGACCCTCCAACAGGAGTCAAGGGACAGGCGGATCCTTTAAAGCCACCAGGGAGCACGGGCACAGACACCAGCTGGTCACCGTGCTGGGAGAGGTGGCAGCTGTGTCCCGGTGTCCCAGTGCTGCTCAGGTCCTGGCACAGAGCCCACAGCCTCCCCCCTGTGGTGCCCCCTTGCTTGTGAGGCCAAATTCGTGCCACATCCCAGCCCTGGCTGTCCCCAGCGTGGCACTTGTCAGGGCAGAGCAGGTGGCACATGCCACCCTGGCAAAGGGCATGGATGAGACATTTCCTGCCAGAGCATTTTAGAGCCAAAACCGGGTGAGAAAAGGGAACCAAGAGGGATGTACGGCTCCTCGATCATCATAAACGATCCTCGATCATCATAAATGATCCTTGATCACCATAAATACCTGAGCTCGGAGCTCTGGGGACAGTGGCCACCCGTGTGGGCAGCCATTTGGGGACAGCTCGGTGTGAGCCCCCCAGGCCCCAGCAGGATGCAGGTGGGGAGGTGCTGCCCGTGCACCTCTCACTGCTGGGCACGAGGATTTGGGCTGCCACGGTGCCAGGGGAGCCCCGGATCTGCCTCTGCTCCACCTGGCACCCAGCCCTGCCGGCGGCCTGGCACAGGAGCACGCCAGCACCGTGCCAAAACGCCAGCGTGCCACGAGGGGACAGGGGACAGGCAGTGCCACCGGCCAGCAAGGACACGGAGCTCTTCAGCTCAGCCTCTGGGCTCGATCTCAGCCAGACCAGGGCGCCGAGGGCTTTAATTGATGGCGAGCCAAGCCACGCCGGGCCCGGGCTGTTTTCTAATCCCAGTGTAATTAATGACCTTATCTTTGGCCAAAGCCATTTAGATTAAGTGGCTGGTGTGATGGGCTCGGCGGGCCCGGCTGCACAGATGGAAGAGCCGCGTTTGTCTGGGGATTAGCGCAGGGCAGATGGAGCGAGGTGCCATTCCCCATCCCCAAACCTCCGGGCACTGACAGCAGCCTGAAACATGAGACCACAACAACTTTCTCGGCGAGCCCTGGCTGGGACGGGCCGAGCGATTCCCGCGTTGTTTGTCCCTTCTGCAGGGCCCGGAGCAGCACCAGGAGCTGGTGGCAGCAGCAGGAGCTGGTGGCAGCAGCAGGAGCTGGTGGCAGCACCAGGAGCTGGTGGCAGCAGCAGGAGCTGGTGGCAGCACCAGGAGCTGGTGGCAGCAGCAGGAGCTGGTGGCAGGGCCAGGAGCTGGTGGCAGCAGCAGGAGCTGGTGGCAGCAGCAGGAGCTGGTGGCAGCACCAGGAGCTGGTGTGACCCTGCCGGGGGCTCCATCCCAGCCCCTGCCTGCAGACCTTCGAACAGCAGAGGTACCACACAGCCAGGAGAGTGACCTCCCTTGGAGAGGCAGGGTTGCTGCCCCGGCTCTGCTGAGATAAGCTGCTCTCAGAAGCAGCCCTCATCTCTCCAAGGATGAAAACTCACCTGTCATGGTGCTGGCAGGATCAGGACTCCTGTCCTCCCTCCACTTCCCACTCCACCGCACGGACAAGGAATTTCTGTTCGCCTGGAACACCTGGGAACCAAGGGGGGAAAGGCCTGGGGGTCCCTGCCCACCCTGCTCAGCACAGCCCATCCCCAGCAGGCTCCTGGAGAGAACAGGCTGTGGAGAGGAATACCATGTATCCGTGGGGATAACAAAGTTCATATTAAACCGATTAAGGATATTTAATCCACCTCTAACAGCATGGACATCTGACTGCACTGGGAGCAGGGGCAGATAATCCCAGCCCTCCTCCCCAGCACTGCCCCAGTGATCCCGGCCTGGCCTGGGGAGATGACTCAACATCTCAGAGCTCTGTCACAAACCAGCTCAGCACACGGGGCTTCACTCCCAGCTCACACTCCGTCCACCCAGACTGGGAGAACACAATTCCACGCCACAGCCTCGTGGCCGTGCGCTCCAGCATCCATGGGCTGAGTCAGCATGGATGGCAAACAAGTCTGGGCTGGAGAGGAGACCCAGCAGCACCTCAGTGCCCAGCACGCCAAAGCTGGTGCCCAGCTCTGCCCTGCGCCCATTTCCCAGCTTTTCCCTGCAGATTCCCTTGGCTCTGAGCTCCCACACCCCACCCCACGGCCCGAGGCAGCCGCCCCACGGGGCGCCCCGGGAATAATTCCGAGGAACACAAACCGGAGGTTCCATCTAATCCCCACCAAAGCAGGAATCTCCAGAGCCCGCGCTGGCAAATCCACCCACGCGGCCCTTCCCTGGCAGGAGGAGCCCTGGCTCCTGCCACATGGCACAGCACAAGGAAAAAATCGTGCTCTGCCAGCCCTCGAAGCCTCCCAGGCTGGCATTTGCCAGGAGAATCCCAAATGCCCCGGAAAGGCTGTCCTGGTTTCACCAGCGCGGCATTCCAGGCACAAACGGCACTCACATCCTCCAGGAACACCGGGACACCAACTGCCTGGCGGACACAGCCCAGGAATTTGCTGCTCAGTAGCTCGGATTCAAACTCGGGGCCGGCTCCCAGTGCCAAACCACAGTGTAACCCCCCGGGAATTCTGCCTTAACTAGGACAGGCTCATCTGTTGCAAACTCGATGAGATCATTTCCAAGTTCCTGTTTAACAGGTGCCAGCTCCTCCTGCACCTGCTGTGTGCACAGGGCTCCCTGCCCCCACCACGCTGGGAACATCTGCTCAGCTCCCTCAGGAGCTGTGGAAAAGGTGACTGGGAAAAGGAACCAGACCTGGATCTCCTGCCCTGTGCCCAAAGCAGGGAACTGGGGCCAGGCAGAATCAGAGAGCCAGGAAACCGCGCTTGTTAACAGGGAGGGGAACCCACAATAATCCTGCAGCTTTATTTGCATATAAAAGAACAAAAAAAAAAAATCCTCTCCACAATAAAGGCAGCCAGAGCTCGCTGGGCTGCGGAGCTGCACTCCCGGCTGAGCTGGAGGAGTCGGGGTATTTCTGTCTCTGAGATCCACACAACCACATCCCAGCAGCTCAGCCATTCCAAGGATGCAGCCCTGGCAGGAATTCACGCTTTGCATGGGAGGACGCTCCCAGCAGCCTTGCCCCGGGCCCGGCCCGTTCCAGGCAGGGCTGGGGGAGCATGGGAACACAGCGGGATGAGGCCACATGAAGAGGATCCCATGCAGCCGACGGCCTTTGCCGTCACACACCTGCCTCATCCCCCAAGAAATGACTCAGCTCCTTGGCTCAAGGCTGTCCGGGACTGAGGAGGCTCCTCTCCACGCAGGTGGATGCACAGCTGCTCCCTTTTCCAGGCTGCCACCCCCGTCCGAGGCCTCTGTGTCCCCACTGTCCCCCACGGTCCCCCCGGCACGGCCGGACGCCTCCAGCTTCCTCCTCTTCCTCAGGTGGTGCAGGTGGGATTTGGACCGAGTGTGAGCTGCAGGAAGAGGCAAACGGAGGGTTTAATCTGTGGAATTTGGAGGAGGAAACGGCCGAACCCCCCACGCAGGGCAGAGCACCCTCCCTTCCCAGCCTCCCGCACAATTCTCACTCCCGAAGGAAAATGAATTCCCAAACCCTGCCCTGGCTGTTCCTCTGGACACTTCCAGGCCAAACTATCAGGGCTCAGAAGAGGATAAAGCTCCCTCCTCCCCCAAAAAAATAAAACCAAACAAACCCCAAAAACCTCCTCAGGAAGAACTGAGGGAGGGAAAAATCCTGGTTCCATGTAAGCAGAAGATTCCAGGTTGTCACTCCCACCAAGTCTGCCTCTCCAGAGAAAAGGGAATGTGTTTCCCAGGAGGTGGCACTTGGCAGGCTGCAGGTGAGGTTGTGCAACTCCCTGCTCCCCGTGGAGAGCTGCCAGGATCATTTGTAGCACTGGATCCCTGCACCACAGCACTGGGAATATCCTGTGGGTCCTACGGGGCAGCCAGGGAAAAGCCTGGAGCAGAATTAAACTCCTGAATAACTCCAGGGCAGCGCCCCAGCCACGAAAGCAGCAGGAGTCAGATGGGAACAGAGGGGTAATCCCAGGGATTGGGCTTGGAGCAGCAGGAGCTGCATTTCTGGGTGAAATCACATCCTTAAGGACAGCCAAACCTCCTTATCAGCGGTTTTATCTCAGGGGAGCTTTGTCTGACCATCCTGGCGGGGCGGTTTTGCCATTTCCAAGAGATCAGAGCAGCAATTAAAGCACAAACTTTTCCAGCAGGGCCTTAATTAAACGAGGGTATGTGCTCTGCTGAATCAAGGCCCTCAGGTGTTTTCCAGCCGTCCTTTTCCTGCCAAAGGATGAAATCACATGCAAAGCTGCTGCTTTATCACAGCGCTGGAGGGTCACCCTCAGCCTGGGATCAAGTCTCACCTCCTGCAATTTGTCACAAGCAACACCAAAGCTACAGGGGCTGAGGAAGTGCCAATTGCTGCTGCTGTCTGGGGAGCTCTTGAAGTCCGTATAAATTGTAAAATCAGATACAATTTTAAAATCTCCCAGAGCCAGCAGGGCACTGGGGAAGCAGTTCCCAAAACTCTCTGTCACCTGACCTAAGAAAACAAACAGAGTGCAGATCCAGCCAGCTCCCACCACTGTTTTCACCTTCCTTTTCTATTTTGCAGGCTCAAGTAGCAGCCAGGGTCTGGAGCGTTTTTCTCCCACCATCTGGGGAGCTGAGCCCGTTTCAGCTGGACACAGAGAGGAACAGCTGCTCTGGGCTGAGGGAGGCATTGTCACCACCCATGGGTGCCTGGGGTGACATCCCTGAGGACACAGAGCTGCAGCTGTGGGATTTGGGGTGACTTTGAGGAGCTCCCACTCGGTCACAGAACGTGCTGGACCTAAAGGGTGTCAGGGACTGTGAAATGTGGGGTTGTGTTTGGTGTCAGGTAGAAAAAGATGGCCTTTGTAGCTATGGTTGTGAAATGAGTGGAAAAGGCCATGGGGTAATTATAAAAACATCTGTTTAATGAACAAAAAGGAAAAAGCATGGAAAGGGGATTTGGAACTAATATTTTGCTTGCTTATAAGTGAATCATGTGAGCCTATAAGGTTTGAATAGAAGGTTTGAACTATTGCTTTAGCATATACAGATAGAAAGGATTGTAATCACCCAACTAGAAGGAAGTGAGCTATTCCAAACTAAAATTAATGATCCTGGAAAAAAAAAATAAATAGACCCCCATCTGGAAGCTGGACATCACCAACAAAACTGATTTATAGTCCTGAGGAGGAAGACTGAATCTCTCATCTCTGGTGCTTTCTTCTGAAGAAGGAAATCTGGATGCCACCACCACTGATTTATAGTCCTGAGAACCTCATTATCATAAAATGTTATTTCTGACCTCACTGGTTTCACACCTTTTGAAGTATAGAAAATTTAACATCACCGATAGAAATTGATCACAATGGGTATAGAAATTGGATTTCAAAAATAGAAATTAGGAGGAAACTAGAAAAGAAAAGTTGCTGAGAAGTGCTTATGGAAAATCTCAATAAATCCCAGCAGAAAATTAACGGTGGGAGGGGAAACCCCCACTGTACCCAGCGCTGTTTGCTCACACTTTACCATTCTCTATTAATTAATAAATTGATTGCTGCTTGATAGATTGGCCGAGTCAAGCTCATTATTTACAACAGGGACCATGCAAGCTTTCAGCTCCTTCAAAACAGCTCCTGAGACAGCTGAGACTGGCTGAAATAACAACTGCACTGAGCTGATCTCATTGCCAGGAGCCTCCTACTCAGAGCCAGCTTTGCTTTCAGCACTTCCCCGCCTCAGCCAGGAACAAGCAACTCCTTCAAACCCAACGGCCCGGGAGATTTATCTCTGGTTGTGTCTGCATCTGCTGGTTTTGGCTGGGGCAGAGTTGATTTCCCCCACAGTAGCTGCTCTGGGGCTGTGTTTGGATTCGTGCTGAGCACAGGGTTGATAACTCGGGGATGTTTTGTTATTGCTGAGAGTTCTGGAAGTGCCTCAAGGCCTTTTCTGCTCCTCACAGCCCCCAGAGGGGTTGGAGGGGACACAGCTGGGAGAGCTGAGCCCAGCTGTCCCCGGGGATATCCCAGACGGCTCAGGGGTGCTGGGGGAAGGAGGAGGAAAGGGGATGATGGAGTTTGTCTTCCCAAAAGTCACTTCAGATGTGATGGAGCCCACTTTTCCCGGGGATGGCTGAGCATCTGCCCAACCATGGCAAGCAGTCAATTAATTCCTTGTTTCGCTTTGCTTTCTCTATTAAACTTTAACTCAACCCACAAATTTTCTCACTTTTACCTTTGCAATTCTCTCTCCCGGAGACAGGGAGTGGGTGAGTGGCTGTGGGGGGCTCATGGGGTTAAACCATGACCCTGCACATCCTGTATTTGGAGATTTACCAGTTTCATTTCTGCAGCCAGTTTCTCCATGACTTTTTGTTTCTGGTTCTCAGCGTGAGCCTCCCAGCACAGATAAATTCACTGACTTAATCTGATTCCAGCTGAGCTCTTTTAAAGTAAGTCTATTGAAAATAGAAAATCCCTTTCTATTACTATTGCAGCTAGGAATAGTTTAAAAAAAAAAAAAAAAAAAAAAAAAAAAACACACAAAAAATAGGAAATATTACAGCAAAACCGAACTATTAAAAACGTTAAGAACTTCAATTTATACAACAGAATTTTAAAGGAGGGAGATGTGCTCTGTGCTTTTTGGGGAAGCATCCAGAGTGTTGTGAAAGAGCAGGAGCCCTGACTAAACACAGCAGCTTTCTATTACTATTACAGCTAGGAATAGTTTAAAAAGAAAACAAACAAACAAAAAAAAAACCTCACACAAAAATAGGAAATATTGCAGCAAAACCGAACTATTAAAAACGTTAAGAACTTCAATTTATACAACAGAATTTTAAAGGAGGGAGATGTGCTCTGTGCCTTTTGAGGAAGCACCCAGAGTGTTGTGAAGGAGCAGGAGCCCTGACTGAAGCCAGCAGCTCTGAGCTTGATGCCACACACACATCCCTGGCGTGATGCTCTCCGTGTTTACTCAGGGCTGGGGAAGGGGGGAAGGCCAGGGAGGGGGAATTCCTGACAGATGGTTCCTGCAAATGGCTGCAAACAATCCCTGAAAGGCCAGGATCACGAGCTGAGGGCTCACCCGGCCGCAGGGGAGCTGCTCCATCACCCCACAGACCCCCAGCCCTGCCCCGTGCCCTGTCTGGGCCCTACCTGCCCACTCCCTGTCCCCGATGATGAGCCTGTCACACAGCTCACACACGCGCTGCCTCCTCTTGTTCTCCTCGTCCTGCTCCATCCTCAGGGGCTCTGCCGGGGGCTCACGGCCCTGCAGATCAAATAACAACGCCTCAAATTGGTCTCTGCCACGAAAATCTGCCTGTGTTCACCCTGAGAGAGTTTGGGATGGGAACCTGGCAGAGTCAGACACTGGGGCTGGCAAGGCAGACACAGGAGTTTTACCTGTGCTGTGCTGGGCACTGGGGAAATGTTCAGCTGAGACAACAAATTTCTACTGCTGCAAGGAGACGCCGAGGCTGGGCACGTGAGCAGCCAGCCCTGCTCCAGGGAGAGACTCTGTGCCAGCTGAGGGGGCCTGGAGACCACAGAGAAGCCAGGCAGTGTCAAGCCCAGCTCCCCAGTACCTGGATGAAGCTCTCCACGATCTCCAGGGCAGGTTTCAGCACATCCTCCTCCCACCGCTGCAGATCAGACACCTCCAAGCCATAAACTGGGGGCACGTTGGGCCCAGGACCTACAGGAACACGAGGCAGGTCAGCACCAGGAACCCCCAGCACGGCCTCCCAGAGCCCAGGGGGAGCAGAGATCTGCTTTCTCCTCCCAGCAGCCAGAAGCCAACAGCATCAGGCTCTCCAGAGCCAAAATTCTCTCCTGCAAGCAGCAGGAAACACCTCAGGACTCAGGGAAGCATCTTCACAGCTGGCTGCCCTTGGGAGAATGTTCTGGAATGTGAGCGTGCCAACAGCCCATCACAACAACAACAACACCAACCCCTCAGCCCAGCCCCGGCCCACAGGAGGATGAAAGAGCTGGATCCAGGCACAAAGCCACCACACCAGGCTCACGAGGAGACGCAGGCACGGAGCCTGGGTGTGGGATCTGAGCGTGCAGATCCCCACTCAGAGCTGGAACCCACTGTGCAGGGGGTGAAGCTCCTGGTTCCCAGCAGCAGGACATGGCAGGAGATGCTTTGCTAATGACAAGGGACAGGTTCACAGCCACCCCTTTGGTGTCCCCCAGTGCACAGGGCACTTGCTGCAGCCTGGACAGGGTGAAACAGCTGCCATCAGAGCACCTGCTCCTGGGAGACCTGGCTGCTCTCCACGGCTCACCTGCCCTCCGTGGGCACCTGGCTGTCCCTGCCTGGACAAAACCATCAAAGGCTCCACGTGCCAGCCCGCAGCAGGTGCTGTTTTATTGCTGTGCCCACAAACAAGCCCCTGACGGGCCCATCTGAAGCACACCTGCCACCAGAAAGGTGAGCTCAGCCACCCAGCACATGGCTCTGGCACAGCTCCTGTGCCTCCTTCAGTCTGTCTTTTTGTGACTCGAGTTTCTCCCTGCCTTCTCTTCTCTCTCCCTCTCTTTTTTTTTTTTAAATTTTATTATTTATTTTATTGTTGTTTTGCCCCTACTGAGCACCTTTCAACAAGTGCCCGGCTCCCAGCTGCTGCTGCTGGCGCTGCTCCAAGGCTGGGGCTGGGATGGGGAAGTCCTGCTGGCTCCCTGCCACTGCAGAGAGCACGGCCTGGGCTCCGAGCAGCCACGGGGCTCCTGCTCCTGATCTGCAGGGCAGCTGTCAAATGGGCTTCTCTTCCTGCCAGGAGCATGTGTGGGTGCGTGGGGACCCCCTCCCCGAGCCCCTCAGGAGCATTTGGCAGGGTAAGCTGCAGGGATGTTGTGACCACCACCATCATCATCATCATCATCATCATCATCATCTAGTGGTGCCTGACACGGGGCTGAGCCTCTGCCTGGGATTTCATCCCTCCTGATGGCTCTGCTGCTGGGAGGGAACGGGGTACAGGGTACAGAGTGTCTGGGATGAGAGGCTGTGGGCAGGACACACCTCAGCAGGGGCAGGAGATCCGCCCTGCAACCCCAACCAGCGGGAAGGAGCTGGGGGAGGCAGAGCCTGGTGGGTGGATGGGGACACTGGGTGGCTCCTGGAGGGTCTGGGTGGGAGCAGACTCCCCAAAGCACCAGTGTCCCCTCTGGGCACGAGGAGAGGTGGGAACAGAGGACTCACGTTTCAGGAAGCGGTTCCGGACCCATTTGTTCTGCCTCCGGGCGTATCTCTTGGTCACCTGCTTGAGGGCCTGGATCCCTTTGGAACAGAGGGATTAAACAAAATTAAAAACACCCCAAAGGTCAGTGAGAAGAGGCTGTCCAAGGGAGAGAAATCACACAAGAGAGAAGTCTGTGCTGGGTGGCACCATGAGAATTGTTTTGACTGTCAGTCTGGGAGGCTGAGCCCTGACACAGTGGAGGGGCAGTGGCAGCTTGGAAAGGCTGGACAAGGTACCCCAAATATCCCTGAATGAACAGAAAGTGCAAAGAGCCCAATCCTTCCACCCAAACCCACCCACCCTGAAGCTTTTAGCAGGTAGGACAATCTGTCCAAGTGCTGCACTGCTCTCACAATGCCCAATTCCCTGCACAAACAGAGCCCAGGACTGCTCATCCCACCCAGCAGAGAATGATTTACCACTCTACAACTGTTCAACATTTAGTACCAGGCTTATCAAATCCCTCCTAATCATCTCCTGAGCAGACACAACAAGCTCCTTCTGCCTCAGACTTGTTCTCAAGCCTTTTATCATTTCTGTGGTTTCCTCAGTCCCCACCTCTGAACCCTCCTTGGCACGGACGGACTCTGCCTGAGCCCTCCCTGTGCAGAGAGCAGCTCCAACATCAGTGCAGACATTCCAGAGTAACACAGCACCAAAGGGTGCACCGCTGCTGGCTGATGCCCACATTCCCTGCCACCACAGTGCTGCTGACATGCTGAGTTCTGCCTCATTCCTCTCTTCCAGCCCTGCTCACCAAGCACTCACACCCCAGCTGGGATCCCATCATCCCAGTGGACGTGCTCCAGACCCCAAGTCACCCTGGACGTTTTGTAAGGAGGCCTGAGGGGATGGAGGGATTGCTCTGGGTGTGCCCAGAGATGCTATCCAAGCACTGGAAAACAAGTCCCTGCCCCTCTGGGCTGGCAGAAGGGGGAAATGCAGAGGCAAAGGTGCAGCTGGGGCTGTGACCTTGGTTCAGACCATCCTGTGGTGTCACCTGGAGCTCTGTGGGGCACACAGGGAGCTCCTCCCACCTTTCTCCAGCAGCAGGGCACTGGTCTCGGGTGAGCACCTCCCTTCACTGACGAGGTACTCGTGGAATTCCTTGAAGCCAATGGACTGGAAGATGCCGTGCTGGTAATCCTGCCTGGAGAACCAAAGGCAAGGGTCACGGCCACCCCCTGTGGGAACAGCGGGAGAGCTCCAGAGGGAGGAGCAGAGAGGATGTGGCCGCTCACCCACCGGTTCTCTGCCACCTTCTCTTGGTTGTAGCGGCGGTGGAAGTCCCGCAGCTCCTCCAGCAGCCCCGCAGCCACCATGTCATCCACCCGCTTCTCCAGCCGTGCATCCAGAGCTGCAGGGGGAGAGCAGGGCACGCTGAGCCGTGTCCTCTGCCAGGAAAAGGCAGAGCCCGGCAGGTCGGGGAGCTCTCTGTCACACCCACTGATGCCAGAGGAATTGCTGCCTTCTCCAGGGAGGAGCGGGCAGTCAGCCCTTCCTCAGCCAGGTGCCCGCTCTCACCTGCCTGGTCTGCGTGCAGCCACAAGATGCAGGAATGGGGGTACTTCAGGGGCCCACCTAAGGGCCCCCCACCTTCCTCCTCCTGCTGCTGGTGCAGGATTTCACTGTGGGGGATCCCTGTCTCTTCAAACACTTGGAGGCTCCTGGAAGCAGAGACACGCAGAGCTCAGAGGCTGGGTGAGAACGAGCGTTCCCACTGCCCCAGCAGCCCCGGGGGCTCCAGCACAGGGAACCGCAGACACTCGCCCAGATCCAAGCCTCTCATGTGGGGGGAGGGCAGGCTCCAGCCCCGTCCCGTGCCCGGCATCCGTGCACACCCAGCTCCCAAGGAGCCCAGAGCACAGCCACCCACTCCTGCCTGGCAGCGGGACAAGGCCCGCAGGGGACAGGGATCTGGCTCCAGCCCTGCCCTTTCCAGCCAGGCAGGGCTGCAGGGAAGGGACCAGCGCTGAGATGCTGCTCTGGAGCTTTACCACCAGCCCAGGCAGGGAAGGAGGGAGGTGGAGGAGCTGTGCTGCTGCCCAACCCTCCATCCCCCTGCACCGTGCGAATGGGGTGGGCGGTGTTCTGCTCCCCGGGGCCAGGGCTCGGCTGGGAAGGAGCAGCAAGCCTGGTCTTGCTGCCGTGCTGTTCCCACAGAGCTCAGCTATGTCACCCAGCCAGCAGGGCAGCTTGCTCTTTAAATAGCTCCAGACAAACCCTGCTGCTGCTGGGGCACGGAACGGGAGCAGCCCAGAGCACAGCCCAGCACCCAGGGGCAGCTTAGGCTGGGGCTGCGTGGCCAAAGGGCTCAGATCCCAGAGAGTCCCCGGCATGAACGCTCCAAGGTCCCCAGGCACCGGCTAAGAACCCAGGAGCACCCGGCTGGGGTGGGAATGCTCATCCTGCCGTGCTCCCAGGCACACAATTCCCTCGGGAAGGGGTGCTGGGCCATGGTACCTCGTGTCCCTGGCATGCCAAGCTCACCTGGCCACCTTGCGTTTGTCGTGGGGGTGCAGCTTGGCTGCCATCTCTGGATCCACCTGGCTCAGGCGCCGATGGAGCTCGGCACTGTCCAGCTGCTCCAGCTCCACTTTCCTGTCACTGTCCAGCCTGGGGGCACTGCTGGGCTTCTCCTGTGGGGCACAGGACAGCCCTGAACCAAACCCGAACAACAAGATCCCCCAGAGCCATGGGGTGAAGGAGGGGCTTTAGGTTCTCCTTGCCCCACCGTGCCAAATTGCAGGAATTCTGCCCTAAACATGGGATTCATCCTTTCCCAAAGGGATTCACAGCTCCCCACAGTACCTTGGTGTTGATAAGGACCTTCCAGAGCAGGGACTCGATGTAGTAGTTGGTTCCTCCCACAACAATGGGGATCTTGTTCCGGGCAAAGATATCTTCAATGTGCCAGAGTCAAGGAGTGTAAGCAGAGATGCAGGGCAGGGGGGCAGGGCTGTGGGAGCAGCAGCCTGGGGCTCAGATCCCACTCTCCCAGCCCCAGGGAAGCAGTAAGGCTGCAGGACAGGGTTAGAGGTGTCCCTCATCTCTCTGTCACCTCTGCCAGCCACCACCAAAACTCAGGGACACCCCAGGACTGCCAGGAAGGGCAACACTCAGCACAGATCACCCCTGGGCTGTCCTGAGGGTTAGCTGGGTAAAAGAAGCCCCAAGCCCCTCTCATCAGCACAATCCTCTGAAAAAACAGAGTCGGGTGGGATGTGGAGAGCCCAAACACTGATCCCCCCGGCCATGGAGGGGGAAGCCCATTCCTGCTCAGCCAGGCAGGCTGCAGAGGATATCAGAGGCACGGCTTTGTCCCTGAAATCCACCACGGTGTAGTTGGAAACCAGGGGATCCACAAAGCTGATCATGTGGTGTCTGCAGAGACGCTGCTCCTGCGGGGAAACCTTGTTGGTGATGATGTCCAAGCCCTTGTACACCTGGGGAAGAGAAGAGAAGAGCCTGTCCTTCACCTCTGCCCTGTGAGCCCTGCACTGACCACTGCTGCTTCCCCCTGTCCAAGTCACCCCTCCCAGGCCCTGGCAGGCAGCACAGGCAGGGGACAGGCGGGGGACAGGCAGGGGACAGGCAGGGGCACGTGCCACGCTCAGGCAGGGCAGAAGGAATGCTGCCAACACCTGCTCCTGCCAGGGCCAAGCTGCCTCTCTCTGCTGTTTGTTCCTGCCCACGGGAGATAAACTCTTGAGTCCAACTGCTTGTGACTCTCCCGGCTTGAAACAACAACGTAATTAGGGGTGGGAGGGCTGATCGAGCTCTTGGACAGTGCAGAGCCTGGGCAGGGTCACCAGCCCAGCACAGAGCTCTGAAATGAGGCCTCCAAGCTGCCACCTCCTCATCTGCTGCTGCAGCTAAAAGCTCAGGTGTGCTGTTCTCCAAATGTTTCCAGCACAGCACAGAGTCACAAGGATCACTGCTTCCTGCAGCACACAGAGATCTCTGGGGATGCAAACCACAACTCCATGGAGCCTCCTAAACACACACAAACAGTATCAGTTTTGCACACCTGTGACGTGCTGCCTGCTCTCCCTGAGCCTCCTGGATACACAGGGCAGCAGGTCAGTGATGCCAGGGGAATGAGGCACTGTCCTGGCCGAGGAACCAGGAGACACTGGTGAGCACAACCAGCAGCATCCCACATGTCCTCATTCTCAAACTGGGGATACACAACCTGTGAGGGCACTGCTGAGAGGTGCTGGTGCTCAGCTGAGAGCAGAGCAGGGAGAAGAGCCACCCAAACCAACTCCTCTGGAGCATTCCTGGTAAAGAGCCAAGGCAAGCTGTACCCCAGCAGATGCACCAAATCTACCCTCCAGGCTGTGTAAAGCAGCAGCCACAGCCCAGCCTGCAGATCCAGGGGCTGCAAGGGCTGGAGCTGCCTCAGCCTGGTGTTCCACCAGCAGAGTCCTTCCAGTGGGAGCAGAATCCAGGCAGGAGAAGGGAGGACAGCTCCTCATCCTGCCTCCCATGCAAACACAACCCTCCTCAGCACGGGGAGCTGGCAGCTCACAGCGGGGCACATAAAGCCTCTCTGTCCAGCCCAGCTCTGTGCTGGGCCCAGGGCTGAGCAGGAGGTGGCAAAGGAGGTGCTTTGGAAAGGATGTGTTCAGTTCTCAGAGCCTTCCTGCTTAAGAGAAGTCTCCCAGCATGGGATAAACCAGGATGATGGGGAAAAGGACTGGAAATGGCTGTGCTCATTTCCTCCTCCATCCCCCCCAGAAACCACCCCAGCCAGACTCCAAGAAATAAATTTCCCCTTAATCCCATCTGAGAAGCTGCCAAGGCTCTGGCTGCAGCACGGCCTCCACCCACCGCTCCCCTGGTCCCAGACAGGAGGACAAGGTGACACAGAGGTGACCCACGGGCACCGGGCATGGATGGGGACGATGTGAGGTTAGTGGAGCAGGGAAGCCCGAGCCCTGCCTGGAGCAGTCATGCGAGCTGCCGGAGCTGCCGGGGCGGCTGAACCAGCTCCACTGCCACCTTGCTTAACTCTGGCACCCAGAGCTGGGAGAGCCAGGGCTGGGCTCCTGCTCCCATCCCAAAAGGCTGGCCCGGGGGGCAGGAAGCCAGGGGGAGAGGGAGGGCAACCAAAGCCTGCAGAAAGGCAGCTGCCCCAGGGGATGGTTGGGCCCACAGGCAGCTCTGCCAACGTGCCCCGTGGCTGCGGGCAGCCTATTGATCCCCGGGCTCACAGCTCCATTCAGCACGGGGCTCCAGCCGGCACAGAAAGCCTTTGAATTCAGCGGGTTTGGCTCCCTGCCTGCTCTCCCCATTTCCAGCACTCCTCCAATTCCCACTGCCTGCCTGAAATCACAGCGAGCACCGAGGGCTGACGGGCGGCTCGCAGTCAGGCAGCAGCTCCCAGTGCCCTGCACATCCAGCATACCCAGCTCAGGCTGCTACCCCGGCTTCTCCTGCAGATTAAACACCCGGAGCCTCCCGGAATATCTGGCAACAAGGGGAGGAATGCGGTGTCAGTGTGTGGGCTGGGAGGAAACAAAGGCAGCCTTTTACACACAGGCAGTAAGCCCGGAGAAGGTTTCCACCAGCTGGCTGTCGGCAGGGCCTCGCACCGAGACGTCCTCCTGACACTCATTTCTATTTTCAGCCAGCGGCTCAGATAAGCCTTTGTTGCTTTCTAAGGCCCCAAAACAGATTAGCAGCAGCCTGGAGCAGCCGGGCTCCGAGACACGGAACACAAGCCAGCACTAAAGATGCTTAGCCTTGACGGCGTCCTCCCACCTCTGCGCTGAGCCCCCGGGCTGGGCTGCAAGGTCAGCGCTGCCCTTTGGAAAAGCTGGGGAAACTGAGGCAGGACACACAAACAGCCACGATTTTCAGGATCTGCAGCCCGGGATGGGAAGGGTCTCCCAAATCTTTGCTGTGACACCGGTTCTGTGCATCATCCCAAACTCTGTCTCCCCTGGGGGGAAAGCACCAAGGAGTGTGGAGGGTGACATGACAGACCCCCAACACATCCAGGCCATAATCTATGGCCAGGAAAACATCAGGATTTCACAGGGGCCATGCTGGAGAGGGGCATGGAGGACCCAAACCAAGTGAGGGTGCAAGGAGAGCACAACTGCCTCCCTGCCACGAGAACAATGCCAGCAAAGGCTCTGCAGATGTCCTGACTCCACACACAGACTGGCAAAGGTGTGCTACAGCAACTGCAGCAGCACTCCCAAGGGAGAAATCCAGAAGGGACAGTGGCATCCAGAAGGGACACTGGGATCCAGAAGGGACACTGGGATCCAGAAAGGACACTGAGATCCAGAAAGGACACTGGGATCCAGAAGGGACACTGGGATCCAGAAGGGACACTGGGATCCAGAAGGGACAGTGGGATCCAGAAGGGACAGTGGGATCCAGAAAGGACACTGGGATCCAGAAGGGACACCGTGATCCAGAAGGGACACCGTGATCCAGAAGGGACACCGTGATCCAGAAGGGACACTGGGATCCAGAAGGGACAGTGGGATCCAGAAGGGACACCAGGATCCTGAGTGGATGGGGCCCTCATCAAGCTGGCACAGGGACCCCTCCGTATTCACTGCCAGGAATGAAGAAACGGGACTGGCTTCACCCTGCCTGTCTCCCCAAGGAATTACTGACTCCTCAACAAAACTCACTGGGATGACAAACAGCAACAGAAAGGACAAAAAGAAAGATTAAGAGGCCAGCAGATTAACCAGAGCTCCTGAGCTGCGAGCAGGCAGCAGTTAAGTCTGTAATTTGAGCACAGCGACTCAGAGCCATGACGAAAACACCCTGGAGATGGACGGAGGGGTGCCTGTGTGTGTGGGAACAGGTGGGCTCGGGGCTCCCCAGCCCCTTCCCGAGCCTGCCTCCCGCTCCAGCAGCTGCCCAAAACACTGCCAGCATTTGTCAGGGCTGCTCGGAGCCCGGCAATGAATGCACACAGGGGGCTGAGGGCGACACGGTCGCTGGCAGCTGTCAGTCCCCGGCGAGCAAAGGGATTTCCAAACCCCGGCGAGGACAGCAGAGGCAGCCCTGCGTGGCAGGGGGGGACACGCCACGGGGAGAGGCACGGCGTGCCACGGGAACAAAGGCAGCGAGGGAGCAGCCCCGGCTGGGGGGCACCGGGGGTCAGCGGAGCGTGGCGGGGGCCGTGCCGGGGGCTGCCGGGCTCCCCCGCCCCGCCAGCACGCTGCATTACCGGGATAAAGCAGCCGAGCGGCTCGGCCCTGGCTCCACAGTCACGCTAGAATGAGATTAAAAGGAAAGCAGGACGAGAGGCACCGGGGAGCCCGGATGCCGTCGGGTGCCTGCAGCAGGGTCCTCCCCGCATTCCCATGGTGGGGCGTGAAAGCCCGAAGCACAAAACGCACGCTCCGAACCCAAAACGCTCACCAGAGGGGACTCACGGCGTGCCAGGAGGCTCCAAAGCCCCAAAGCTCGGGATGCAGCAGCAGCCACAGCACGGCTCCATCAGCAGCCACTTCCCCAGCATCACAGCCCAAAGCTCCTGTGCCTCACGTTTTGCCCTCTGAGGATTTCAGTCCAGCTCAGAGCTCGCTCTTTCCCCAAGAGCTTAAGGGAAACATTCCATAAAATTACTTTCTGATTGCTTGCCCCAAATTCGGGGGACTGAGATTTTAAATTTAGCTCACTGGGACACAGGTGTAACAGTGACCAGCAGGCACAAGACAGCAGGAGCTGATCTCTGAGCAGCACAAACGGTATTGGTGGCAGAAAACGCCTTTTTACACAGAATAATAAATACATTTAACATTAAATTTGATGAGAAGTTCAGGCACTACAGGAAGTGAACAATGAAAGTGTACCTTGGTAAGGAAAATATTTTGCTGAACAACAAAATTGTTATTCTTGTGGTGGCTGAAGTGGCCATCCTGTGACAAAGCTCTTGTAGCTGAACAAAATTAAGACCAAAATAAAATTTCTGGTTCCCTGCTGTTGGCGTATCCCAACCACACAAATGATATATTCCACACTGCTGCTGGCTGTGAGAGATGAGACCACAGACACTGTCACTGGCAAGTAGAAAGTGTAATTTTTAATACTCTTCCCCAAATCTCTGGGTGTCCCTTTGCTGATGCCAGTGGAAACCACCCTGGGTATTGCTCAGTACCAAGTTATTCCGCCTGCTGCCTCCTCCTATTCAAACCTTTACACCTCTCTGTAGCTTCTGGCGGGTTAAAATTAAAACACCTTCGCTCTGGTTTCATTCCAAAAGATGAATTTATTGGGGATGGGGGAGCTTAAACAAACACTTAGAACAAACTCCGCAGTTTTAGTAGTGCTGCCCTTTCAGAGCTCACAAACCCAACAACTGCCCACGGGGACAGGCACTGGGACTGGGGACTGGGAACAGGACAGGGGCACTGGGACAGGGACACTGGAGCTGGGACAGGGGCAGTGGATGGGTTCCAGGGCTGGGACATGGTACCAGGGACAGGACAGGGATATGGGGACAGGTGCACTGGGCACAGGACTGGGACATTGGAGCTGGGACAGGGACAGGAGGATGGGTTCCAGGGCTGGGACATGATACCGGGGACAGGACAGGGATATGGGGACAGGGGCACTGAGCACAGGACAGGGACATTGGAGCTGGGACAAGGACAGCAGGATGGGTTCCAGGCTGGGACAGGGGTACTGGGCACAGAACAGGGATACGGGGAACAGGAGCACCGGGAACAGGACAGGGACACCGGGAGTGCATTCAACGGGCAGGATCATCCCCTGGGCCCTCTCTTACAGGCACTCAGACATGGGGCACGGGGGAACCAGAGGGAACCTTCCCGGAGCCTCCGCGGCTGAGCTTCTCCAGGCCCCGGCCGGGCCCTGCTGCCCCTCGGAGCCCAGCTCAGCCTTCCCGCGGTGCGGCCCAGGCGGCCCCGGGACAGGCCCGACCTCCCCCGGTACAGGCCCGACCGCCCTCGGTGCAGGCCCGACCTCCCCCGGGACAGGCCCGACCGCCCCCGGTACAGGCCCGACCTCCCCTGGGACAGGCCTGACCTCCCTCGGAACAGCTCGGACCCCTCCCGGCGCAGCCCA
>VWYN01003026.1:0-35041 GCA_013400075.1 Hippolais icterina
TGTCACTCCAGCAATGCCATTCCCTGAGCTGTTCTCCAGCAGAGGTGTGGGCCTGACATTTCTGGGTCTGAGAGATTTTAGCCTGCTAGCAGCTGCTAACTTTTCCTGAGGGAAAACTCAAGAAAGCTTCTCCTCAAAACAATCTTGGCAAACAACTGTTCTTTCTCAAAACAACCTTGGAAAACAATTATTCTTTCTCAAAACAATCTTCTCCAGGTGGTGTTTTGCTGTTTCTCTAGTTTAACCAATAGGATCAGAGAGGTGTCGTTCCTATTCACCGATCATGTTTAGTCTGTATCAGAACAACTTATAAAAAGTAGTAAGAATTAGACAATAAAGCTTTTTTTCTATGCTCTTTGCCTTCTCAAATATTTGGAGTCTCTCATCTTTCTTTCGTGTCCTACAAAGACACAGAGGCTCCTCCCAGACCCTGCTCTCCCTGGAATTTCATTGCTGTGCCTTTCCTTTCAAATCTCGTTAACCAGGAAGAGGTTGTGATCCTAAATTCTCAAATCCATGCTTCTGTGCACACCAAACCAGGAATATTTGCCTGGAATATTAGGCTGGATGAGATAATTCAAAGCCACGCTGCTCCCCGTGCCCCAGGTGAATCCCCCTGGATATGGACAGAGACACCTACTTGCTCCTGAAGGTGTCCATGGTGCTCAGGACCTTCGCCAGCTCCGACTCCAGGTTTTCCTGCTCGTAGTTGAGCGCCTTCATCTCCTGGTTCATTTTGCTCATGTACTGCTCGTAGATGGCCTTGATGTCCGAGTCAGAGTGGGAATTGTCCTGGTCCTTCAGGAAGTTCCACCTGGTTGTCAGGATCTTGTTCTGCTGCTCCAGGCTCTGGACCTACGGGAGAGGTTTCAGAGGTGTCAGTGACACTGAGAGCCACGATCAAGGCACGGCAGGGCAGGAGATGTTGGAGACCTTCAGAGGAGCTGCTGGAATCAGCAGATTTCCAGAGAAGAATGAGAAATCCCTCCAAAATTTGTCCTGAGGATGGAGAGTTATGGAATCATGGAATGGTTTGTGTTGGAAGAGACCTTAAAGATCACCCAGGTCCACCTCCTGGCATGGGCAGGGACACCTCCCTCTTTTAGGGGTTTTACACATTACCCACTAATTATTCATATAGAATTTCTATAATTTCTCAATAGAACAAAGTGACATCAAAATGAACATGGTGACATCAAAATAAACACGGTGACATCAAAATAAACATGTTCACACTGGGATAAACGCAGTGACATTGGGATAAAAGAGTCACTGACAATAGGAATGGTCAGGTCTGACCCTTTTGGTGTGACCATGGACTCCTGGGAATACCTCAGGATCAGCAGATCCAGGTGTTGAGTCCAACAGTGAAGCCCAAGCTGGGATCCACCCTAGGTCACGCAGGGGTGTCCAGGGTCAGCAAAGGGCAGATCTCCTAACCCAAAGAGAGGGACTTAAGAGTAAGTACAGCACGGAGAGGTTCGGGGAATGAATCAGGTTTATTGCAGAGCAGCTCAGACAAAGCCCTGGAGAACATCCCAGGTAATTACAGACTCCAGGTGAGCTCCCTGTGCTGGCTCTGAGAGGACAACGCTGCCCTTCCACCTTTGAGGAACCTGCTCCTCTTTCCCAATATTTCCAATCTCACCAGTAAATGCTCAAAGTTTAACAGTTCTCATCTTCAAAGCTCTTGGCCAACTCCAATTAATTGGCTAATTGCTACCTCTGGGAGCAGCCCCAGTCACGTTTTGGCGCGAGATGCCGGAGCTGCCTCCCAAGTTTCCTGTGTTGCATCCCGGGATGACTCAGGGCCGATGCACTGGGAGCACTGGGGGCAGGAGCCAGCAGACCGCCAGCGTTGGCCTGGGGTACAAAGGAGAGGCAGAATTCCAGCTGTGGCTGGAACCCAGATGTGGCACCATGTGGGCCTGATAGTTTGGAGCCTTGGAAGAACTTTTAGCTTGCTCTGAATTGTTAGCTTGCTAACAATTGCTAGCTCTCTCCCAAGGGAAACCTTCTCAACAAGTTTCTTTCTCAAAACAACCTTGTGTAAATAACTACCTTTTCTCACAACAACTTTCCCCAGCTGGTGTTTTCTATTTGTGTAATTAAACCAATGGAATTTGAGAGGTGTCGTTCCTATGCACCAATCATGTTCCTTTTGTATTGTAACATCTTATAAATAGTAGGAAGAATTGGAAAAATAAAGCCTTCTGATTTCTTTGCCTTCTAAATTCCGGAGTCTTTGGTCTTTATTTCGTGTCCAACAGCGACAGCACCATCTCTCTCCAAATCCTTCTTATCTGAACAAGGAGAGCAGCCAAGCAAAGCAAAACCATTCCAGTGCTTGGGAGTTTCCAGCAGAAGGGATGGGGTGTTCCAGGTCTCACTCTTGGAGACCTCATCCTTCCCTCCTGGATAGGAATGGATTGTGTTTGCTGTTGTTCCAAGTCTATCTCTGACCTTTAATTAATTCCTGACCTCCTTCCTAATCCTCAGCTGCTCCTTTTCATCCCTCACATTCCTGTTCACAAACCATCACTAGGCTGAACTGGTTCCATCCTGGCTTCCAACATCTGCTTGGAACTGGGTGACCTCTGAGGTCCCTCCTGACCCAGACCATTCCATGATTCCCTGACTCCTGCAATGTCCCCCTCAGTGGAAATCTTCCCTTGCAGAGCCTTTTAGCAGATCCCTTTGCAGAGGGATCACCCAGATTTGGCCTCATCCCCTGCAATTTCATGCCTGAGCACAGAAGTGGCCAAAGTTTGGTGCTCACAGGCCTTCCCCTCTGGGCTGCTTGGGATAAAGGCAGGGCCCCAAACAGGGGCTCCAGGGCTTAGCTTTTCCCTGTCTTATTTTCCATCTGTCTGGAAAATAAATGCCAGCAGATCTGGAACAGCTGGAAAGCCACAAGCACCAAACTCCTGCAGCTGTGTGGTCAATGATCCCTGGAATCACCTGCTGGGGATTGAGAACATCTCAGTCCCTGATGAAAATGCCAGGTTCTCTTGGACAAGGAAGTGCCATTCCTTTCCACTGGAATGTGGGCCTGGGGCAGGTGCCTGAAGTTGCCACTTGATGCAGCTCTTGAAGCCTTCAAAGGAGCTCAGGAGCTGCAGTTGGAGACCTTGGCCCAGGGGGTGTCCCTGTCCCCTGTCCCCCCAGCCCAGAGGGTGTCCCTGTCCCCTGAGCCCCCGGCCCAAGGGGTGTCCCTGTCCCCTGAGCCTCAGACCAGGGGGTGTCCCTGTCCCCTGAGTCTCAGACCAGGGGATGTCCCTGAGCCCCCAGCCCAGGGGGTGACCCTGTCCCCTGCACCCCCAGCCCAGGGGGTGACCCTGTCCCCTGAGCCTCAGACCAGGGGACATCCCTGTCCCCTGATCCCCCTGCAAAGGGGGTGTCCCTGTCCCAGGATCCACACAGATCAGGAGGTCGCTGGGTTGGGTTTCTTGGGGAACCTGGACCTCTCAGCTCTTCCCTCCCTGGTGTCAGGGAACAGGCCTGGCTCAGGCACACAGCGTTCCGTCCCCTTCCCCTACTCCCATCCCTGCTCTGAGAGCCCAGCAAACCTCAACCTCTCCACCTGGGCAGTCCAAACTCCAGCCTCCACCACGTGGGTGTTTCCCACACCAGGTGTTCTCCAAATTCCAATTCTCCAATACCAGGATCTTGGAAAGGCTCACGGGCCCATCCATGAGGGCTCTGTTGGCACTGTCAGGTGTGACTGGTCACTATGGTCCCCCCTGGAGACATCTACTGGAGATGTTCCCACGGCCTTCTCCATCCCAGCATGAATTTAGGTCCTCGGAGAGTTAAAATGAATCAATCCCGGGCCGCTGCAGGTTGGCAGGAAGAGCTACATGAAGCAATCCCGGCGATTACATCTGTTTACGGAGCAGGGCTCTGCAGGAACCTGCCTGCTCTGGGAGTTGTTTTCCTTGGAGAAACTTCTGCTTCTCCCAGCTCCGCAGAGATGAAAGCAAGGCTTTCTTGGCCCCTCTCCTCAGCAGCTCGGAGGCAGTGGGTGGGGGGTCCCCCCGGCCCTCCGCGCTGCCCAGGTGGAGGTGGGGTTGAGATTCCAGGGATGAGTTCCCAGCTCTCTTCAGCAGCCAGAATTGGAGCTCCCGCCATCACCCGTGGCTGTTTGGGCAGCCCGGGCGCCAAGGCCTCCTGCCCACGGTGCCTGCTGTCCATCCACGCTGCCTCCCCGCCTCTGCTCCGGGAGTCCCCCGGCAGCTCCCCGAGGTGACAGGCACAGCCCCCGGCCGCGCCTCCCCCAGGGATGCTCCCTGAACCTCGTTAGGCAGCGAGCCTGAAAGGAATAACTAATTGGGTAATTAGGCGGATGTCCCCAGCCTCGCCGGGGGTGGCTCCCGGGCAGTGCCCGCGCCCCCTCCCCACCGCCAGCCCGGTCCCTACCTTCTCGATCAGGGTGACGAACTGGTTGTTGAGCACTTTGATGTCCTCCTTCTCCTGCTGCCGCACGGCCTGGAAGTCGGTGTCGATGTCCAGGCGCACAGGCGGCGGGAGCCTCGCGTCCAGGGCGAACGGGGAGTAGGGCGAGCAGCGCGGGCTGCCCGCGGANCGACGCCTCCCCGGAGCACAGGGAGCCGCTGGAGAAGGCAAAGCAGGGGTTGGTCATGCCCGGGCTGCGGCTCCGGGGAAGGGAGGAAGGCAGAGGGAGAAAAGGGCTGAAGGTTTTGTGGCTGCTGCCTCCGAGAGAGGGAGAGCAGTGGAGCCGGGCTGGTGCAATTCCCGTCTCCTGCGCTCGTGGGCTGGTAATGAATTCCAAACACC
Source organism: Hippolais icterina (assembly GCA_013400075.1). Classification (NCBI taxonomy): domain Eukaryota; kingdom Metazoa; phylum Chordata; class Aves; order Passeriformes; family Sylviidae; genus Hippolais; species Hippolais icterina. Next base: position 4,798 of record VWYN01003026.1, read on the forward strand.
TGTTCTGCGATGTTCATTAAACGGAGGAGGGTGGAACCCTTGATGGAAATCCAGATCAACCTGTTGGCTTTTTTTTTTTTCTTTTTTTTTTCTCTTCCCTCCTCTGTCTGTTCCCTCCTTTCTTCAGGAGCTTGTTTGTGTCAGGTGGACTCAGGCCCGTGCAGCAAAACCAAATCCTCCCAGGTAATTCCGCGCCCCAGCAGCTGCTTCCCTCATCCTTAAAAGGTGAGGAAAGGAATTGGAGGTGCCGGGCTTGGGAAGGACTGCTCCAGGCACAGCTCTGTACAGGGACTTGGCACAAGGAGCCAGCATCAGCCCCTGGCTGCTTTCCAGTCTAAATTTGCAGGAAGGAACAGTGATACTTTTTTTTTTTTTAATAAATCCAGGAGGGTTTAAAACCATAAGAGTCAGAATTGGCTAAAGAAGGAGTTGGGAAATGCATCCCAAGCTTGGTGTGGCTGGAGCTGCTCCTGCTCTGTCACCACATGGGCACAGCGTGGAAGGGTCTGGTGCTTGGGGGTTTTAGAGAGGATAGGTCTGGTTTTAGGGATGTTAGGTCTAGTTTATGGATGGTGGGTCTGGGTTTAGGGATGTTAGGTCTAGTTTATGGATGGTGGGTCTGGTTTTAGGGATGTTAGGTCTAGTTTATGGATGGTGGGTCTGGGTTTAGGGAAGTTAGGTCTAGTTTATGGATGGTGGGTCTGGTTTTAGGGATGTTAGGTCTAGTTTATGGACGGTAGGTCTGGGTTGAGGAATGTTAGGTCTAGTTTATGGACGGTAGGTCTGGGTTTAGGGATGTTGGGTCTAGTTTATGGATGGTAGGTCTGGTTTCAGGGAGGATAAATCTGTTTTTAGAAATGGTAGGTCTGGCTTTAGGTAAGATAGGTCTGGTTTAGGGAGGATAGGCCTGGTTTTGAGACCCCTGGGAGAGGGGCCCAAGAGTGCTGAGGTTATTCACTCATCTGCTCTGGCAGCACCAGAGACCCTCAAAACCTCTGGACCCCAAGGTTCATCTCAGGTGCCCAAGTCCATCTTTGACTGCCCCATTCCCATTCCCCAAAAGCCCTATAAAAGCTGGAGATATCAAACCCCTCTGAATTTCAGTGAGTTCTGGTGTCCCACCCTTAAATCCCTGTTTGGTACCAACCCACCCTGGACGTGGTTTCCTGCTTTGGCTCCGTTTCTCCTGTGAAGCTTGGGAGAGGAGAACTCCCATCTGTGCCTTGTTTGGTGGCATCCTTGGGAAGGGGGATGGTCTCCTCTGGCCATCCCAATTTCCATTTTGTGGGAAAGCTGCTGCATTGCTGCTCCAGTTCTGCTCCACACGGGAATTTCCCTGGTGAGGGAAGGTGAGGTTGGAACTGTCATGGACGTGCTCTGACAAGAAATGTCTGCTGAGGAGCAGCTGTAGTTTGGGAAGGACTTCCCAGGGAAGGGGACGCATTCCTGTGGGGTTCCTTCCTTCAGGGGGGCCTTTCCTTCCAGTGGAATTGCAATAGATTGCCAGGAATGGGGTGTTTCCCACCTTCCCCAAATGTCCTTTCCAGGGAAAATGCATTTGCACACCTGGTTGGTCACTCACTCAGTGGCTCCTTGGCAGGACTTTTCAGGGTAATCCTGATGGTTTATTTTAATGATTAAGCCCAAATTGCTGGCTGGGAGCAGCCACAGCTCGTGGCTCCTGCTCTGTGGGTGACATTATCCCTTCCTCGTGGGCTTCTCTGATGGCTCTGAGGCTGCAGGCATGGATGGGATCCCAGTGGGCATCAGGTCAGGGGTCACCCTTGGCCTTGAGACTGCCGGTGGTGCTGAGGGCACAGGACAGCCCTGGGAAGGCTGATCCCTCTGAGGGAAGCAGGTGCAGGTGGAATGAGGGCACTTTGGCGCAGTAGAGGCTGGGAGCAGTGTCTGCTGTGATCCTGGTGGGAAGTTCCATGATCCCAGGTCATCCCACCTGTCCGAGCATCAATCCCTGCTCCTTTCTCCTCCAAGGATCCATTCTTTCCCTCGTCCTTTTTCTTCCATGAAATGAAGTTTCCAAACCTAGGTCCAGCCCATGGGAACAAGTTTGGCTCAAAGAGCAAGTCACAGTGCACAGCGACCCAGGAAACCTCTCCAGGTGATGGGATCCAAGTGGATCTTGATGCCTTTTGATTCCTGCACGGCATCGTGTCCTGTGTCCCACATCCTTCCCATCCCTGGAGGTGTCCAAGGACAGGGCTTGGAGCAACACGAATTTGTGGAAGGGAGTGGAAGGGGATGAGCTTTGAGGCCCCTTCCCACCCAAACCATTCCAAATTCCATGATTAGATGCTGGAGATGGGCCCAAATCCCTCTGCCACAGGAAGGTGCAGAAGGATGGTGGCTCAGGATGAAAACTGCCTTTAATTCTTGGGAAAAGCAGCGTGGAACTCTATTTTTCACTAGGATCACTGGAGCCACTCTGCTCCGAGAAAGATGAGGCTTTTCCAAGTGCTGTGCCCTTCCAGCAGGATGGGTTTGGTTTGCAGGTGACTGACATGGGATGTGTGGGACGAGGGTTCGGCCTCTCCTTTCAAGGCTGAAGCTCCTCCTGGCCCACCTGGCAAGCAGAGGGCTTGGTGGGGTCCCACGGAAGGGGGACACTCTGGGGAACCCTGATTTCAGGGATTTCAGGCATTTTTGGTGTTTGTAGGGAAGGATCCTGTGGTTCCAGGCTGGAGAAGGGAGGACCTGTCCCCAGCTCAGCACTTGCCCCTCGTTCCTGCCCCTGCTGCCCTCCCTGCCCGGGGGAGAGGCCCAGCTGACTCAGGCAGCTCCTGCCCTTCCTGATGTTCTTGGTGCTCCTCCTTGGACAGGTATTTGGTTCAGTTTGGGATGGGCTGGTCCCCAAAATGGGGCTATTCAGCCTTCCTGGCTGCACAGAAATCCTGCTGGAAAGGGACAGGGACAAAGGAAGGTGGGGATAAGGTGGAGATGGAGATGAAGGGTCCAGTCCCATCCAGCTGAACTGCTGTGTCCTCCCTGTGCACTCCCAGCCTGGTGTGTCCTGAGTCCTGGCGTGGTTGGATGTGGAGTGATCCAAGGATCTCCTCCTTTGGATGTGCCACTGTGTGTGATTTTGTGCAGCACTGAGGCTCCGGGAGATTTAAACCATCCCAGGGAGCCTCGAAGGTGCTTCAACTCCCTTGGAGGAACCTGGGAAATCTGTAATCCTTCCCTGGACACTGGGAGTTATTACCAGCACCTTCCAGGGTTATTGGCTCAATAAGTGCAGGCAGAGTGGAATAATTTATCAAGGCTCCCTGAGTAATTGGTGTTTTCTAATGAGGAATAAAGTGGGAATCAGTCGCAAGGGATCTGAGTGAGGAGGCAGAGCAGGATTGACAGAGCTCTGGAGGGAATGACAGGGTCAGCAGGAGCCATGTCAGGGAGCTGCCCCTGGAATGGGAATTGCCCCTGGAGCAGGAGCTGTGTCGGGCTGGTCACACATGGGAATGGCCAGGGCTGTGGCCATGGGTGGGACAGCGGCCATACATGGGACAGGGAATGGCTGGTGCTGTCCCACAGGTGGGACAGGGAGTGGCCAGTGCTGTGGTCACAGGTGGGACAGGGAATGGCCAGGGCTGTGGCCACAGGTGGGACAAGGAATGGCCGCTGCTGTCCCACAGGTGGGACAGGGAATGGCCGCTGCTGTCCCACAGGTGGGACAGGNGGCCAGTGCTGTGGCCACAGGTGGGACAGGGAATGGCCGCTGCTGTCCCACAGGTGGGACAGGGAGTGGCCAGTGCTGTGGTCACAAGTGGGACAGGGAATGGCCAGGGCTGTGGTTACACGTGGGACAGGGCAGAGCTGCTCCTGGTTCTACTGCTGGAGCCTCTCCGAGGTCAGCTCAGGTTTAAAGAAACAGAAGGAGGAGAGGATTTATTTTGTGAAATGTGTGGTTTGGTTTGTTTTGTTCAGTTTGGCCGCTGGCCCCGGGCTGGGCGGGGCAGGCGTTTCCTGCTCCACCGGGGGCTGGGCTGGGCTTGGAGGTTCCAGTTTGCGACTGGGCAGTGCCCAGCTTGGGTTGAGGGGTTTGGGAGCCCCTTCCTTCAGCTCTGCTCTGCTCCCTCTCCGCAGGTCGCTCTGGGGAAGGGAAGGGGCCAGGCTGGGGACACGTTCAGGCCATGCCAGGGTGGGACAGAGGGGCTGAGGGACATCCATGGCCCTCGAGGGACACTGCCCAGCCCCAGGTGGGCACAGAGGGGGAACACTGCTGGGACAGGGGTGGGGGACACTGCAGCTGGGACAGGAGTGGGGGACACTGCAGGCATGCTGCAGGGACAGGAGGTGGGCATAGAGGGGACACTGCAGCCCTTCCTCCCCCTCTCCTGCCCCGTGCTGGGATCGGGCTGAGGGGGCTGGGAATGGGAGAATTCGATGCCAGACTGGGGGGTGTTTGTGGACCCTGGTTTGGGGGGTGGCTGAGGGCAGCTCTGCCGCCTTCCCAGGCTCCTTTCCATCCCTGCTCCTTCTCTCAGTTCATTCATCCCTTCTCTTACCTTCATTTATTCCTTCTCCCTCCTCCCTCCTCTTGTCCCATTCCCACTCCCACCTCCTCTTTTCCCATTCCCACTTCCACCTCCTCCTTTCCTTGCTTTCTGTGCCTGCCTAAAGCCATCCACATCTCTTCCCTGCTTTCCTCTGGAACCCCAAACCAGGCTCTTTCTGATTCCTGGGTGAAACACGGAGAAGCTGAAACTCAGCCCCAAGCAGGCGTCAGAGCCCAGGAATGTCCCGCGGGGCTGGGACGGCCGGCCGGGACCTGCCCAGGGCAGCTTCACTGCCAGCGACGTTTCCCACTCAGCTGAGCTTTGGCTCACGGAGTTTCCAGGAAATTTCAGGTACTGAAAAAAAAAAACCTTAAACAGGACTAAAGCCGGGGTGGTGACGTCAGCCGTTCCTGCCGGGATGCTGCTGGCTCTGTGCAAAGGGCTTGGGTGGTCGTGGCTGGGGAGGCAGCTCTGGGGGCGGGGAGTGCCCCAGCGCCGTCTCCCTGGTGGTATCGAACACTGGAATCCTGGAATGGTTCCAGTGGGAAGGGACATTAAAGCCCCTCCAGTGCCACCCCTGCCGGGGAGTGGCTCTGCAGGTGGGGTCTCACCTGAGCGGGGCAGAGGGGCAGAACCCCCCCATCCCCTCTGCCCATGCTGAGGAGCTGAGGGGGCTCTGCTTCATCTCCAAACCCTCTTTTCTCACCTGAAATGGCCCCAAAGTCCAGGAACAGATTTCCCAGAGCAGCTGTGGCTGCCCCATCCCTGGAAGTGTCCAAGGCTGGGTTCGACGGGGCTTGGAGTAGCCTGGGACAGTGGGGAGTGTCCCTGGCCATGGCGGGGATGGCACTGGACGGGCTTTAATGTCCCTTCCCACCCGAACCATTCCAGGATTCCATTGTTTGATACCACCAGGGAGACGGTGATGGGGCCAAAACCATTCCATGAATCTCCAGCCTCTCTGTTGTCCATCATCTCCGCTCTGGGCTCTCCTGGGTGCCTGGAGGTTCCCAGTTCCCTCTCCAACAACCAGCCCTGTTACTTTGGCAGGTGGCTCCTCCTTTGCCATCATCCCGCTAATAAAACCAGCAGGGATGAGAGGCACAGGGAGGATTCACGGCTTGGTGTTTCCCAATCCCCGCCGGAGCAAATGACTTCATTCCCTTCGACAGCACCCAGATCCAGCTCCGATCCAGACGGGCTCTTGTGTCACTTTAATGAGGCTTTTGTTTGCTCTGGGTGTCACTCCCAGGCTCTGGAGGACAAAGAGGGAGCTGCTGCTGTGGGTTCAGAGAGCCTCTGGCTCTTCCGGAGCTGTGGGAGGTTTAGGAGCCAGCTCCTTGTTTTGCAACAGGTTTTGTGTGTTAAATACACTGGGATCAGGTTTTTTGGGGGATAAAAAACAGGCCTGTGACATCCCAGTGACAGCTGGAGGAGGATGTTTGCATCTGGAATTGCAGGAACACCCTTTTGCCCCAGTTTGGGGATTTGTGGTCAGGGCAATCCCAGCCTGCAGCAGCTCCTCTCCCAAAATCTGTGTAGCAGCAGGAACTTTAGGGCCGGCATATCTTTGGGTATGGGGTGTTTTTTCCCTGTGAGGATTTGGGCTCATCCACAAGCTGGGAGTGCAAGAGGGGATGGGCCACTGCTGGAGGCAGGAGCTGTGTGGGGACAAACTGAGGGACAATTTCCTGTGGGCTCAGGGTAGCTGCTCCTCTGCTGGAGAACCAGGGCCTTGTTCCTGCAGTTTCCAGGGCCACATGCCCAAATCACCAGGAAAAACGTCTATTTTTTCCTATTTTTTTCCTGGCCACTTAGGATAATTTTTCCCACTCTTCCCCTTGTGCTACCAGAACCTTTCTGGTTGTGCAGAGTGGGTGTTTGGCCATGGCCAAACCTCACCACAGCATCCTTAGGGTGCTTCCCAAATCATGGAATTCTTGTGGTTGGAAAGACTTCCAAGATCAAGCCTGGACCCAGTGCCCCAAGTGCCACATTCAGTCTCTTTGAACACTTCCCAGGATGAGGGAAGAGCTGCACAGCCTTTTCCATGGAGATGTTTTCCCACATCTCCAGTGCTGTGCTGCAGGGTGGAGAGGGGCCAAGCCCCAGCCCTGCTCCGGGTCAGCGCTGGCATTCCTGCTGAGGGATGTTGCTGGGACATGAAAGAAGGACTCCAAAGTACTTCAGAAGGCAAAAGCATAAAAATCTTAATTGTCCAATTCTTACTACCTGTTTATAAGGTTTATTGATACAGACCTAACATGATCGGTGAATAGGAACGACACCTCTCTAATCCCATTGGTTAGACTGGAGAAACAGCAAAACACCACCTGGAGAAGATTGTTGAGAAAGAATAGCTGTTTTTACAAGATTGCTTTGAGAAAGAATAATTGTTTTCCAAGATTGTTTTGAGAAGAAATCATGTTGAGAAGTTTTCCCTTGGGAAAGAGTTAGCAGCTGTTAGCAGGCTAAAATCTCTCAGACCCAGAAATGTCAGGCCCACAGAGGGGCACTCTTGGGGCTGGTGGGTTCCTGGAGGCACCACCCACCCCGATGAATCTCAGAGGGAAATCTGGCACTGAGTCTGTGCCCTCGGTGGGTTTGGAGCCCGGGATACAGGCTCAGGCCCGAGCCAGCCCGCAGAGGCAGAGGCAGGAATCTCCTCCTGCTCCGCTGCTCTTGGCCCCGGGAGGCTGAGCTGACGTGGCCCGAGGCCCGTGGTTGTCCCCACGTGTGTGACGTGTGCCAGGGCCACCCTGTAATCCCTGTAAAGTCAGAGACTGGGGCTGAGTCATCCCGAATTTTAACTCCTGGGCTCAGATTCTGAGGTGCTGAGTCACACCCAGAGCACTCCGGGATCGGCAGCTCATCCTGCTTTGGAGGGGATGTTTTGCCCGGGGTTTTTGGTTTTTTCTGGTTTTTTGGGTGGCAGAAGCTCTCCTCTGCACTGAGGAGCTCTGGAGCCCACGTAGTGCAGGAAGGAAACATCCTCAGCACGGAATTATGGAGTGGTTCAGGTGGGAAGAACATTAAAGCCCATCCAGTGCCACCCCTGCCATGGCCAGGAACACCTCCCACTGTCCCAGGCTGCTCCAAGCCCTGTCCAGCCTGGCCTTGGACACTTCCAGGGGCAGCCACAGCTCCTCTGGGCATCATGGAGAACTGTTCTTTTTCCTGGCACTGTTTTTCCCTGTCTCCTTTTCCTGCTGAGCCTCTCTCCTCCCGTGGGAGGTGGGAAGTGCCACCGGTGGACCTCGAGGCTGGAGCTGGATTTGGGATGCAGGTGTGTGTGGGGAGGAGGCCCTCAGGAGCTGGGGCTGGAGGAGGGTTCCAGGTGTGGCCCCTGCTCCATGGAATGCTGGGCCTGCTCATCCCTCCCCTCCCAGGGTGGCATTGAGGTCCTCGGCAGTGTGGGCAGGTCCAAGGCAATTATCATCACAATTATAATTGTAATTATTGTTGTCAGTGTGGAGTGCATTGATTAGGAGGGGCCTGAGACAGACGGGCCCCACCCTCTGCTCCATCAGCACCAGGGCTGGGCTCCAGCTCCAAGGCTGCAATCCTGCCCTTTGCTCCCACTGTCCTTCCTGGTTCCAGGTCCCCACCCTGGGGAAGACCAGAGCAAGGGAGGGAATGGCACCTTCCTTCTGGTACCTTCCATCCTGGTCATCTGTGGGCCTGACATTTCTGGGTCTGAGAGATTTTAGCATGCTGGCAGCTGCTAACTTTTTTCCCAAGGGAAAGTTTCTCAAGAAAGCTTCTTCTCAAAACAATCTTCTCCAGGTGCTGTTTCTCTGGTTTAACCAATGGGATCAGAGAGGTGTCATTCCTATTCACCAATCGTGTTAAGTCTGTATCAGAAAACCTTATTAAAAGGTAGTAAGAATTAGACAATAAAGCTTTTCTATGCTCTTTGCCATCTAAAATATTTGGAGTCTTTCATCTTTCTTTTGTGTCTTACAACAACAGTCATCTTTGGGTTCAGTCTGTCCTGGAGCAGCTCCTGCTGCTGGGATAAAATCCCTGACAGGAGCAATGGGTGGGAAGGCCAAAATCCCAGATTTGGGAGCTCGGTTCTCCCCAGTTCTGTAGTTCCTGCAGGAGAACCCCCGTGAGCTGGATTGGCCCCTCGGGGGCAGGGATAACTCAGGGATTACAGCAGCTGTAAAATCCTCGTAAAATGTTCTTTGTTTGCTCTGCTCCCTCCAATGCAGCCCGTGAGTCATGGGGCGGAGGCATCACTCCTTCCCCCAGCCCCCCTGCTCTCCTGCTCCTTCTCCTGCCCCAAAGTGAGGTCCAGGTTCTCAGCTTGGAGCTGTTTTGGGAAGGTCCTTCAGCTTCCCATTGTGACCAGTCAAATTTCCTAAACTCCTGAGGTAGCACATAGGAAACATTTGAGGAGAACCAACTCCTGCATTATCCCTCATCCTCCTGGAGGTGAGGCTGCTACCTCTGGAATTCTGGCTGGTCCTGAGCAGGAGGGAGTTTTCCCTGAAAATGATGGAGGTTTTTTCAAGATTCCAAGGAATTTTCAGAGCCACATGTTGGGACGTGTCCCTCGGTGTGTGGGGAGGGAGGGAGGTGACACCGGTTCTCCTCCTGCCTCTCCCCTGTCCTTCCTGCAGGACAGCTTCTCTCAGAGTTCCTTTTCCGTGTCATTTTTCTCCCTTAAGAGCATTTACCGGGCAACAAATCCATTTGATTTTGCCAAAGATCCTGGAATTCCCATCCCAGTGTCCTCCCTGGGGTGAGGCTGGCACCGGATTCTGTGGGAGTTGTTGCGACCCCAAGTCCTTGCCCACCATTCCCTTTGCACAAACGGAATTGGGATGGCTGCTGTTGGGAACTGAGTGTTTTGGGGGAGAGTGAGACCTTAATCCATCCCGGATTTGGAAATAGGATCCACTGGTGGAAACTGGCTTCGTGCCACTGACTTTGCCGAAGGAGAGGAAAGAGCTTTGATAAGAGCATTTTTTTGGGATGACTCTGCTGGATCATCTCCCTCCCTGCTCCATTCTGTGCCCAGTCCAACCTGGGCAGCACTCAGGCCCCAGACACCTGCAATAAACCTGGGCTGTGTCATCCTGGGTTTATTCCAGCTCCCACAAACTGGCGTTCCCTTGGAGCAACCTCACAGTTTCCACCTGCCCGGCAAAGGGCACCTGAGTTTGGGGCTAATGGGAGCAGGGACATGGGGGAGCTGCTTAGGCCATGTGGGATCCTGGGGGGGACATGGGGACACAGGACCAGGAGCAGCCTCACCTTGGGAAGGGTTACCTGGAGAAATATGGATGGAGAAAGGAGAATTTCCTAAGGATTCCATGTTTTGGGACCAGATCAGCCTGGATCGTGTCACTTCAGGAAAGACACGGAGGGGCTGGAGTGAATTCAGAGATGGAAACAGGGCTGGGGAAGGGTCTGAAGCACCAGGAAGGGTCTGGAGAATTCCCAAGGGAGCTGGAGGGCTCAGCCTGGAGAGAAGGAGGCTGGGGGGGACCTTGTGGCCCTGTACAGCTCCCGGACAGGAGGGGACAGCCAGGGCAGTGCCAGGCTCTGCTCCCAGGGCACAGGGACAGGATGAGAGGGAACGGCCTCAGGCTGTGCCAGGGCAGGCTCAGGTTGGACATCAGGAGGATTTTCCCATGGGAAGGGTGGTTGGCCATTGGCAGGGGCTGCCCAGGGAGGTTTGGAGGTGTCCAAGGAAGGCCTGGATGTGGCACTCGGTGCTCTGGGCTGATGACAAGGTGGGGATTGGGCACAGCAGGGACCCGATGGTCTGGGAGGGCTTTTCCCACCTCGGGGATTCTGGAATTCTGTGTTTGTGGCTCAGGGTATCTGGACTCTGCTCTGGCCATGGGAAGATTTGTAGTTTTCACCAGATCAGCCCCTGGAATCTGAGCAGGCTCCAAAGTCAGCTGGATTTTGTGAGAACAGGAGTTTTCCATCCTCTCCCAATACGTGTCTTTTCCAGAAAAACTGAGCCCAGCATTCCCAGCACTGGCAGTTTCACCCCAGCATTGAGAACTGAAGTTTTAATTTGTTTGTTTGTTTTTCCTTAAGGCTTGGGCTGTGGGAGTGACTCTCAACTTTCATGTCAAAATTATCCAGGTGATGATGATTATCCATAATTATAACTATATTTGTCCATATTCCTTCAGGTTTTCTTGTAATCAGGTCTTATAATTTGGGGGAGAGGGGAAAAAACAGCTTTAGGCCCTTGTCCAGTGAGCTGGAGAGGGGGAAAGTGCACAGCTGGGATACTGGGACACCTTCCCCTTGTGTCAGGCCACGTTCCATGTCCTTGGGAACGATTCCTGGGAAGGATCCTGGGCTGGGCTGTGTTTCCTGGTGTGTTCAGGAGCTCCTGGCAGTGGGCAGAGCAGTGGGGGTGGAAAAGCTCCTCTGCAAAGAGAGCAGCAGGAATGTGGGGCTCTGTCCATGGGGGAAGGGCAGCAGGAATGTGGGGCTCCATCCGTGGGGAAGGGCAGCAGGAATGTGGGGCTCCATCCGTGGGGAAGGGCAGCAGGAATGTGGGGCTCCATCCGTGGGGGCAGGGCAGCCCCATGGCTGCACCCAGCACCTGGAAGGGGCTGGAGAGATTCCAGCAAGAGCAGCTCCTTGGGGAGGTCCAGGCTGTTGGTAGAATCGTGGAAAAACCCGAGATAGAAGGGACCCATGAGGATGATCGATTCCAACTCCTGACTCTGCACAGGACACCCCAAATTCCCCCAATCCCCAAATCCCAATCCTGAGAGTGGTGTCCAAACGCTCCTGGAGCTCTGGCAGCCTTGGGGCTGTGCCCATTCCCTGGGCAGCCTGGGCAGTGCCCAGCACCCTCTGGGTGAGGAACCTTTTCCCAATACCCAACCTGACCCTCCCTGGGTCCTGTGCCTGCTCCCAGCTCCTGGCGGTGTTGGTGGCTGATTTTGTGCTGTATCCAAATATTTAGGATTCTGGTTGAGAGCCCTTTTGGGTTGTAGCAAACAGGACAGGTGTGGCCAACCCTGAGATCCAGGAGTTTTTCCCAGGGATGGATTTCTTGGCCAGCAGCTTCCAGGAGTGGCCAAGAGCTTCCCAGCCTCAGCAGGGTGGGCAGAGCCAGAGGAGAGGTGAAATGCAGCCCGTGGGGGGAATTAGGAGCTTGTGGGAAGCTGTGGGAACATGGAGCTGGATCTGTCACCCCAGGCAAGCTGTGACAGTGCCCTGGGCACCCTGAGGGGCAGAGAATATGGAGAATATTGAATGATTCAGAAAAAAAAATCCTCCCTGTGAGGCTGGGGTGGTCCTGGAATGGATTTCCCAGAGCAGCTGTGGCTGCCCCTGGATCCCTGGAAGTGTCCAAGGCCAGGCTGGACAGGGCTTGGAGCAGCCTGGGACAGTGGGAGGTGTCCCTGGCCATGGCAGGGGTGGCACTGGATGGGCTTTAATGTCCCTTCCCACCTGAACCATTCCACAGTTCCATGATCCCATGATTTTGTTCCTACTGGTCCCTGTGATAATTAATATTTAGGTTTTGCTGTGTTGCAGCAGAAGGAATGCCTGGATGAGGAGTTCATGGATGAGGAATGCCTGGATGAGGAGTTCATGGATGAGGAATGCCTGGATGAGGAGTTCCTGCAGGGTTTGGAGCACTTTGGGTGAGCCTGGACCTGGCTGCCTCTGGCAGAGCCCTGATTCCTGTCCTGGAAAAATGAGGAGGAAAATGCAGTTTCTGTGTGTAAATCCATGTGAAGTTGCAGCCTGAACAATACACTGGCCTCTGCCAAAGGCACTGGAGCAGGGAGAGGCCATGGCAGGGAATTCGGGACCTCGGAAAAGCCACTTCATTCATGGAATGTGGGGATTTGAGCCTGTTCAGTTTTTGTGGGATAAGGCTCAGAGGGTGTGACTGGGATGGTGGAATGTCCCTGTCTGGGCCAGGGGATTGCACTGCATAACCTCCAAGGTCCCTTCCAACCCAAACCATTCCATGATTCCCATCAACAGGGGAATCCTGCCAGGCTCACAGGAATTGTCTGCTTGGGAAGTGGCAGGGGCAGATAAAGAAACCAGGCACCAATAAAGGACATCCAGTGGGACAAAACCAGACACCAATAAAGGACATCCAGTGGGACACAGGGTCCTGAGTGCTGGCAGGAGGAGGGCACCAACCTTTGGAACCCCACGAATCAGCAGCTGTTGCCAGGCTGGAAAGGGACACGCCCTGTCGCCGAGTCCTGGGCTGGAGCTGCGTCATTCCCTTGACTTTATGGCCCGGTGACACAGGAAATGGGCCTGGAGTCCATAAAATCCTGATAAGTGGCCATCTCATCCCAATAATCTGTGCCTCTGACGGCGCCTTCAGTTGTGGAATATCCTGAGCTGGATCACTGAGGCCAACTCTTGCCTGGTGACATCCAACACCTGCCTCTGGCATCCAGAACAAATTCTCCCTGACCAGTCTCTGCTCACAGGAATGATGATGAGCTGGAAATTTTGATTAATGAGGCTGCTTTGATTCTGGAAGGGGGATCTGGGTTCACAGCATGGGCAGATCTTCAGGATCCTGGGAAAGGTGCTGGTTTGTTCCCATTGATTTTGGGTGGGTTTAGCAGGAACAAGAGCTTGGCAGTGCCATTGGCCGTCAGGAGAGTTTCTCTGGACATCACGAGGAATTCCTCCATGGAAAGTATGGTCAGGCACTCCAGTGGTGGAGTCCCCATCCCTGGAGGTATCCAGGGAATGTGGCAGTCAGGGGGTTGGTCACAGCTTGGACTCCATGGTCTGGGAGGTCATTTCCAACCTCGGTGATCCTGGGATTCTGACAGCCCCGAGTGCCTCAGCTGGGAGGTCCCCATCACCCAGAGCACCCTGCCTCCCTGAGCCTGGAGATTGATCCTGGAGATTGATCCCAATGTCCCAAATCCATTCCGCAGCCATGAGCCCACACAGACACCGCGAGGTGCTGGGACAAAAGATTTGGGATCCAGGGCCAGAGCCCTTTGGATCAGGAACCACCAGCAGGGCCTGTGCAAACACAACATGTGGATGCTCCTGCTCCCAAAAGCTTTCAATCCCAACACAGAAATACAGGCAGGCAGCAGGAGGGATCCCCTGGGATAACACAGGAGGTGTGGAAACCCCACAAGAAACCCCACATGTAATTCCACTCACCTGCAAAGGTTTTCCTCTTCCATGACAATATTTGGTTTTGTTAAATTTTTTGGCACTTTCCAGCTGGAATTGCGAGCCTGTCTTGTTTTCCCAAGGATTCATGGAAGGATTGGTCGTTTGTAGGGGTTTGGCTGCTCTGGGAGTGTTGCAGCCAGTCCTGGGTGTGCAGGGCCAGCAGGGATGCGACTCCCAGCATGGCAGGCAGGGAAATCACTGCCCCAAAAAGTCAAAAGTGAGTTCGGTGTCACCAAACCCAATCCCTGGGGTCACTGACGAGGGCTGGGAGGAATTTACTGGTCGGAGCGGTTGTGGAACAATCCTGGGTTGCCATGGAACAACAACACAACAAACCCTGGGACACCTCTGGTGGCCACGTCTTGCCCTGCCCCACCTGGCCTCAACCTGGGCTCCAGCAGGGAATATCCACCTGGCAGGGGGGAAGGGAGCAAAATTGGGAGCAGCAGGCAGGGGATGAGGCTTCCTGATCCCACCTGGATTGCTCCTGGTGCAGGGAAGGACTTGGGATGAAGAAGGGCTCACCCTCACCCAAATCCAGGGTGGCTCCCCAGTGCCAAACTGGGATTGCTGGAGGCTGCTGCGAGCAGCTTTGCCTTTGTGGCAGAAGGTTGGGATTCAGCTGCCTGGATGGATTCACCTGTCTGCATGGATTCACCTGCCTGCATTGCTCCTCCTGTGCCTCTCATGCTGTGTAGAATTCCCTATTTGCTGATCCAGGCTGGAATCCGACCTGAAAACATCCAGAGCTGGGTGGGAGTTGTTGCCTGACCATGAATCCCAACTCCCATCCCTGTTTTCTTGGGACATCCCAGTGCTGTTCCAGGAGCAGCCTGGCTGTGTGAGGCTGGAGAGTGCTGTGTTCCCGGCCGGGGATGGATGGATGGATGGATGGATGGATGGATGGATGGATGGATCCCTGTCCTGTCCTCCAGCCCCAGGGGAGGTGCAGGGTGTGTCTGTAACTCTTCATTTACACTCAGTGGATTATTTTTATAATCCCAGGATCAATGAGGCTGGAAAAGACCTCTGAGATCACCGAGTCTAACCTGTGATGGTGGGAGCCCAGCCAGGTGCAGGGCTGACAGGAATCCGGCAGGAATCCTGCCCCATCTCTCTCTTCCCGGATCGAATTCTCCCTTTTCCCTCTTCACAAAGAGAATTTCCCTGCAGCAGCCAGGCTTCTCCTCCCCCCAGAGCAGGACGGGTGGATTTTGAGCAGGCTGAGTTTGCAGCCAGCCTTATCTCCCCGTCCTGGGGACAGCAAAGCTGAAGGGTGACACTTTCAGGCCAGACTTTGAAATCTCCTGGGGAATTTACAACCTGATAGTGAAGGGCTGAGGCTCTCTGGGACTATTTGGAAATGGTGAAAACCCCGAAACCCATTTTTTTTCTCTGCTTTTTCTTCACAGAACACCAAAATTCAAGCAGGGACCCAGAACGTTGACCCAGGATTTTAATCCTGTCTCCTTTTGAGTGTGGCCTAAATGTTGTGTGGGATGCAACCCTCCCACCCCAGTTTTTAGGATTTATTTGAGGGATTAGCAGGAGAGGGAAAGGCAAACATATCCCCCTGGGCAGACAGGCTCCGGGTGCTGCTGGCAGGGCCCCGGCAGTGCCCCGGTTTATATTAAACAGGCAGGACCTGGCGCCGGGGCCCCTTTATCAGCTTTGGGCCGTGCCCAGGGGAGAACCCGCCTGCAGCGCTGCCAAATCCATTCCCTGTGTATTCCCTGTGTCCCCCCCTGCCCATTGCAACACCCGCCCGGGCATGGGGAATCCGCAGCAAACGGGGATCCGAGCTCGGGGTTCACCCCGCAGGTGGCAGAGGAGCGGAGCGGGGACACGGCGCCAGGTGTGTCCCTGTCCCTTCCCCGCGGCCCTTCCCTGCTCCCTCTGGAGGGTGGGAATTCAGCCAGGCACACCCAGCTCCGAGCAGTAAAATGATCCCTCGTGTGCCCTTGGGCCAAGCCCAGCTTTTCTAACGGATAAAAGGGGAGGCAGCGGGAGCGCTCTCACTCCCCTGGGCTCCAGCGCAGCTTTCCCTGAGCTTTGCAAGAGCGAGGCGTCCGCACCCACCCTCGGAGCACCATGTCCCGCTCTGTGACCTTCAGCTCCCGCTCGGCCGCCGGGCCAGCCCTGAGCCAGGTGCGGGTCAGCTCCGTGTCCTCCAGCCGCAGCTCCGGCCTCGGCCGCGCCGGCGGCTTCGGCAGCGCCAGCCTCTACAGCCTGGGCTCCGGCAGCAAGAGGATCAGCCTGGGAGGGGGCAGCTCCTTCAGCGTCCGCTCGGCCTACGGCTATGGGGGAGCGGGCTTTGGGGGCAGCCTCAGCCCCGGCGGCATCCAGGAGGTCACCGTCAACCAGAGCCTCCTGACGCCCCTCAACCTGGAGATCGACCCCAGCATCCAGAGGGTCCGCAAGGAGGAAAAGGAGCAGATCAAGACCCTGAACAACAAATTCGCCTCCTTCATTGACAAGGTGAGCACTTGGGCTGGCTCAGAACCCTGGGCGTGCCGAACAGGAGCTGGGGCCCAAAGTTGGTTTAATCACGAATGGGCTGGGGATCAGTGCTGGAGAACATGGTGGGATTTGCCTGCTGCAGTCAAATAATTTGTATTATTCAATGTATTAAAGCCCTACTGGCATTGCCAGCAGAACAGGTATTCACCTTGCTCGGGCTGCCTTTACAGCCCTGATTTACCTGGGATTGCCCAAATGGGGGTGCAAAGCCTGCACCCCCGCCCCAGCACCAAGTCTGGGAAGGGAGAGGCTCCTGGAGGGGTTTGTCCCACATGGAACCAGAGCCTGTCCCAGGAGAGCAGATGGAACCACAGCCTGCCCCAGGCGGGCGTTTATGCTGCCCTGCCCAATTTGGCTCTCTTGCACTAATTGACCTTGTGTAAATCCCGCTCTGGTATCCCCGAAATGTGAGGAATCCGGCCCTGGAGCTGGAGCAATTGGAGGGTTTGAAGTCTGGGGCCAGTTTCTGTCAAGTGTCAGCCCAGCAGAGTCTGCTTTTCTTTAATTCGTGCAAAGCCTCAAAGTCACAAACCAGGTCCCAGAGCCACCAACCTCTTTGGCATGGTCTCCATGACCCTCCTCTGGTTCTTCCCAAATTCCTGGGATAGGATTACCGCCTGCACCCCAGTCCTTCCATCCCCTGCAGTGTGAGCTCCCCCTCTGTCCCAGCACCCCAAATGACCCCTGTGCCCCCTCCCAGGTGCGCTTCCTGGAGCAGCAGAACAAGATGCTGGAGACCAAGTGGAGCCTGCTGCAGGAGCAGAAGACGACGCGCAGCAACATCGCTCCCATGTTCGAAACCTACATCAGCAACCTGCGGCGGCAGCTGGACGGGCTCCTGGCGGACAAGGGCCGCCTCGAGGGAGAGCTCAAGAACATGCAGGACCTTGTGGAGGACTTCAAGACCAAGTAAAGTATCTGTGTCCCCCTGACGGGGTGGTGGAGCCAGTTGTTGGACCTGGCTGTCCCCATGGATGTCCCCGGCTCCCCTGCCAGGGTGAGGGATGTTTTCTGGCAAGGAATGAGGTGTTCAGTCCAGGGAAGCTGCCTGGATTCTTCTTGCTCGTTGTTTCTGGCAGCTTGCTCCTGGCATTGCCAGGGCCTCCATCTTCTTGGCTTTGCTTTGGGGCCTCCTCAGGGTTGGAAGTGGCATTTTGGGGCTTACTCAGGGCTGAAGGTGATGTTCTGGAGCCTCCCTGGGGTTGGAGGTGGTGCTCTGGGGCCGCCTTGGGGTCAGGAGTGGGTCTTTGGGGTGGCCGGAACTCCAAGAGTTCCGCAGGAGCTCCCGGCTCATTCCCTGCGCAGGGAATGGAGCAGCTGCCCTGCAATTCTTCAGTGACTTTTCAGTGTCACCGGGGAGGAGCCCCGGAAGAAAGGTGGCCTTTGTCCCAGCCCGGCCCAGCCCAGCCCAGCTGGAAAATGTCTCTGAGAAAGAAAGGGAAGAATAGGACAGAGCTGGCAAACTGGATCAGGCAGGAACTGCAAGCAAACAGGGCTGATAATCCCCAGGGTGTGTTTAGGGAGAGTCAATGCCCAGAGATTCCCAAGGAGCTGCTTGGGAATGATGCTTCCCCCAGCCCTGCCCGGCTATTTAATCTCCGTTACTTCATCCACAGTCAGCCCTGGAATCTCTGCAAGGAGCTGGTTTGCAGCTAGAGGGATTAAAACTCAAAGTTTAGTTACATTTCCCGTGGATTCAGTCCACGGACTCATGGATTTATTCCTTTAGCCTACAGATCCATGGAGAGCCAAACCTTCTATGTGCTAACGGAAGGGAAGCAGGAATTAGGAGCTGAGGGAGTGAGGATGGAATAACTGGAATGCAGAACCTGTTGCTCCCCATTTATATGAAGAAAATCTCATTTATAGATGGAAAACCTAAACCATGATGTGCTCTGGGGGTGCCTGTGGCCTCTTTTCCATAGGTCTGGTTTCCATAGGAATTCCCAGGTGATATTTAGGGGAGGAAAGGCTTCAGGGATGAGACCAGCCCCTCATTCAGGAATTGCAGTGGGAGAGGGTGTGGAGCCAGCTGGGATCGTGCTGCCCACAGTGTGCAGTTCCAAGGGGTGAGAGTGTCCTGGGCTTCCAGAGGGGCCTCGGGACAATATCGGATGATTTAGGAAGAAATTTCTGCCTGTGAGGGTGGGGAAGCCTGGAATGGATTTCCCAGGGAAGCTGTGGCTGCTCTATCCGTGCCCATGGCCAGGTTGGATGGGGCTTGGAGCAGCCTGGGATAGCAGAGGGTTTCCCTGCCCATGGCAGGGGTGGGAATGGAATGGGCTTTATGGTCTCTACAAACCCAAATCATTCCAAGATTCCCTGCTTTACCAGTTGATTGACCAGCTTGGTGGAGCTGCCCCCAGGAAATGAAGAATCTGATGATCCATTCCAGAAGAATTCAGTGTTTCAGTGTTTTTATCTCTCTCTGCTGGTCCCATGTGTGCGGAGGTGGCACCTCTGCGTCATTTCCTGGGGTTTATTCCTCTGGAATAGCACTGGCAGCTCACTGACCTCCAAAGTCCATTGATCCCGGTGTGGATGGGAACAATTCCAGGTCGGAGCGGGAGGGAGGGGCGGGGACGCTGGGAAGGTGAAGCAGCTCCTGCTTTGGAAGGCAAATTCCAGCTCTGGCCGTGCAGGGCCCATGTAAATAAAGAGCTTTAACCTGGCAACAGCAATTCCCAAACAGCCAAAGTGCTTCCTGCTCTGCTCCTCAGATGGCTGTCAGGATTCCCAGACCCCCAGAGCAGGTTGGGGCTGGATGTTTGGGCAGGCTGGGAGTGCACAGACAGGTCCAGGTGGGCTCTGAGATCCAGGTTGATTCCGTAAAATCCATGCAGAGGGATTTTTATCTGCTGGAGAACTTTAGGTGAACCCCTGGGGGTTTTCAGGTTAGCCCCTCATCTGAGGGTGACCACCAGAACGGGAGTCACCAAGACTGGAATTTGATGAGGCTTTGGAGGAGAATGAGGGTAATTAATGACCTTTGGCTCTTCCCAGGGCAGTGCCGTGTTCCCAACAGTCTGGAATAGGGAAATTCCGAGTGGAAGCAGCTCCAGCAGGTGCTGGGATCAGCCCGGAGGAGTTTGTGGGATCTGTTTGTGTCTTTCCTGATTTGTATTTGTTCCCTGAAGGGTTGGTGACAAAGTGGGGGCACAGCCTGGGCCCTCCCCAAAGGAGGAGCAGGAATCTTCTGAAGCACAGGGAGTTTTAAGGATTGTGGAAAAGCAAGGAGGGGATGCCTTGCAGGTGATGCTGCTGGTGTGGAGCAGCTCATCCAGGGCAGACCTGTGGCACCAGCCCTGGAGAGCTGCTGGCTGGACTTCCAAGAAATGGAGGGACAGAGAAGAGAGCTGGGATAACCTTTCACTGAGATGTTTTTCCTTTTATCCAGGCCCTAACTTCACAGAAATCCCTTTTGTTTTTTGGCAGGTATGAAGATGAGATCAACAAGCGCACGGCAGCTGAGAATGAGTTTGTGGTGCTCAAGAAGGTGAATATCATTGTGGGTCAGGGAATCCTCAGATGGGCTGGGTGGGAAGGGACCTTAAACCCCATCCCATTCCCACCCCTGCCATGGGCCCAGGGTGCTCCAAGCCCCATCCAGCTTTGGACACTTCCAGGCGTGGGACAGCCACAGCTCTTCCCTGGGATGGATCATCAGCCTGTGCAGCCCTTCCCTGCCGTTTGCCCCAACTCTCAGTTTACTCTTCACCCTACTCACAGTTTACTCCAGCTCTGCTGAAGCTCTGAGGGGCAGGATTCCATCCCACACCTGCCAGAGGCAGCTCAGGGGAGGCCCTGAGGTCTCCACACATGCAGGGAAGAGGTGTCGGGTCCCAGGGGTGCTGGAGATAATGCCAGATCTTTCTTTGGGATCTTTCCTGAGGTCTCCGTGTCCAACCTGACACTGAATTTGCAAACAGGGATCCAGAGGATCCCCAGGACTCTCGGGATCTGCACTCCAGCAGCACTCAGTGCCCTGGGAGATGATTTGTAAGCCCTGGGGTGCCAGCGGGACACCTGGAGCTGGTTTGGGGGACTCTCTTTTGGAAGCCACCGGAGGCTGGGTGGGCTCAGACACCAAAGCTCCACAACCTCAGTGGGTTATTCCTCATTTTCCCAGGATGTGGATGCTGCCTACATGAACAAAGTGGAGCTGGAGGCCAAGGTGGATGCTCTGACAGATGAGATCAACTTCCTGAGGGCTTTCCATGAGGCGGTGAGGACCCTTCTGCTTCTCTGAGAGGGAGAACAGGGAATGCTGGCTGGAAAAATGAATGTGGGGATGGATTAATGGAGTCTTTCCTTCCATAAGCAAAGCTCTGCCTGCATGTGAAGTGATTCCTCTGAATTCCCACGGATTGTCACGCAGATTTCTCCCTGTCTGGGATGTGGGATGGGTGGATTGCAGACACAGTGGGACAAACATTGTATTTGGGACGCTGTTTATATGAAAACAAGAAAAACGAGTGGTTTGTAGGGATTTAGTGCTGTGTGACAGGAATGAAGGAAAGCTGCTTGTTCCCAGCTCCTTCCTCCTCCCCATTGTTTCAAAGATCAGG
Source organism: Hippolais icterina (assembly GCA_013400075.1). Classification (NCBI taxonomy): domain Eukaryota; kingdom Metazoa; phylum Chordata; class Aves; order Passeriformes; family Sylviidae; genus Hippolais; species Hippolais icterina. The sequence continues at coordinate 25,571 of VWYN01003026.1, forward strand.
GATTGCCTGAGCTGGACACACATCCTTGGGAGAGCTGCTGGAATTTGCCCCTCCAGGTTCTGCAGCCAGCTGCAGGGTTGTTGTCTAAGGAATTGAATAACAGTGGGATGAGCAGCCCTGCTGCCAAAGTGGGGATAAACAGCTCCAGCTCTGCTGTTGCCTATTGCTCTGTGCTTTGCCAGTTTGGTTCCCTCCTAATTAATGATTATTTCGATGAGATTCTTACCTGCCTCTCTTTCCCTTCTCTCCTTGGATGCTCTCTTTAATTGGCTTCGGCACTGGTGAGGGCCACACCTTGAGTGCTGTGTCCAGCTCTGGCCCCTCAGTTCAGGATGGACACTAAGTGCTGTGTCCAGCTCTGGCCCCTCAGTTTAGGATGGACACTGAGTGCTGTGTCCAGCTCTGTCCCTCAGTTCAGGATGGACACTGAGTGCTGTGTCCAGCTCTGTCCCTCAGTTCAGGATGGACACTGAGTGCTGTGTCCAGCTCTGTCCCTCAGTTTAGGATGGACACTGAGTGCTGTGTCCAGCTCTGTCCCTCAGTTCAGGATGGATGTTGAGACGCTCGAGCACGCCCAGAGGAGGCAGCGAGGCTGGTGAGGGGCTGGGAACACAAACCCTGTGAGGAATGGCTGAGGGAGCTGGGGTTGTTCAGCCTGGAGAAAAGGAGACTCAGGGGTGCCCTCATCACTCTCCACAGCTCCCTGAAAGGTGCCTGTGCTCAGCTGGGCTTGGGCTCTTTCTCCAGGCAGCACTGACAGAACCAGAGGACACAGCCTCAAGCTGCACCAAGGGAAATATAGGTTGAATATCAGGAAAAGGTTTTTTACAGAAAGAGTGATAAAGTACTGGAATGGCCTGCCCGGGAAGGTGGTGGAGTCACCACCCCTGGATGTGTTAAAAAAAGACTGGATGTGGCACGCCATGGGTTAGTTGAGGTGTTGGGGCTGGGTTGGACTCGATCTTGAAGGTCTCCTCCAACCGAGTCATTCTGTGATTCCAAAAGAGGGGCCCTGAAACCTCGCTGATTATTGGGCTTGGTTTTCCTGCAGGAGCTTAACGAGCTGCAGGCCCAGATCTCAGACACCTCGGTGGTGCTGTCCATGGACAACAGCCGGAACCTGGACCTGGACAGCATCATCGCCGAGGTGAAGGCGCAGTATGAGGAGATCGCCAACCGCAGCCGCGCCGAGGCCGAGTCCTGGTACCAGAGCAAGGTGAGCTTTTATGGGGGGAGAAGAATCCAGGGAGACCCTGGAGCCCCTTCCAGTGCCTAAAGGGGCTCCAGGAGAGCTGGAGAGGGCCTGAAGTGATGAGACACAGGGAATGGCTTCCCACTGCAAAAGGGGTAGATGGGATAGACGGGATATTAGGAAGAAATTCCTCCCTGAGAGGGTGGGGAGGCCCTGGAATGGATTTCCCAGAGCAGCTGTGGTTGCCCCATCCCTGGAAGTGTCCCAGGCCAGGTTGGATGGAGCTCGGAGCAGCCTGAGACAGTGGGAGGTGTCCCTGCCCATGGCACAGGTGGAGCTGGACAAGTTTAAGTTCCCTTCCAACTCAATCCATGATTCTGTGATTTTTGCAAAGTCTTTGGCTTTGATTGTGTTGAACACCTCGGAAAAAAAAACTCACATGGAGAAAATAATAAAGAGCTTTGAAACTAGGAGGCTGGAAGTGTCCAAGGCTGGGTTGGACAGGGCTTGTAGTACTCTGGTGCTGTGGAAGGTGTCCCTGCCCATGGCAGGGGTGACACCGAATGGGCTTTAATGTCCCTTGCAAGCCAAACCATTCCATGGTCACCAGCTGTCAGCACCTGTATCCCCTGTGCTATGAGTGGAACAGGCTCTGTCCTGCTCATTCCCTGCCATCCTCACCCCATCAATTACTCTGTGTCCCCCTGCTCTGTCCCAGTATGAGGCGCTGCAGGTGACAGCTGGGAAGCACGGGGACGACCTGAGGAACACCAAGAATGAGATCACGGAGATCAACAGGGCCATCCAGAGGATGCAGGGGGAGATCGAGAACGCCAAGGCCCAGGTGAGGAGCTGCCCCTCTCCTGTCCTTCTCTGGCCTCAGAGCTGGGGTCTGGCACTGATCCCTCTGGGGACTGGGGACAGCATCTGAGGGGGCGGCTGGAGCTGTGTCTGGGGAGGGTCAGGTTGGATATTGGGAAAAGCTTCTGCCCTCGAAGGGTGTCGGGCACTGCCCAGGCTCCTCAGGGAATGGTCACAGCCCCACGGCTGCCAGGGCTCCAAGAACCTTTGGACAACGCTCTCAGGTGTTGAATTTCAGGGTTAGTGGGATTTTTAGGGCCAAGCCATGATGGTCTTTGTGAGTCCCTTCCAGCTCCGGACTATTCTGAGATGTTGGGGATGTTTCAGGGGTCTGGGTGTCACACAACACCTTGAACTCGGTGATTTTGGAGATCTTTCCAACCTTCACAGTTCCATGGACTGTAAGAACCATTCCAGGGTGGCTGCACTGCTCATCCTGAAGGATTTCAGTTCAGCTGGGGGAGGGGGAGTGCTGGGAGCAGGGTGGTCCTGCCAGGAAGGTGGAATAGGGAGGGGACGAGTGGAAATCACCCCTGGGACACAGAGGGGCCACCACACAATCCTCGTGCCCTCCTGTTCCTGGGTTTGCTGTCCACTCCCTTTCCCAGCAGGGAACACCATGTTTGGGCACACACATAGAGGTTTGGGGAGCTCTGTTTGCTTTCACTGGGGTTTTATCACTTCATCAGGTTTCTTGTGGCATAGGCCTGGCCTGGAGCTCCCAACACTCCAGATAAACCTGGTGATTCATCCCGGATTATTTGGTTTCAGGGCAGGGAGGCTCTGGCACCTGCTGAGAGCTTTCCTGTTGGGGCTCCTTTGGACAATGGATGGGAGCACAAAGCCTCTTGGCAGCCCTTCCTGCCAAACACGGGGGTTTGGGAGCTGTGGGGGCACAGCTGGGGGCTCCTTGGGGCCCCACAGGGTTGGTCTTGGGGTGGACCTGGGTGTTTGGTAGCTCCAGGTGTGCTCCAGGCCACACCCACCCACATCTCAGACAGAGACTGCCCAGTTCTGAAAAAACTCTGAAATTAGCAGAGAAGACCTGAGCTTTCCTGAACCGCAGGGGATCTGTGGGATTTGGGGCACTGGGAAGCTGAGGATCACCTGAACAAAGAGTAGCCAGTGGAGAGAGACTTGGTCTTCCTTCTGGGAGACCTTGGAAGGAGATGAGTTTCCACCTCCATCCAGTGCCCAAAAAAACAGGTAGGGATGAAATCCCAGGGATCCAGTTGAGCTCCAGATCCATAGAGGGGCTGAGCAGCAGAGCCAGAGGTTTGGGGCACAGGATCCTCCTCCAGGGGTCAGGAGCCCCCTGACGTGGCCGCTCTGTCCCTGCAGCGAGCGAAGCTGGAGGCGGCCGTGGCCGAGGCCGAGGAACGGGGTGAATTGGCCCTCAAGGACGCCAGGGCCAAGCTCGAGGAACTGGAGGCAGCCCTGCAGAAAGCCAAGGCTGACATGGCCCGGCAGCTCCGGGAATACCAGGAGCTCATGAACGTCAAGCTGGCCCTGGACATCGAGATCGCGACCTACAGGAAGCTGCTGGAGGGCGAGGAGAGCAGGTGAGGACACGTGGGAGGGTTGGTGAGCAAAGATTCCCTGTGTTCCCTCTGGGAAGGATCCAGCCCTTTGCTCCCTTTGCCTGGGGACTCTGTGAGAGCCCAGTTCCCATTTCCACAAGGAGATGCAGGCAAGGAAACCTTTGAAATCTGAGTTCTGGAAATGCTTTGGCTGAAGAGCCAAACTGGCAGGTTCTCGGGGAAAAAAAAAAAAAACCAAAAAAACAAAATGGGGAAAATAAGAAGGAAAAAATTGGTTTCCATCACGTTTGATGCTGTGAAAGAACATTTCCAAGTGGAAATCCCTGTGGAATTAGGATAGAACCTCTGTGCTCTGTCCTCCCCACCCATGGCAGTAACAGAGATGGTAAAAGCAGGGCTGGAACAAAGCCCTGGAGGGCCCAGGGCTCATCCCTGGATCAGGTGCAGCTTGAGGAGTAACTCCCTGCCTCTGTCCTCCTCCTCAGCCCCCAGGAAAGCTGAGTCTAATCCCTCCCCTCCCCTTTGTCTTTTCTAACAGGTTGGCTGGGGATGGAGTTGGCAACGTCAACATCTGTGAGTAGATTTTTTTGTTTGTAGCAGTTCCACCTTGTTCTAAACCCATGGGAAAGGGGGCTCAGAGTGTCCCAGTTCACCCATTTCAGCCCCTCCTCAGAAGGAGCACCCTGAGCCTGGGGGTGGTGCTGGGGCTCCATCCTGAGCTCAGCTCTGACACATCCGGGTGAAATTGGGGCAGCATTGATCTTCCTTCCCTCCCAGTTTTGTATGGGTAGAAAAGCACTAATGGGAAATGCATTCCCTGGGTTGGGAATTAGTGCACGGGTGATGGCAGAGGGTGTTTTTCCAGCTTGGGAAGTGTTGGATCCTCACCTGGCCTGACTTTGGGGCAGGAGCTGCTCTCTCAGGGATGCTCCAAACCAGCGGCTCTGATTTTCAGCCACTTAATTCCTGCTGGGAACTGGGGAACGACGTTCCCACAGCTTTGGGGCACCAGGAGATGAGCTGAGTGTGTTTGTGAAATGGGATTCTCCATGGATTTTCTAGGGGTTCTCCATGAGTTCTCCAAGCTCAGGGGATCCTCAGCTAGGTTGGGTGATGGAGTGACAAGACCAGACAGGAAGGACGTTAGACTGAAAAAGGGGAGGTTTAGATGGGATATTGGGAAGAAATTCTTCCCTGCGAGGATGGGAAAGCCCTGGAATGGATCTGCAGGGTTTGCTGCCTGCACAGCTCATTCCTGGTGGAAATTTGCCTGCCTGGAGTCTGGGCAGAGGGATGGGGGGAGTTTGTTCGGAGTCATGGTTTGAGCTGAAGACTGAAACGGAATCTGGTTTTAATGTGATGGAGGAGTGGGATTTTAGCCCTTCTTGCTCATGGATTCCCTGGAAAAGAAGATGCCCCATCCCTGGCAGTGCCCACGGCCAGGTTGGACAGGGCTTGGAGCAGCCTGGGATGGCGGGGGTGTCCCTGCCCATGGCAGGGGTGTCACTGGGTGGGGTTAAATGTTCCAACCCATTCCATGATCCCATGGGAGGCTTTCCTGAGGGTGCCCAGCTGGGTGCAGGGTGCAGGTGCTGACGCTGCCTTTGCTGCTCTCCCATCCAGCCGTGGTCAGCTCCAGCGGCGGGGGCGGATATTCCAGCTCCGGCGGGTTCCTGGCAGGAGGGATCGGAGGAGGCCTCAGCCTGGGCTCAGGGATGGGCAGCGGGGCGCTCGGGTTCTCCTCCGGAGGCTCCACCAAGTCCTACACCGTCACCACCACCTCGTCCAGCCGGAGGAGCGTCAGGAAGTAACTGCGAGGATGGAGCTCGGCGTTCCCAGCAGCCCGAGAGAGGGAAACCATGGAAAGAAAAGTCTTGGTGCCTTTTGCAGGAGGAATTGGCTGCAAAACTCCTGCAGTGCCCCTGCCCTGCCTGGGCTTGATCCTGCACTCTTGGGTTTGAAGCGTTCCTCTGGGAGCAGGATCAAGCCCCTGGGGTGAAATTTATCCCAGGATGCAGGTGGGGTATCCCTGCTGTTACCCTTGTGCTTGGTACCCCCTGCTCCAGGCTGGATTTCACCCTTGGAAAGGCAAATCCCACATTTCTGCTGTGCTTCTGCAAAAGACCAGAAGAAAAATTTTTCCCCTTTTAAGAGGATTTGGAGGGCTCTAATCCCTCAGGCTCTTCAGCCCCTGCCAAGGGCTCGCTCTGGGTTGGGTTTTTTTAAATATACCAGGAATAAAACAGGTTTGGGTCTCCCCTTCTTTTCTTTGGAAATGGGCTCAGGGTTGGGATTCAGCATTCTCCTGTGACTGGAGCTGTTTCTGACCAAAGGCAGCACTGACAGATTGATTTCAGGCTCCTCCTAGCAAAATAACTCCTCAAGAACCTCCCACACCCTTTCCCTCTCTTTAAATGGAGCCCAAAGCTTGAGGGATCTAAAACTGCTTCAATTTCCATGTGTCCCACTGAATTGGGGGACAAATTCCCTATTTTTGGGTGTCTCTGTTTACCATTCCCTATCTGAGGATATTTAGTGATATCTGGAGTCTCCTGCAGTGAGGGTTCAGTTGATGCCCCATTCCAAAAACTCCTTGTTCCTGCCAAATGGGTCCTCAACATGCCAGGGGAATCGTTGTTACTGCAGTAGGAAGAGTTTTTTAGGGAACTTCCCCCAAGTACCTGCTCCCAGTTTTTGTGTTGATGTTCAGCCCCATCCTGGCACTGTGTTTTGGGTTGGATTTTTATGCTTTTTATGTCTCTCAGGAGTCTTTTAATAAAGTTTCCCTTTTAGCTGCATGTCCAGTCTCCGCCAAGTTCTTTGTGGTGTCCTGGGTGCTCAGGAGCTCTGGACAATATCCAGGAACCCCCTTCCTGCCATCACCTGGAGCAGGGCCATGGGCAGGGGCAGGGTTTGAGGTTTGCTGCCTGCACAGCTCATTCCTGGTGGGAAAAAAATCTTGAGCATGGAAACAACCCTTTTTGTCTCCATGCAATGGGAAATGTGGGGCTTTGTTCCAAGCCCTGCCATGACCCATGGGTCTTCCTGGACACCCTTGCCATGGCAGCTGCTCCTGCTGCTCACATTCCACTGCTCCAACCCCAGCTCTGCTGGTCCAGTGGGAATTTCTGGGCTCTGATCCTGGAGCACTTCCAAATCCAGGCTTTGGGATGTAGGTGAAACCTTGCTGGGAGTGGAGAGTGGCTGCAAAAGGCAGAGGAAAGGAATCCAGCTTTGGAAATTCCCTGGAGAAGAGGCAGATTTTGGTAGGTGGATATTCCAGCTTACAGGTGTTGATGGGAAGGTGCCTTCTCCACAGAATCTGTGGAGAGGGGGAAAAGGGTCCTGTTATTTGTCTGTCTGTCAATTCACAGAATCACTGAATCACTCGGTTGGAAGAGACCTTCGAGGTCATCCAGCCCAACCCAGCCCCAACACCTCAACGAAACCATTTCATGATGAATCACCTGCTGGCCCTGGGCCACCCCCTGCTCCCCCAGGACATCCAGTTCTAAATCCAGCTGGGAAATGGGAATTTCTGCTGGGGAAGCCTCTCAGCTCTTTGCAGAGCGTTCTCAGAAATTCACCCTGCTCTTTCAACCTTTCCACTGTGGATTCCAGCTCGGCTTTGTCAGAGAGAATTCTCTCTGTGTGCTGGAGATGCACTGGAGGTGAAAAGAGGAATTTTAGGAGGGAGAGTGGACTCGGGACTGCCCTCAGGGTTGGTGCCATGACCGTGCTCTGGCTCCTGGGATTTGGGGTCTGATTGGAGGTTGAGCAAACCTGGCCTCTGCTTGTACTTGTTTCCTGTGCTGCCTTGGGGAAAAAGGTCACCACAACCACCCAAAAACCCCAGCCAGAAGGGGAAAGTTCAACCAGAGAGTCCCTTGCTCACCTTCCTTAGGACAGGTCGCTCCTCCTGGACATGTGTGTGCAGGCTCTGCTCACCCCTGGACCTGCCTGGGAAAATGGGAGTATTTGCTGTAGTTCAGCACAATTCCCTCATTCCTTGAGTTCCTTCAGGCCACAGGTGAAACCAATGAAACTCTGATTTTCCCCCTCTCCCCAGACAGTGTTTTGGGATACTTGGCTCTTTTTTTGTAGCCCATGGCAAAACAAACGTGTTTTCAGAGAGGTTTCTGCAGCAGAACTGCTTTTGTGTGACCTCAAATGGCTGCTGAACACTTGGAAACCTGAATTTCTGAGTCAGGAAGGAGGGAAGGCAAATGTGGAAGAGGGATATTCTGCTTCCTCCACGTGTCTGTAAATGTGGATGTTGCTTTCTCTACTGGGATCTTGGGAGATCTTTCCATCTTCTTCACCTCCACCATGGGAATCTCCTGGAGGTGAATCTATTTCATCTCCACCTACACATTCTCTGGGAACCTTTTGCTACCCTGAAAAGTCCAGCGTTTCTGCCTGTTCACAACTTTCAAGCAACATTTTGAGCTCTGAAGTCACATTTCTCTGGTTTTTACTCACATTTTCCTGTTGGTTTCCCAACCCTGCTTTGCTGCTCTCAGGCCTCCTTGTAACTGGGCTCTGCTGCTCCTCAGGGCTCCCAGTTTCTCCCTCAAATTCCAGATAAATGCATGGCCTTGATGCTGCTCTCACTGCAGGAAGCTCCATTTGGTCTCTTCTTCTGCTGCTCCAGGATCCAAACCTGAATCCCAGAAAGAAAAATGGGAAATGGGATGAGGGCTGTGAAGATGGTAGTGAAGGCTCTTCAGGGCCCACATGAGGAGCAGCTGAGGTAATTTGGTTTGTCCAGCTGGGGAAGAGGAACTGAGGTGAGACTCACTGGGGGCTGCAGCTTCATCCCGAGGGACAGCACCTCTGCTCTAGGGACCAGGGCAGGACCCAGGGAATGCTGGGGCTGTGTCAGAGGAGGGTCAGGCTGGATATCAGGAAAGTTCTTTCCCAGAGGGTGGCCAGGCAGTAAAAAGGCTCTCCAGGGAATGGTCCCAGCCCCAAGGCTGCCAGAGCTCCAGGAATGTTTGGACAATGCCTTGAGCATGGGGTGGGATTTTGAGGTGTCTGTGCAGGGCCAGGGATTGGACTGGATGATGCCTGTGGGTCTTTTCCCAGGTATTTCCATGGCAAAGTGCTTGTGGAGCCAGTGCTGGTGCCCTGGCACTGGGAACGTGTTCCTGCTTTGGCACACCCGGCAGTGTTTCCCAATCCAGCAGCTTTTGTTTGGGGGCACCCGTGTGGAAATGCACAGAAAAGCAAAGACATTCTCGAAACCAGCTCTGCAACAAATTTGGGCTGTGCAGAGAGGGCTGAGAGGGGACTGGAGGGCAGCTGGGACTGGTTTTAGCTTGCTTCCTGCCCCAGAGGCCAGGGCAGCAGAGCCCGGACACTGAGGCCTCTTAAACCCCAAGGTTCACCCCTGGCAGCTTGTGCAAGTTCCCTTGGTGTCCCTAATGAGTTGTTCTGCCAGGGTTCCATGCCCTGTCCATGCGTTTTCCGTGTGTTTTCCATGTGTTTTCCATGCCCTTTCCATGCCCTTTCCATGCCCTGTCCGTGCCCTTTCCGTGCCCTTTCCGTGCCCTTTCCATGTCCAACGCCCCCCTTGGACTCCAGGCCCTGGAAACTGGAGCTGGGGGGATTCTCAGCTCACCTTGTTAATGAGGAGTTAATTTGTTAATTTGTTGTTGAGGGTTTTGAGCTGCTCCTTCTCTTGGAACTTCACTATCTGCACACTGGGACGGAGCTCGGGCCAGAGCAGCAGCTCGGGGTGGTGATGGGGTGATGGTGATGATGGTGATGAAGGTGATGGTGATGATGGTGATGAGGTGATGGTGATGATGGTGATGGGGTGAGGGTGATGGGGTGATGGGGGGATGGTGATGGGGTGGTGGTGATGGGGTGATG
>VWYN01003026.1:38848-129377 GCA_013400075.1 Hippolais icterina
CCCCCCCCCCCCCCCATTCCCTGTGTTTCTAACCTGTCTCCAGCTTCTGAGAAGGGGAATGATTTTCTGCTGGGGCATCTATGGGCTTTGGGCTTAAAATTAACCCTTCTGTGTGGGTGAGGAATTAATTGGACATTAGAGAGAGCCCTTTCACCTACGGAGAATAAAGGCTGGATTTTGGGGTGTAGGTAGAGCAGGAGAGCCTTTGAGTGAGCCAGCAATGCCAAAGGAATTGGGGAATGGAGAAACTGCCTGTGGGAAGAGGTTTTGTTTTCAATTCCTTTAGAATTAGGGGAGTGAGGGAGGAGTAGGTGGGAGGGAGCACCATGGGCTCAACTCTCCTGGATTCCTGGGCAGGTGGAGGAGCAGGCTCTGCTTCCAGGTGTAAACATAATTCTTGCCCCTCCTCTGGATTGGTGCCGGGGCACTGGGAAGGTGCTAATTGAGCTCTGACGCTAATGAGACTCGTTAATGAGACAGCTGATTACCCACTGACAAGCTGCGCTCACCAGCCGGAGGAGGGATGGGCAGGGGAATTCTTGGCCTGGGAGAGGGAGGGCTCCCAAGCCGAGAAGCAGCGCTGGGAAGGTTTTCCCTCAATGGCAGTGACGAGCAGGAATTTTGGGATGATTCCAGGCTTTGTGCTGGCAGCTGAAGGTGCTGCTTGGTCTCCTGTGCTCCAGGTGAGTGGCTCAGCTCTGGTGGCTCTCCTGGGTGGTGCTTTCGGACACAAACCTCACGCTGGAGCTGCTTCCTGCTCCGGAGCCAAATCCCCCCATCCCAAGGCTGTCCTCGAAACTCGCTCCCAGCCCCAGTGTGCTCCCACCTCTGTAACTGCAGGGGCATAGGGTTTGTTTGGAAGGGTACAAAGGAATTTCAAGCTTTAACTTCACACTTTTCAATTATTTCTTGGACAGTCTTTCACTGGCTGGATTTCGCACATCTTATTCTCTGGCTTTTCTTCCTGTCCTGAGGCATCTGAGTCTCCCAAGGGACAATCTCAATGTACAAATCCCTTCAAGTTCAAATCTGGTCGAGGAAAAAGTGCCTCCGGCTCTTTGGCCTCCCTAGTCCCACCTAAAGGGCTGGGAAAATTTGGCAGTAAAACCTGATTATATTCATTTTTGTGCTGATGACTACAAGCTGCATCTTCCTTGTTTTATCCTCAATTCCACGTACAATCGAGGAATCACTTGATATATTGTTTGTGCGGTGGATTACTTACAAATATTCACGGCATCAACACCTCCTCCAGCCAGTCTGGAAGAAAGAGAGGATGGAGAAGTCAGGTCTCCTTATAAGGATAATTTCAAGCAATAATTTTGCACCAATGACCTTGGAAAACAGACCCAAGGGAGGCTGGGTCTGATGGGGAGCATCCAAGAGGATATGGAATAACACCTGTAACCGTGCAGGATGGGGGTGAATTTTCTCTGCAAAATTTTGTGGCACTTTCACATCCTTGCAAGGCAAGGGTGAGAACATTTCTGGATTTGGATGTGATTTGGTTTGCAGGGGGAGCTCCCACCTGCTCTCCTTGCCCTCCACCTTCCCATAGGCTGCAATCTTGATGTCCAGGGCCAGCTTGGCATTCATGAGCTCCTGGTATTCCTGGAGCTGCCGGGTCAGGTCAGCCTTGGTGTGGGGTTTTTATCATCTTTTCTTCTGTTACAGCCGGGATTAAATGCTCGAGAGACGCAGTTTTCATATTCAGACTCAGATGTTTATTAATTCTTATCTATGTCACAGTCTCACAAGCTGTGAGTTCTAGCTAACAAGGTAGAAAATGGCTCTAAGTCTTTCTAAGCTCTTTTAGGCATAAATTATCCAACAACAAGATTACACCGATATTATTTTTACTTTTAACCCAATAACCAAGCACCCATGGTCCGCAATGTGGACTTTTTCACCCAATTACAAAGCACCACCTAAACCCATGAAGAAGAAGGTGAAAGAAGAAAAACTTCTATGGAGAATGGTCACCAAAAGGAGGAAGTAAAACTAGTCTTCCTCATTCTAAGCCTTCAACCTTTTCAATGCAGATGTGATTGGTGAATCCTTGGTAGAACTCCTTGTTTCCTGTTTTCCAGGGCTATTTCAATAGGTTTCTGAAAACAGAAGGTTTGCAATTGTTTTATATTCCTGGGGTATTGATTAGTTTCTCTGTTTTTCATAATACACAAACATAAGATTGACAGGCAATGAGTTACTATCTCTGGGGTAGCTTATCTTAAATCCAGTTTCTTTTAACCTTCCTCTAAGTTTTAACTAATTTCAGCAAAGCTTATCTATTAATTTCAGCTAATTCAGCAACATCTATTGTTAACTATAACCTTAGCTTTTCTAAAATCTTCAAAATAAGTGTCTCAGAAAAGCATAAACAACGGTGGACTGAAGACAGAAACAAGAAGAATGAGACCTCACAACCTGAAGCTGTAATTGGACAATTAAACCCCAATATGCAAATAGACCAAAACTTATAAAAGTGTGAGGCCTTGTGACCAGTTGTCCATTTTCTGTGACCATTTTTAGTCCACCTTGCGTGTAGTCTGTTCAGGCTCTTGTATTGCCCAAGGTGTATCCTAAGGGCCTTTCAATAAATATCTACTTTGTTCTCTAGCTCTGTCCAGTCTCTGTTTCAGGTCAGCCCTCCCAAGGCATCACCAAGAGCTGCAGCTCCTCGTACTGGGTGGGCAGGGAGGTGACGTGGGGGACAGGCAGAGACTGACCCTGCTCTGACCCTCTCTTGACCAGGACTTTCCACACTCATCCCATTGAGCTTCCTCCTTCTGTGTTCTTCTGGTCCTCCATCTCTCATTATCAAAGCAGCATTTTCACATAGAATCGTGAAGACTCATGTAATCATTAAGGCTGGAAAAGACCTTTCAGATCATCAAGTCCAACTGCCAAACATCTCTAAGGAACTATTTGAACTCCTCTCCAAATCCACCTAGTTTTATCCCTTTTCCCCGTCCTCTCTGCTTGTTCTCTCCAGTATAAATCAGCCTTTGGGAAATCCTAAACAAAAATATCCCTGTTTGTTTTCACCTCCTCACCTTCTGATATCAGAACTGAGCCTTGGTGCAGCTGCAGTTGGTGATGTCCTCGTACCTCGTGCCTTGATCTTGGTGGTGATGCTGTCCAGGTCCGAGTTCCAGTTTGTCCATGGACAGGACCACAGAGGTGTTGGAGATCTGTGTCTGCATCTGGGACAGCTGCTGTAAGTCAAACAAATTCATTTTCTGTCCCAAATGTTTGTCCTGAGCCAAGGTGTAGAAGAGGGTTGGGGAGGAGCTGCAGCACTGAATGGCTCCTGGGCTCTTTGAGCCTCTGGAGACTGGGAAAATGGGAGAATAGCAGAGTGGGGAATTTGGGATACTCTGACTGCTTCATAGAGGGCTGACATGAAGTTTATCTTGCCTGTCAGGGCATCCACCTTGTCCCCAGATCCACCTTGTTCACACAGGCAGCATCTGCATCCTGGAACGGTGACACTGCAGGTTGGACCAGACCTTCTTGGGCCCTTGGGTGGAGTCTTTGTATCTAACACAAACCTTTGGAGTTTCAGGTTAAATTTAGAACTGAAATTTCGTATTAAACCAGAAATGGAGGATGTTTGATCTCTGCACCTTAAAACAGAGCCAAGAGAACTGATTTCTCACCTCCACCTTGTTTTTGGGAGGGGAGGAGAGAGGATGTCCATGGATCCAAACAATGTCACACCACTGAATTTCCTTTTTCCTGCCAGTGCCCAGACAGATATTTTGTACAATACTTGAAACAGTGTAATGTTATAAATGCATGTTATAAAGTTGGCTTTTCACAAATATTAAAATGAATGCTATATGTACAATGTGGGAAGGTTTTCCTGTATTTTCTTTTATTTTCTGATAATAACAGGGCTTGGAAATGGTGATGTGATGAATGTAAATATTTTTAGGTTGCAATATAATATTAAATAGAAACTATGTGATGTAAGATGCTTTTAGAAACCAAACCAGAAGAATAAGGAAAGATAACCAAAAAATTCCCCACATTCTTAGAATATCTGAATGAAGATAACAAGAACAGACCCCCAAGGTTCCAACAGAAGAATTTTTTGATCCCCTGGTATCAGAAGAATGGGACATAGGATGACCAAGAAGTGTCACAAAGAGTAATTAAACGTTAATTTGGTGAATGGGGCAGGTTGGGGGGGCGGGGGGCAAAACCAAGAGAATATCTAAAACTCAAGAGGAATGTTTGCATAATGCATTAATGCATTTTTGAATATGTAACAACCTGGTACATTTAAAGGAATGTTTTTCTGAGTTAAGGTGTGCTCTCTGGCTGCATGCCAGGCACCCTGGCCCAGATACTTTGCTTTACGTCCCCTAATTGTCTTTTTATTAAACTTTTCAAATTTTACCAAGAAAGTGAACTTCGATTTTCACAGTAAGCTTCTTATTGTGTCTCCTGCAGGTGGGAGCAGGGAGCTGTGGGTGCTGGGATTGGACACAGAAAGGCTGAAGGCTGGCAGAGCATCTGGTGAAGGGACAAGGTCTGGATGACCCAGAGCTGATCTGGGGGACCTGATCCGTGTTATCCGTGGAATCTGTGCTGATCTGTGGGACACTCCTGAGTTTGGGGTAAGGGACCTGAACCAAGGAGGAATTGCAGCCCAGCGCTGCCCCATCGGCACAGCCAGGTGTTTCTGCCTCCTGGGATGACTCCACCCGTGCTGGGTGCTCTGGCATTGCTGCATACAAAGGGTGATTTGAATGTGAATGTGCCTTTCCAAAGCTGTCCCTGCCTTGGTGGTGGTGCCTCCTCACCTTCTTGAACAAGACAAAGTTGTTCTCTGCTCTCCTGCACTTGTTGATCTCCTCCTGGTACCCGTGGGGAGGGAGAGCTCAGAATCCCTTCACAGCCTCCACCAGGGGCCTGTGCAAACCCCCTCTTCACACAAGGAAAGACCGAAGTGTCTCTTCCTGCAGGTGTTTACCACCAATCCACAGATTTTTGGAGGGAGCAGCGCTGAGCAGAGTCCTTGATGGAGCTTTATTGTTTCTACTTCTACGTCACTGATAAAAGGCAGCACCTCTGGGCTGGAGGGTGGGATGGGCAGTCTAGAAAAGCTGCAGGCCCTCATTAAAGGCACCTTTTATCCCATGAACAGGAGCCTTGTGCTCCCGAAGTGTTCTGGGTGGAGCCAGGGGTGAGCTCATCGCCACACCTGGTTATTCAGGAGAGCCGGGATCCAGCCCCCGCGGGATGGCCGGGGNCCACACTCCTGGGAAAGGTCAAAACCCAGCGGGAGCCTGGACTGATGCCCAGCTCCAATGGAATGCTTAAATGGGGGAGATGAAAGAGAGAAAGAGAGAAAGAGAGGAGTTCAAAGGAAGGAGTCCGTGCAGGTAATAAACCATGAGCCTCTCCTGGCCCTTTCATGGGGGAAGATTTATTCCCATCAGGAATATCCATCCCTGAAAATAATTTCCATTAAGCAGAGCCCCAGCTTTGCATCCATTTGTGGGTCTCAAAGCTCTTGGCCACATAGAAGAGAAAATTTAATGTCTGTTTTTTCCAGTTGCTGGATTAATGTTTGGCCCAGAGGAATCAGAGGTTTGGGTTGGAAGGGACCTTAAAGATCATGTCATTCCAATTCCTGTATTAGGAAGAAAATCTGATACCCAAAAAGTTTAAAATAGATAAAGGTGGGAAGGACAAATTCCTAGGAAGTGGGTCAGGAGCTGATGTCCTTTTGTAGGTGTAGATTCAAGAGGATGGTCCCTGCCCAGCAATGTGTGTGGTGTCACTGAGCTTCACCCCAAAATCCACTGACCCCCAAGGAATATTTGCCACTTTGTCAGACACAAGCAGAGCTCTAAAGTCTAAATTTCTTCTCTGATGTGACCTTTGACTGTCCAAGGATTTCATGTGCGTGCTGATTTCTTTCCCCAGGGCAGCCAAGGATGTTTCAATGCTGCTTTGGGGCTGGAGGGAACTTTTCCTGTTGGAAAGGTGGCACAGTGTCAGGCATGTGATCTTCTGGGAAAGGAGAGCAGAGGGATCAGGCAGGATGCATGTGCCCTTGTTGGGAGCTGGAATGAGCACCTCACTCCCACCTCTCATTTTTCTGGTTCCACACTGACAATTTAAGCTCCTCATTTCTTCACATCCATTCCCAGCGGATCCCTCATGGCCATGGGAGCAGATACAAATACTGGATAGATGTTTTCCTGAAGTGCAAAGAGCAGAGGAGAGAGGGAACTCCAGCAGCCCAAAGAGCTGAAACTCTCACTCAGGATCCTGGCAACTTTCCATGGGGTGGGAGGTAACTCCTCACTTTCCAAAGTGCTCAAACTATCCAATACATTGAATGAATTCTGATTTAGTTTTAAAGCTTGGGCTTCCCTTGGAATGGAGAATGTAACCACCTCTCCCTCCAAATTATAATAGTTTTGAAATTAAGGGGCTTTCAGGCAAAGATATAGAAATAGGAATAACAGTTCTTTACCAGGAATATTAAAAAAAAAAATTTGGTAGTAAAAAAAAAAAAAAAACAAAACAAAACAAAAAAACCCCAAAAAACCACCAAAAAACCAAATCCGCTGACAGAATCAGAACATGACCTGACACCCTGTTGGTCAGGGTGTTGGCAGCAGTGCAGTTCAGTCCTCCTGGAGTGGCAGATGTGATTCTGTTGGAGCAGAGATGATCCTGTAGAAGGGTCCAGTGGGGGTGAGATGGGTCCGGCCTTCCTCTGGGAATCCAGTGCAAACAGGCTGCCCTGGTGTTCTGAATGCCAGGTTTTATTTTAGGAATGTTTGGCTCCTCCCCCTGGGTGGAGCCTCTCCCCATGGGATGATGTAATTGTATCAGCCATGCAGTGAGCCTGGATGGGCCATGAACAGCAGAGATCCCCTGGAGGGAGGAGGGGTCCTGGAAGGGATAAAGAACACGGCTCCACCTAGTTTAACAGCAGATATCCCCCAGAGTTATGAGGGATGGGTCCTGGAAGGGATAAAGAACACAGCCCCACCTGGTTTAACAGCAGATATCCCCCCAGAGTTATGAGGGATGGGTCCTGGAAGAGATAAAGAACCCTGCCCCACCTGGTTTAACAGCAGATATCCCCCAGAGTTATGAGGGATGGGTCCTGGAAGAGATAAGGAACACGGCCCCACCTGGTTTAACAGCAGATATCCCCTGGAGGGAGGATGGGTCCTGGAAGGGTTAAAGAACACGGCCCCAGCTGGTTTAACAGCAGATATCCCCCAGAGTTATGAGGGATGGGTCCTGGAAGGGATAAAGAACATGGCCTTACCTGGTTAAACAGCTGGCCTATTAACAGAACACACCCGCCCCCTCCCCTCCAGAGTTATGAGGAATGGGTCATAGAAGATAAAAACAGTTCTTCAACCAGTTCCAACACATGATAATAGAATACACACTTTTGGTTACATCTTGCATTGCAATCCAAGACAAAGACTCTGCTGGCCCTTCCTGTGCCTCTGGTAGGGCTGTGGGACACGGACACAGACACGGACATGGAAACAGACACAGGCACGGACACAGACACAGACACGGACACAGATATGGACACAGACATGGACACAGACATGGACACAGACATGGATAGGGACACGGACACGGACACAGACATGGACAGGGACACAGACATGGACACAGACACGGGCACGGACACACGCATGGACATGGACATGGACACAGACACGGACACAGACATGGACAGGGACAGACACGGACACAGACATGGACAGGGACACAGACACGGACACAGACATGGACGCGGACACAGACATGGAAACAGACATGGACACAGACACAGACATGGACACAGACATGGATGCGGACACAGACATGGAAACAGACATGGACACGGACACAGACATGGACACGGACACAGACATGGACACAGACATGGACAGGGACACAGACATAGACATGGACACAAACACAGGCACGGAGCCGCAGCTGCCGCGCTGGACGGGCATTGTGGCAGGAGCAGCACCCAGCCTCAGGAGCACCAACTCTGAAAGACGACAATGAGGTGAGGTGGAAGAGGAGCAGGAATCTTTAGGAGTTGGGATCAGGAGCCTCCCCAAGCCTTTTATGCTTTTGGAGAGCTGGGCTTGACCACAGCTCAAGGGAGTGAGCTCACGGGTTTGGTGTCTGGCACACAGCCACCCCCACCTGCTCTAATGCCACAGGCTGGCAGTGACAGCTCATAAAACTTTCTTACCAGTATTTTCTAAGCTGTTTTTCAAAGAAGAGATTAGTGGCGGGGCAAAAAAATCCATTTCTGTCCACAACTTGCCTTTGGGCTTGGTTTTAGCTTGATAAAGTGGTTCCTGTTTAGTTTAAAGCTGATGGGACTGAAGTTGCCACAAGATGGAATCCAGAGATGGGGAAAATGCCAGTCTGATGTGCTTTGCTAAAAAAACCCTTGACTCTGCCCCCAGATATCCTGTCACTGTGGGTTGTGACAACCTGTGCTGATCCAGGCAAGAAGTTCCTGTCTTGGTCTGCAGTCCTGAGCTTTGCAGGCAGAACTTCACCAGCACTGAAGTGCTGCTGGTAAAGGCTGGGATTTGGGAGGCACCAGTGCATTTGAGGTGCTTTGAGTCAAAATGCTGAATGATGAGAATTCTGAGAGTCCAGGATGCCCTGAGAGAAAACAGCCTGAGGTGTGAAAGTCCTGCTCATCAGATGAGTCACAGAATGTCCTGGGCTGGAAGGCACCCACAGGGACCATCAAGTCCAACCCTGGCCCTGCATAGACACCCCAAATCCCACTCTGTGCCAACGGGCGTTGTCCAAATATTCCCTGGAATGCTCTGGAATGCACTGGAGCTCTGGCAGCCTTGGGGCTGTGACCATTCCCTGGGGAGCCCGTTCAGTGCCCCAGCACCCCCTGGGGAAGAACCTTTTCCTGATATCCAACCTAAACCTCTCCTGGGTCCCTGGTCCCCAGAGCAGAGATCAGAGCTGCCCCTCAGGATGAAGCTGCAGCCCCACACATTCTCACCTCAGTCTCCTCCTTTCCAAGGCACACAAACCAACCCTCAGCTGCTCCTTATGTGACCCCTGCAGACCCTTGCCCATCGATGTAGCTCTGGATGGAGCTTTGATGCTGGACAGTGCTTAAATAACAAACCAAACTCCAGATCTGCTGCTGCCAGTGGGATGTGGACTGGAGAGGCCGGAGAAGGACAGGCAGGTGCTGAAGAGGACAAGCCACTTCCTTTCCTGCGCCCTAAGGGTCTTTCACTGTCTCACAACCTCCTCTGGGGACATTATTCCTCCCAAAGAGGGTTCCTTTGGGGGTTTAATGGGTGTTTTCCATTTCTAATTATGGTTATGGCCGTGAAGGTGCTTTATCAGTCCCTGCAGGAGATGTATGTGCAGAACAGATGAGCTGCAGCACTCATTTTCTTGGGAAAGCCAGATTTATATCCCCCCATGACTCATCCCATTCGATTACAGAGGTTTGGGCATGACCACAGTGGCATAAAAGGCTGAGGTGAGTGCAGAACATCATCAGCAGTGACGATGACTCAGACTGTGGATTCTGCAGATGACGCAATGGTTGATGTCTAGGAGCCAGAAATGTCCGAGTGGCAGATCTGTTGTGGGTGTCATGTAGGAGTCAAGTGTGAGGTCTTTAAAGTCAGTGTATTCATAGGTTCAGTGTCATTGGTGACCAATGGCTTTTAGGGTAAGGTCAGCTTCATTGATTTCATCTATCATGTAAAGGATTCGTAGGGATGGGAGGGCAGGTGTGATTAAGACTATGGCTGGAAGGATTGTTCAGACGAGCTCTGTAATGTAGGAATTTAAGATAGAAGGATTTTCTCCTTTGCCAAGTAGTAAGGGTAGATCTCTTCCCATCCTCATGGAAATGGAACATCCAAATGTTCTATTCCTGTTGGATATGAGGTCCATGGAGTTGGAGAGGAAGGAGATGTCTGAACTTGCATGCGACTTTTTTTTACCTTCAAAACATCAAAGTTACTCTGCTTTGCCCCTTTGCCACAAGGTATGATAAAAGAATTGGAATTAAAAAGAGGATGTGACATAATTAATTCCACATGCCTTTTATTAGACAAACACTGGGAAATGAGGAATGTTGAGGGTCAAAAGACAAACAGGAGCACAGAATCTTTTATATAAATAATGGCAGATGGGTTTGATTTCCAAATCTTTTGAAGGAGCTGGGTGAGGATTAGACCCAAGAGGAGCCTCAGTGCCGGGGCCTGGAGTCAGTTCCTTAATGACATCTCCTGGTGGAAGAACTGCTGGAGACAGACTTGAAGCTGGAGCTGCTGCCTCCGACCATGCATGAGCCACCTGTGCCCTGTCCGCTTCCAGAGATGGAGCCCATTCCCATTCCAGCACAGACCCCACCTCCAGCCCCACCACTGAAGCTCAGGCAGTTCCCGCTTCCATATCCCGTTCCTGATGTGGTTCTGGTCACGGCTGCAAAGGGAAAACACCATCATGAAAGGAATCCACAGGCAGTGGATGAGTGAGATGGTCTCTGAGCAGGGGCGGGATGTAAATCTACAAAGTACCAAATGTCTCTAAAAGTTACTTACAGATGTTCACTGAGCCAGCACCTTCCCCAGAGAGCCTGTCAGGGAGCAAAAGAGAGCCAGTGAGAGTTCAAGGGGAACTCGTGAGCAGGGCCTTCTCACAAATGCGAGAAAACTTCCTTGGAATATTTTTGAAAGGTGGGAACTTTGTATGAAGGACTGTTCCCAAACAGCTCCTCTTCACAGGCACTCAGTGGTCTTTAAACAGCTTTCAGGTCTGAATGTGGGCCTAAACCTGACCAGGGTCTGCAGCTCCACTGCACCTCTGAAAATTGGGATATAAAATCTCACCCACCTGCACTCCTCGCCCTCCAGCAGCTTCCTGTAGGTCGCAATCTCGATGTCCAGGGCCAGCTTGACGTTCATGAGCTCCTGGTATTCCCGGAGCTGCCTGGCCAGGTCAGCCTTGGCTTTCTGTAGGGCTGTCTCCAGTTCTTCCAGTTTGGCCCTGGCGTCCTTGAGGGTCACCTCCCCGCGCTGTTCTGCGTCAGCGATGGCCGTCTGCAACCCAGCGACCTATAGGGGAAAATCCAGGTTTTCGTTCCTTATGGAGAGCATAATCCAGCTCTTTGTATCCTGAGGTCTCAATCCCAGGTCTGATGTTTGGGTTAGCATCAATAGGTGTTATCTTAATCACCACTGATCCATGAATTGAATTCAATCCATTGAACTGATTCATGTTCTGAGCCAGGTGACAATCTGGATTTACCTCCAAAACTCTCAGAATCTCCTTGGGGTCATTGATATTACACTGAATAACCCTTGGTGATGTCAGTGCTCTGATATAAATCCTGTCATGTTCATTCCTGACCCAGCAGAACTCCCTTGGATGGATTTATTTTTATTCCCTGGACAGCCCAGAGGTCTGTTCACAGCAGGAGTTCCATTTGGTGCATCGGCAGTGCCCTTTACCTGTTTTTTCATGCTGTCGATCTCAGATCGGAGCCGCTGCACGTGGCGGTTGAGCTCCGAGATCTCCTGCTTGGTGTTCCGGAGGTCGTCCCCGTGCCTGCCAGCCGTGGCCTGCAGCTCCTCGTACTGTCACAGAGAGGAACAATTAGTCAGGAGAAAACAAGCTGAGTTTAGAGACCAACAGAGTGTGGGTTTGGTGGCTCCTGGCTCTTTCTTGCTCCAAGGTCAGGACAAATAAAACTCAGGAGATGTTGTTGAAGTCTCGCTCTGACATTCATTATCCTTATCTATTACAAACACATGAGATGTGAGCTCTCTCTAACAAGCCTAGAAAGTGAGCTAAAATGGTGTCTGTCCAAGGTTATTTAAGTCCCAATTATCCAATAAATATTTGACATTGATATTATTTATGCTTCTAACCCAATTATGATCACCTGAAATCCGCAATGCGGCCCTCTTTCACCCAATAACAGAAAACCACCCAGGTTCGTGAAGAAGAAGGAAGAAGAAGGTGCAAAAAAGACAACTAACCCACATCCAAAATTCTCCATCATGGCTCCCATATATCACCATACACCAAAATCCCAAATCTAAGTTTTTCACCCTGTGAGATCACACAATACTACTACTACACAATACTACTGCACACACACACACACACACACACACACACACACCCCCCCACACACACCCACACACACACAGTTTCTGTGCTATCTCTCAATTTTTGGAAGCCTGTTTTAAGGCCTCGGGTCAAATGCAGTGCTTCCCTTAAGTTCTGTGCCTGTCAGCACAGAGAGTCCAAAATTCTCAGCATCTAGAGTTCTCACAGTTTGGAGGTGTTTGCGCTGAAAAATGCGTGCATGTTCTCAATCCTTATTTAACACTCCCCAATTTCATCGGGTTATTAAATCTGAAGACATTCTGTGTTTCAAAATCACAGTGGGACCCACCTCCCCAGGGGAATTTGGGGATGGGAGGCGGTTTTCCCATTGCAGAAGCTTTCCCAGGCGCTTACCCTGGACTGGTACCAGGACTCGGCCTCGGCGCGGCTGCGGTTGGCGATGTCCTCGTACTGCGCCTTTACCTCGGCGATGACGCTCTCCATGTCAAGGCTCCGGTTGTTGTCCATGGTCAGGATGACGGAGGTGTCAGAGATCTGGCTCTGCATCTGGGACAGCTCCTGCAAAAGCAGCAAATATTCCTGAGAGCTGCCACACAATTGTTGCTTGGAGGATGGAAAGCCCCAGGGCTAGAGGGGAGAGCTGGGTGAACAAAAGAATTTTTCCAAGACAGCTTCATGCAGAGATGTGAAATGGAAAAACCATTGAATTATTTAGCGCAATAGAGGGGAAAATAATCAGCCCTGAGGGTGTGAAATGGGAAAGGAATGCAAGGACTGGGAGAAGGATATAAGGTCTGGTGCTCACAGCTTCGTAGAGGGCTCTGAGGAAGTCGATTTCCTCTGTGAGGGAATCCAGCCTGGCCTGCAGCTCTGTCTTGTCCAGGTAGGCAGTGTCCACCTCCTAGGAGAGGAAACACATCACCAGGATGAGGTGAGTTTCAGAGAAGCAGAGGAGAAGCTGGGGAAGGGGTTTCTTGCAGGGCTGGGAGGCCATGTGGGCAGACACCCACCTTCTTCAGGGTCACAAACTCTCTCTCGACGGCCGCGCGCTTGTTGAGCTCCTCTTCATATCTGTGGAATGGAGGTGGAGGGGTGGCCTAGGCTTGTTTTAAAATTATTTCATATTTTCAGGACCAGCCTCTAATTTTTTTTTTTGTATGTATAGTTCTGCACCTTGGTTTTTCACTCTGTAATTTTCTGCCTGTGAGTTTTCAGACATATCTTGCGTTAAACTCAGGCCTTTCTCAGAAGATTAAATCAGCTAAAAGAGCTTTTCCCCCTTGTTTTCTGCATCTGTTGCAGCCCACCCAGGCCCAGGCAGACCATGAACAGACTCACTTGTTCTTGAAGTCCTCAGTGAGGCTCTGCATCTTGCTCAGCTCCCCTGCCAGGTTCTCCTTGTCTGTTGTTAGGCTGCTCAGGTGCCTCCTGAGGTTGTTCAGGTAGGTCTCAAAGAGGGGTTCAATGTTATTTCTCACTGTTTTGTTCCCCTGTTCCTGCAGAAGGGCCCACTTGGTCTCCAGGACCTTGTTTTGTTGTTCAAGGAATCGGACCTGGAGAGAGAAGGGTGTTTTAGGATGGTTTTCCTTGGAGATGTGAGGGACATCCTGCAAGGATTCACTTGCTGGAAGGTCTCAGCCCTTGGGGAGCAGCTGACAATTTAAACACTCCTGCTCTCTCTTCCAACTCTGCTTCCTTACATCCAGTACCACCACTTTGTCCCTGTTTTCTGGTCTCACCTCAGCATTCCTGAAAGATATAAATGGTCTCAAAGCTGGAAAAAGTGTAAATGGTCTCAAAGCTAGAAACTCACAAGATTTGCTCCCAGGCTGCTGGGATATTAGGACTGGCAGTACAGGAGCAGCAAAATTATGGCTAAAGATATAATTCACCCTTGTTTGTGCTTCCCCACCAAAGAATCACCACAGCATAAGCAGAAATCTCAGGTCTCACCTTGTCGATGAAGGAGGCAAATTTATTGTTGAGGCTTTGAATCTGATCCTTCTCATCCTTACGGATACTCTGGATGTTGGGGTCAATCTCCAGGTTGAGTGGCTTCAGAAGGCTCTGGTTGACTGACACTTCATGGATGCCCCCAATGGGGACAGAAGGGAATCCAGGGCCACCACCAAACCCAAAGGGACCAGCAGCTGCCCCACCAAACCCACAGGAGATCCCAGTGCCAGCACCAAAACCTGCAGGTCCGTAGAAGCCGCCGCCTCTTCCAGCCACGGAGATCCTCTGGCATCCGCCAAGGCCGTGGAGGCTCCTGCTTCCAAACCCTCCAGGGAACCTTCCATACCCAGAGGTGACCCCGCAGGTTCCAGCCCGGGGAGCAGGGCGCAGGCAGAGGCTGGAGCTGCTGGAGCTCGGGATGAAGACGGAAGCGGCGCTGAAGTTCCTCACAGTGCACTGGCGGGACATGGCAGCTGCCAGGAGTGATCCAAGGAATAAAGGAATGAGAGGAAGTGGCTGGAGGTGAAGTTGTGCTCCCCCAGCCTGGGACTGGCCCTTTATACCCTCCTGAGGAGGGGACAGCTCTGCTGTGGGGCTCATCCCACTGATTAACCAGGCCTGGCACACCCACAGTGAGTTCACCATGAGCATCTATGGAGCTTTCAAAAAAAATGCAGGGTTTGCATTTTTTTTGGTGTTGAAATATCTGAGAAAACCTCGATAGTGGCTGCTCAGCTCCTGTTTGCAGCCACCCCTTTCCCACTCCCTCCTTCCACTGCTGCAGGAGATGGTTCCTCGTTGGGCAAGTGCTCACTCATCTCCAGTTCATGGATGAATCAACCCGGGTTGTGTAAGGTTGATTTGGCTGATTTTGGAATGTTGGTTCCTGGTGCAGGGTCTGAGCTCTGAGAAGTGTCTGACCATGGGTTGTGGTTTTGAGCAAACTCCAGAGGGGCATCAGCACCTCAGGCCCCAACCTGATGGGAACTCTTCTCTTGTTCTCATGCCCAAACCAGAGTTCTTTAAAGCAGAACAGTGACAGGAGGGGAAAGAGGTGATAGAGAGAGGGCCAGGGTGGCGATGGGGGAGTCTTGGACCACCAGCCAGGGAGTGGGAACGATGTGGAGAGAATTTTATGAGTTTTATTGTTTTCAGACCTTTTCTTTCTATGAAAATTGTCCACATTCCACAGAAGCATCGGGGTTGGAAGAAACTTTCAGCATGACCCAGTCCAGCTGCCAGCCCAGCACTACCAGGACCACCCCAAACCATGTCCCCAAATGTGCCAAACCACCCTGATTTGGACTGACAACAGATGGTGAAATATCAGAACCTGCCCCAGGAGGGAGTTTCCATCATCTGTGATGCCACAAACCCTGACTAGGCAATTTCTCAGGGCTTCACCTGCGCAGATTTTTGAGCTGTTTCCTGACTCATGAGATGACCTTGTCTCTACACGGTGTTACCAGGCTCACCTCCCCACGCCTGTTGTCTTTCCCCTCTGATATCCCTTACTCACCAGGAGATTCAGTGCTCACCACATTGCTCACAGACGCCTCTCTTCACTCCTACCCCCTGCGGCTTCCAGGAAAAGCCAAACAGGGCATTTCCCTGGGGAGGGATGTGGTGCCTTGGCTCTGGCACACAGGGGATTATTCTAGAGCAGGCATTATGCCCCCAGGTCTCTCCTGGTGCCTTGTCTGTTTGCCCAGGGGTGGGCATGGTTTTCCCTGCACTCCCTGGGGTTTTTTTCTGCTGCGGGTGTTCCAGCTGAGCACCCACTCCCTGGAGGAGGTGGCAGCCCTCCCACTGAGCATTCCTGGGAATCCATGGCTTTCCCAGCCACGTCCAGGCACTGGGATGTTGTACATCTGTATGAGAGGCCATTTCCATGCACCAGCCAAACTGTTTGTAGATAACAAGCCACCTGCCGTCTCATTTTCAGGGTTCTCAGGAACTCATCAAGGCCACTAAGACAACAACAGGATGAAAGCGGGAATGAAAAGCCTGGGCAAGTGCCTGGAAAAAATGCAAAACCTAGATAGGAGACACACGGTGTGATGATGGACACTCGACCAATTGGGTGTCCTGGGGGATGTGTGCCTGCCTTATGGACAGCTGGCTTAGCCAATCAAGGGACACCTGTACATGGACAGTGGGGCTAGAAACTATAATTGGAGTTTTATGTAAACAATAAACGGCTTCTGCTGAAATCATATTGGTTCTGTTGTTCAGATGCCCATTTTCACCCTGCAGGAGGTGCCGCAGGTGTTTGCAGGTGCATCTTTCAGGAGCTCGTCCTGGCACTCGTGGCAGCCGGACAGAAAAGTGAGTGTGACCAGAAGGTCTCAGAAGGGAACTGGGCAGTTTCCCATCATCTCATTTTGCCTTTCAGCCAAGCTTTTTTATTTTTATTTCTATTTTTTTTTTTTTTTTTTCTGTTCTTGTAACATTCACAGTGCACGCCTTGGAATAGCAATAACTGTCTTGGGAGTGTTTCAGCTCCTGTGTGTTACAACAAGCAACTGTTTTTAAGAGAGAGGAGCTCCTGTGAGCGAGCCTCAGGCTGTCCTAAAGAACTCTGTAAAATCCTTATGGGCACCAACCTGCAATCAGCTCCCTCGACACACTGCAAATCCAGGCCCCTGAGTGCCAGCACCATCCATGTCATTATGACTAAGGCTTTCATCTGGGCTGGGCTGGAATTAATGGGGATCATCTTCTCCTGTTGAAATACCGACCCCAGGTCATGGCTGCAATCTGACGGGATGCAGGAGGTGAGAGCCTGGTGGCCAGGGCCCTGCTCTTGAGCAAGGACAGCTGTAGGTTGGAAGAGTGATACCCTGGAAGAACAAATATCCCAGCCCTGGCATTTCCCAGGCTGGATGAGAGGCTTTGTCCTCTCTGTGTTGTGACCCAGGTGTGGATGCTGTGGGTGGCAGCTTCTGATGTCTCTGCTGCATGTGGGACCAAGTGTTGGAGTCATAGATGATGGAAACTCCCTCCTGGGGCAGGTTCTGATATTTCACCATCTGTTGTCAGTCCAAATCAGGGTGGTTTGGCACATTTGGGGACATGGTTTAGGGTGGTCCTGGTAGTGCCAGGCTGGTGGCTGGACTGGGTCATGCTGAAGGTCTCTTCCAACCCCAATGATTCTGTGGAATGTGGACAATTTTCATAGAAAGAAAAGATCTGAGAACACCGCTCACAAAATTCCCTCCACATCCTTCCCACTCCCTGGCTGTTTTTTGATGGTTGGTGCTCCAAGACTCCTGTTAATGCCCCAGGTATTGACTCCTCACAACATGAGGGGCTGGAGTGTGTCCAGAGATGGGAATGGAACTGGGGAAAGGGGCTGGAGCAGCAGGGAAGGGGCTGGAGAAGTCCTGAGGAAGTAGGATAGCTCAGCCTGGAGAAAAGGAGGCTCAGGAGAGTTCCCTGACAGGAGGAGGCAGCCAGGGAAGAGTCAGGCTCTGCTCCAAGGGAACAGCAGGACAAGAGGAAGCAGCCCCAGGCTGTGCCAGGGGAGGTTGAGGTTGAACATTGGGAAGAATTTCTCCGTGGGCATTGGCAGGGGCTGCCCAGGGAGGTTTGGAGTTCCCATCCTGGAGGTGTCCAAGGAAGGACTGGATGTGGCACTTGGTGCTCTGGGCTGGGTTACAAGGTGGGGATTGTGCACAGGTTGGATTCAGTGATCTGGGAGGTCTTTTTCAACCTCAAGGATTCCAGGATTACGTGATCCCATATCCTCGTGGTAAGAGAGGGTTGGTTTGGGCGGCAGCAGGAAGGCCCAGGCTGCTGTTCTGAGGGAGGATATTGCTCCCTCCCTGCAGGCTGCTGAGAGAGGTGTGGAGCAGCAGTGAGGACCCACAACAGATCCAAGCCTGCAAGATTTCGGGAAGATTTCTTCAGGGATACACATGCAGAGCACAGGGCATCCTAGAAAATTATGGGAAACTACTGGTCCTGAAGGAAACCCTGAATCCAGTCTGTCATTACAGCACTGACAATTCCCTTCTGTTTCCCCAAATCTGTGAGTATTTTCCTAAGAGAGCCTCCCTACTCATTCCTTGATTCTATTAAAATCCAGGGGGTGAGAGCTGTGATGTTTTTTTCAGTCTCACCTGTTCATTCAAGTGACCTTCCAGCAGTGCGATCTGCCACTGCAGATGTTTCTCCGCCTTTACTTCTCCATTAATTTCTCTCAATTAGTCAGAACCACATCTGAAATCCCTATACCTCCTCTGGTTTTTCTTCCACCTTCTCAAAGCAAGACCTTGTCTCCAACATATCCTAAAAACCTGAAGAAATGCTGGATTTTGAAGACTTTCACTTTTCAACAGCGAAACAAATCCCTTTCTTGGGTGTTTTTATAGCTACTAAGTGACATTTAATTCAGTTTAGGACCATATCTGGTCCATAATTCTTATTGACCAGAGTATGGACCTGATCCTGCTCCTCTGGGTGGTTAGAGGAGAGAAAACATCAGCACCAGGACCCAAACTGAGCACCTGAGCCAGGGAGGGCTCCCAACCCTCTCAGGCAGATGTCGGCACTGCTGGCTCCAAGGTGTGGGTGAGAACAGGGGTTTGGGATGGATGATTCACCTGAGCAAGTCAGGGGATTGCCCTGGCTCCCCGGGGAATTAATTCCGTCTTGTTTGAGGTTTGTGCAAGTACATCACAAGCCTGGCACTGGCATCCCACCCCCAGGACCCAGACTCTTGGATGCTCGATGGGCTGGGAGCTGGAAGTAAATGAAGCTCAGACCTTTTCCCCTATGCCTAGCTCCTGCCTTGGCGTGTCCTGGTGTTTGGCTTCCAGGTGTTTTTCCTGCACAGTGGGGAGGGAATGTCGAAATCAACACCAAACCTCCCTCTGAGGCTCTGCTGGGCTGGAGTGTTCTGGTTGCTGACAGTGAAATTCAGTAAATCTGAGTGAGAAGCAAAAATCTGAGCCTTTAACTGGTCAGGGCCTGAGGGAAAGTTCTTGTTACCTGTGTTTGCATTTGCTCTTGCACCTCTTTAATTAAAAGGACCACAAAATAGAATAAATTACATGTGCATTTTTATTAGACAAACCCCAGAAAGTGAAGAGAGACAAACAGTCATGGGACACATTTTATATACAAAATCTGAAAAATTGCTGAGCTGGAGCAAGCAAGCTGCAAATTTAACCCAGTGAGACTCAGGTTCCAGGGGCTGAGCCCAACAGGATGTGTGCGAGACAACACAGCTGAGAGAGAGTTCCTAAAGTGGGGCTCCTGTGGGACAGGACTTGGGGTGCAGGTGGCCCTGGTTGTGCTGACCCTGCCACGCTCCAGTAAAGGACCAGTTTTGGCTCTTTCTGGTGCGCAGCGGAGACTGGAAGGAGAATTTTAGCTCCTGTAACTTCTTCTGGTGGAGGAGCTGGAGACAAACTTCATGCTGGAGCTGCTGCCAGCCCCGAGGGTGGTGCTGCTCACCCCGGGAATGCTCCCACAGTTGAAGCTGTTCCCCAAATTGCAGATCCCCCCTCCCGTGGTGAGGTTGCTCCCTCCTCCGTATCCCGTTCCCACTGTTGTTCTGGTGACGGCTGCAAGGAGGAGAAGGAAATGTTTCAGTATCTCTGGATATTGGCTTCTCGGTGCAGAGACACAGGAATGTTTAAATAGGGTAATTCTTATATTTTAGAGACTTACAGATATTCACTGGAACCCCATCTCCAGCCAGCCTGTTCAGGGATGGAACACAAGGAAGATTAGAAGTCTGTTGATATTAGAGGGGAACACTAGGATACATTTCCCAGAGGCCTTTGGGGAGAAAAATAAAACCACAGCATAATTCGTGGATTTTTGTTATTTCCATTATCTGGGACAACCCCTATGCTCTGTGCCCCCTGTTCAGCATTCCAGAAATGCTGAGCTTCTCCTGTGCCATCCCCAGCCCCAGAGCTGGATGTTTCCCACTCACCTGCACTCCTCGCCCTCCAGCAGCTTCCTGTAGGTCGCGATCTCGATGTCCAGGGCTAGCTTGACGTTCATGAGCTCCTGGTATTCCCGGAGCTGCCGGGCCAGGTCAGCCTTGGCCTGTTGCAGAGCGTCCTCCAGCTCGGCCAGCTTGGCCCTGGCATCCTTGAGGGTCAGCTCCCCACGCTCCTCGCCGTCGGCGATGGCGGCTTTCAGGTTTGCACACTATGGGACACAAAGCTCTGCTCAAAATCGCCACCCCAGACCCAGGCTGTTCTTCACCTTGCCTGCAAACACAAGGTTTTATCCCAGCACCATCAGCTCCACCAGTTTTAGTGACAGTTTTCTTTTTGAACAAAAAAGGGTCAAACTGAGCAGGACTGCTCAGGTTGCTCCAACCTTTTTCTTTCCTCTCCCTTGCAAATCTGAGGGTAAATTGGTTAAAAGTGGGGTCTGCTGCCCTTTACCTGTTTTTTCACACTGTCGATCTCAGATCGGAGCCGCTGCACGTGGCGGTTGAGCTCCGAGATCTCCTGCTTGGTGTTCCGGAGGTCGTCCCCGTGCCTGCCAGCCGTGGCCTGCAGCTCCTCGTACTGTCACAGAGAGGAACAATCAGTCAGCAGAAAATCCACCATTTGTGGAGTTACCAGGAGCCTGAGAGTCCCTCAGGCTCAGATCAGCAGCTGGGAAGGTTTCCTTGGAAGAGTCTTTATCTGTTCTTTATTCTTTATCTGTTGCAGACAAGATATGGAGATAAGAGCATGAAAACCCCAGGTCCTTCACCTTGGTCTGGTACCAGGACTCGGCCTCGGCGCGGCTCCGGTTGGCGATGTCCTCGTACTGTGCCTTGACCTCAGAGATGATGCTGTCCAGGTCCAGGTTCCGGTTGTTGTCCATGGTGAGAACCACAGAGGTGTCAGAGATCTGGGTCTGCATCTGGGACAGCTCCTGCAAAGAGCACGGGAAATGAGGTAATTCCCTTGGGAGAATGAGGTAATTCCCTTGGGAGATGCCTTTTCACCCTTCCAGGTGAGCTGCAAACCTGGGAGAGGCTGTTACAGATCGTTATCTGAGCAGCTTAGGTGTTGGTTCAACTCTACAGAGGGGAAGGATTTAGCATCTCCTGGGGGAAGGAATTAGAGGCTCTCAGAGGAACGGAGGGAGAGAAGCTCTTCACTGAGGGCCGGGATGTTTTGGAGCTGGTTGTACTCACTGCTTCGTAAAGTGCTCTCAGGAAATTAATTTCTTCACTCAGCGCATCTGCCCTGGCTTGGAGTTCCACCTTGTTCATGTAGGAAGCATCTACATCCTGGGGGATGAGAGATTTTTGGGTGGCTCACACCCTATCAGTAAATCAGGAACATGCATTGTGATAACAGTCCAGGCAAGAAACCACAAGGAAACTAAAGGGGTTGGAATTGTAACGGGGGGATTTGTGACTGAGTGGGTGACCAGAGCTCTACAATGAGCCATCCCACAGTGCCCTGGAATTTGCTCTTACCTTCTTGAGCGTCACAAATTCGTTCTCTGCAATAGTCCTTCTGTTGATCTCGTCTTCGTACCTAAAGGAGGATGGCACAGGGAGTTTTTGTTTGGGCAGGTAACAGATTTGAGTTTGCTGGAATGAATTTCCTTCAGAGCATTTTGCATACGATGCTCTTTTCCCTCAATGAGAGACCAGGAGCTGAACCAGTTAAAACAAGTACATCAAAACAATTTGAACGAATCCATTATTTTTTACTTATTTCTGGCCATTAGTCATCCTTCTGCTGCTTTAAGCAAATGAAATGTGCTGCCCTGAAACTTTCAGACCTACTGTGTAATTTTTCCCTCTCAGTAGGTAATTTAGTTAATAAGTCTTTGATCCTGCTCCAAATTATTCCCTAAATGTCGGTGCACTTGGATCTGTTACTCTGTTACTGAGAAAAATTCTCCTTGAGAAAATGTCATTGCCGGGAATTCCAGGATCTCAGACTCTCCTGGATTCCTCAGTTGGTGTACGGATGTTAAGAGGAGAAAGATTGCACCTGCCCAGGTGAGTAGAACCTCAAGTAAGCTCAAGACTTACTTCTTCTTGAAGTCCTCGACCAGGTACTGGGTGTTGACGAGTTCCCCCTCCAGCCTCCCCTTGTCGCTCAGCAGGGAGTTCAGCTGCACCCGCAGGTTGTTGATGTAGGTCTCGAAAAGCGGCTCCAGGTTGTTCCTCACTGTTTTCATTCCCTGCTCCTGCAGCAAACTCCACTTGGTTTCCAGCACTTTGTTTTGTTGCTCAAGGAATCGGACCTGGAAGAAGAAATATCCTGAAGGGGCTTTGAAAGAACAGAGACTGGGGAGAATTTCCCAGAAAATGGGAGGGTCTCGTAACTGGCTGAGAGGGTGAAATGCTCCTTGCAGCTGGTTTTCAGAGCCAAATTCTCATCTCTTGGGAGATTTGACTGCAGGGACCCTGTTCAGTGTTACAAACTCTGGAACAACCCTTGATTTTATGGCTTCCTATTAATTGTTTAAATTGAGACAAAGTGAAGGGATTTTATGTGAAAAATGTGAGCAAAATCACATAGGGAGCAAAGCTGGGCTTGCTCTCTAACTAAAATAACATTGTTAAGGTGCTGCTTCTCATTCCCTTCAGGAGAGCTCCCCTACCCCACTAAATGTCCAAAATATTGCAGCATTTTCCTTGAAGCCAAGTAGGAGCAGCTTGACCAGAGCAGGAACTGAGCAGATGTTGCTGAGCAGATGTGCATCAGTAAAATGTGGTTGGCAGACAGCTTTGGATCAGATTTTGATATTTTGAACTAAAAATCCAAACATTTTGGTGACAGATTTAAATGCCTTTCAGGGAAGTCAAGCATTGAGAAGTTGCTTCTCCCTTGTGCCAATTTCTGGGTCATTTTAGGTGGGTCTCAGGAATTCATTTAATCATCTAAAAAGCTGTTCCCAAGGCTCCTGAGATGCTCACTGGAGGAGCCTTAAGTCTCCAGAAGGGTGGGATTGTCCTTTGGAGATTTCTTTCCCCACTGCCTGTGAGATGTGGAGCCACAAACAAGGAGGAACTAAAACACTGGATGATTAATTCATGGCAACCGCTATGGAACAGGTGCCATTCACTCGAGCTTCCAGGCCATCCTCCAGTCTCATTCCTCACTTCTGTACCTCATTGAGCAGCTTTTGTCTTCATCAAGCAGAAAAGAAAAGTGTCCCTGTCAAAAAAATCAGATATTTAGGAAAACTCAGATCTCACCTTGTCAATGAAGGAGGCGAATTTGTTGTTGAGGGTTTTGATCTGTTCCTTCTCCTCTTTTCGGATCCTTTGGATGTTGGGGTCAATCTCCAAGTTGAGCGGTTTCAGAAGGCTCTGGTTGATGGAGACTTCGTGGATGCCCCCAGCTGGGAATCCAGGGCCACCCCCAAAGGCCCCATATCCATAGCCAAGGTTGGCTGGAACACCAAAGCCGCCCCCGTACATGCTCCCGGCGCCGCCACCAAACCCTGCAGAGCCATAGAAGCTGCCACCCCTTCCAGCCACGGAGATCTTCTTGCAGCCACCAACGTTGTAGAGGCTTTTGCTTCCAAAGCCGCCCCCAACCCTGGCAAAGCCACTGCCAGCATTGCAGCTGCCCAGGCGGGTGACAGAGCAGGAGCTGAAGCTGGTCCGGCAGGTGTTGGGGACCACGGCCGAAGCGGCGCTGAAGCCACTTCTCCCCCTCTGAATCCTCACGGTGGACTGGCGAGACATTGCTGGGGCTTTTTGGGTTGGGGTGGATGCTGCAGCTAGAATAAAGGAGCAAAGGTGCTGGCCTGGAGCAAGGAGTAGGAGGAAAAGGAGAGAGGTGAACCTGTGCTCTGCAACGGCTGGGGAGAGCCCTTTTATGCATGTATGAGCCTGGGATGGGTTGGATGAGGTGGATCATCTTTCTGATGAATTAGGCTTGGCATGTCCAACAGCATTCTGGAGAGTGAACTCACTCCGCACACACGCCCTGCTGAAATAATACAGCCCAGGTTCTCAGCAACAGGGAATTGTTTGGGAATAACTGTCGCCGGTCTTTGTAGACAGCCAGACTCGTCCCCATTTCAAAGCTGGAAAGTGCTGATGAGTCACGTCAGGCACCGGCAGCAAAACACCGCTCAAGTGCCTGTCACTCAACACCTCTGTCATCGGAAAACTTCATCCCTAGGGATTGCTTTCGCCCCTTCTTTTGTTCACAAGCAGGGCTTGGGAAAGTTTAAATCCTTGAGCTTTAGGAGTGGGACTGGTGCCAGTTCCACAGCCAGCCCTGCAGTCAATTGTTTTATCCTGGGGTTTGGGGATATCTTTGTGATAAGGTTTTTGTGAAATTGGCCTGGAGAGGTTGTGGACTCCCCATCCCTGAAGGTGTCCAAGGCCTGGTTGGATGCTGCTTGGAGCAACTTGGTCTGTGGATGGTGTCCCTGTCCATGGGACTAGATGATCTCTAAGGGACCTTTGGGTTCCCACCCAAACCATCCTGTGATTCCATGGACCCCTCTGAGCCACCACAGAAATCAGCAGATATAGTTTTGCTCCCATCCCTAAAAGGCTCAGATCCCTCTGGAAATCCTGCTGGAAATCTTGCTTCTCCAGGCTTATTCCACTGTCTTAAAAAATATAATTACACAAATAAAATTGGAATATTTTAACGATCTTTTTTGTTCCTGTGTGGATTTTGACAGCTGCCACTGAGCTCTGTCACAAACACGTTCTGCTGCCTCGGGTTTGAGGGTTTGGACTTTATTTTTGCAGCATGAAAACAAACAAGCAAACAACTCAGAAATAAATACACAGGAGGAAAGATTGTGGGAATGGGAACTGCTTTGACTCCACAGGCTCTGTGGAAATGGAGCGCTCCAGGGCTGTTCCCAATGCACACTTAATAAACACAATGTCATTTCCCAAGGATTTAATCAGCTCTTTCAGCACATCTGGAAGTGTGATCCTGCCTGATGAAATCCATTGGAAAGTGCTCTACAGGATTCCCTCTGCCCAGATCCACCGGACACTCTAGAACATCCTGGATCTTTCCCACCACAGGTACCAGCACAGCCCTTTGGATTTAACAGGTGGTTTGAGTAAAAATAAAAGACAAAAATGTAAAAAACAATTCATTTTGAGGGACAAAAAGTGCTTATGCTGTTCAGGAAAATAGGATTTGTGTTTAATTTATTTCTACAAAAGGCTGAAATTGTAAATTTGAAATTGTATACCCCTGAGCAGCTTCCCCTTGTGCTGGCTGCAGCCCAGAGCAGCTGCAGTACATGAGGAATGGAATCATGAGGAACTGATGGAATAATGAGGAACCACCATGGTGGGGCAGTTGTGCTTCCACCTGCCCCTGCCTGGTGACGTATCCAAGTGCAGGAAACTCCCAGAAATTCTTTGTGTCCCCATTGTTTCCCAGCCGTCTGAGGGACGATGTTTGCAATGGAGGTTTTCAATTCAATGTTATTCTTAGACAGGGTTTGTCAGATTGGTTTTGCGTTCATTGCCAGACTGAGCTTTTATTGCAAGGAAGGGCTGAATCCTGCAGGTTTTGTGTCGCTGGGTCTGACTCTGCACCCCTGGGAGCTGGAAGCAAACAGATTGTAAGCAAAGGACATTTTTGAAAGGATTATTGATCAATCTGGGGGCTTTGCCCACCAACAGACAGATATCAGGACTTGAGGTCATGAGATTCATTCCCACATGCTGGATTCCAGTCCCAGGCAGAAAGATTTCCAACTGAAAGAGGGGAAAATTAGGTTGGATATTGGGAAGAAATTCCTTCCTGTGAGTGTGATGAGGCCCTGGCACAGATTGCCCAGAGAAGCTGTGGCTGCCCCATCCCTGGAAGTGTCCAAGGCCAGGTTGGAGCAGCCTGGGACAGTGGAAGGCATCCCAGCCCATGGCATGGATGAGCTTTGAAGTCCCTTCCCACCCAAACCACTCCAGGACCGTAAGATACTCAAAAGCAGCTGGAAGTTGCCAGCCCATGGTTCCTTTGGGAATTGCTCTCTCAGCTCTCTCCATCTCCCCTACCTCTGAGTACCTGAAAGGAGTTTTATTCCAATTTTTCCAGTGGAGATCAGCACCAAAGGGTAGATCCTCCCTTCCCAAGGAGATACACAACGTGGGGAGTCCGGGTGTGCAGGGCAGAGCCCTCCTGGTTCTCCCAGCAGGATGTGTCAGTGCTTTCCTTTTTCCCCTCAGATTCCCTTTACGTCTGAAACTTGTCTTTTTTTGGCTAAGGAATGCACAGAGTGCGTTGGAGCCCATGGTTAATAACAGCAGTAATAATGCAGCTCCTCCAAGCAACTGAGAAGGAATTAATTTCTTTCCATTCCACGTTCTGCCAGGGTGGAGGTGATGTGGTTGTCACTCATCCGGAAGGAATTTCAGAGGTAATTACAAAAGGCAGAACTGGGAGCACAAGGAGCTGTAGCTACAGGTTTGGGGTATGGGCTGATGGCAAGGGGGGTCCCCACCCTGCTCTGTTGATGAAACACAGAGTTTCCAGGTAGCTCCCGGGGGAGTGTCTCCCATGCTCCTGCAGCTCCAGACACGGAATGGATTTGCTGCTCTGCTGCAGGGACCTCCCGACACAGAGGCTCCAGAGGATGGTGCTGGGGCTCACCCACTGCTCGGGAACTTTTCCTCCTGATCCCACCTCAGGAGCTGTGTCTGGGCAGGGCCCTCTGGGCCAGGGCCCCCGGGTGTGAGAGAGGCTGGGCAGGCTCTGGAGTTCCCTCCCCCTCCTCATTTCTTCCCACCTGGATGAGCAGTCGCTGCAAGCCCAGAGCAAGAGGCAGGAGAACACTTCACAAATACTCTAAACCTGGGAGTAAAGTCTTGGCTGAGTTTGCGTCTGGCACCATGCTGCTGTCAAGGTAAAAACTTCTCCTTTGAGATCAGGGAGTTCTGCCTCTCTCAGGGCAAAAAATGAAACTCCAGCCCCTTTAGTGAGAAATCTGAGCCATTTTCCTCTGCTTTAGTGAGCAGGAATGTCTCCAACAGCTTTTCATCACCTCCTCTCCATCCCTCTGCTCCACTGCTCCTGTCCAGAATCCACCCCGGAATCCTTCATCCGATGCAACTTCTCAGGCTGAAATTTTTGGATGTTCCTCTCTATGTTTTGTTTGCAAAAATAACCATATTTGTGAAACAAGAGCGTGTCAAAGTACCTTGCGTTGGTTCACCTGTGCTACCTAATCTCAGTTTAATTATCAGCAAAGTCAAGACTGTAATTTAGGTTAATTGCTTAAATTAAAGCCTTTGGGTTAAACTTGGGCTTCCAAGCTAAATTCAAACCCGACTCATTTCAGGTGTAATTTACTATTTCATCCCACATTAATGATGACCAGCAGGACTGAGGTTTTTCCACAGGAAGGCACTGCACTCTCAGCTTCCCTGTGCTGTGGGGGCAGGCCCCTCTGAGACCTCCTGGGTGGGAGGCCAATGTCCATGAATCCCATTTCCCGAAGGGATGAATTAGGATAAGCTCCTCAGAAGTTTTCCCATAGGTGTTGCCCTGTGCTGGGTCCTTTGAGCCTGTTCCCAGCAGTATCTGGAGGCCAGTCAGCTCCAGCTCCTGGGTGACTTTGAAGTGTAGGTGTGACCTGCTTTCCCCAGATAATTGTTTTCTGTGCCAGCACGGAGACTCTGGTGCAGTCCAGGCTTCGTGAAGAGCTTCACCTCCATCACTGCTGCCCTGCACACACCTGGGAGGGCTTGTTGAACCTTGAAGGACCCTCAGACTTTTGGAGGGGTCTGATACCTCCTTTATCCTGTTCTGGTGCCTGGCTGGTGGTGTCACCCTGTTTTTCTAAAGTTTTGCTAAGCTTTCTGATGTTTACATTTTTTATATTGGAGTTCTCACACACTTTCATCTAAAAATATCATTGTTCTGCATTCCTTCTTGGAGGAGGAGAGAATTGATTGACTATTGATCTGACCAGTGTGGTTGAGAGGAGACAATTTCATCCTCCAGTCTGTGATCACTGCTGTAATTCTATAAATTCCAACTCTGTAAAATAAACGCCCTCTTTTTACCTTAGACATCTCTATGTGTGAGTGCGTGTTCATTTTCTGTCCTAGTGCGACAGGTGGCACCTGAAGGAACCTGGATCCTTCACATCTCCTTGTCATGCCTTTGGAGAATCCCCTGTCCTGGGCTGGGCTGCCGGGGCCATGACCCTGAGTGAAAACGTGAACTCCAAAGGCTGAAGGTGGTCACAGGATATTTGTTCTTTCTCCACCCTTTCTCCCAGACTTTGGGCAAAACTTTTCTCCTAGTAAAGAACACAGAGCCCTAGAAATGGTGTTGCTGGGGAGTCCCACAAAGCACATTCCACATCCCTCAGCTCCATCCTGAAGCTTTCCTTCTGAAGATCCAGAGCACTGGTGTGGAGTTTAATTCCTCCCTGTTCAAACAAAGCTGGGTGGGCACAAGGAGCTGGGAAGATAAACAAGGATCATCCATGTGTCCTGGAAAGTGGATCCAATCACAGGGCAGTGATTCCAGGGGACCTGGTGTTTGTTTATTTACCACTCTACTGTCCTGAGGGATTGGTTCCATTCCTGACCTCCAACTCCTTTGGGCAGCGGGATATTGCTCCAGCTGAGCAGATGGCAGCTGGGAATATTGTTCCACTCTGGATTTGCTGCATCCTGTGTTGCCTTCCCTGCAGGCATTTTGTGTCTTGTTTCATTCATCAGCCTGTGCAAATAAACAATTTGCAAATTAAAACAATTTTCTTTGATGGAAATCCTGCTTTTGAGTCAAAAAAAGCTGCAAAGTTTCATTATGGAATTGTTAAGGGGAGCTGGTTCAGTGTTGTGGGACAGGATCATTCCCATAGGAAACATTGAAATTAAATGTTGGGTATCAGAAAATGTTTCGCCTGGTCTTTTGGTGGCAGATAAAACCACGTGTCACATTTGACTTGAGTGTTTCAAATTTTCCAGGACTCTGCAAATCAGGAGGATGGAAGTTAAATACAGCTTTTTGCATCTGCTCTGCAGATTCACAAAGAAGGTGTGCCAGGGTGGACTCTCTGGAAACAGAAAACACATCGAGCTGCTCAGGCTGTTTTGGCTGCATCCTCACCCTCAGAGTGCAGGAGGCAGACCCAGCCCTGGCTCGTGGAGGCTCAGGAGCTGCCCTGGTGCCACGGGGACGGGTAAGGTTTTGGCAAAGATGTTTCATGGAGGGTTCATTGGTGGTGGACCCATGTGCTGATGTGGCCAATGGTCCGATGTGTTGCGCAACTTGGGTTAAAAACCAAAACCCATCAGATTTGACATTTTCAATAATAAAAACCAACAAATTGGGCTGCTCTGCCTCCAGCCACCACCTTATTGTCCCCGTTCCCTCACATAAGTCCAAGAAACAAGGCCAGATGCTTGAAAAGGGGGTAAAACTCTTCAATTAATGGAGCCCAACCATTCACCCACCATAAAACCTCCTCTGGTGCCAATGGGCTGCCTCAGCTTTCCCAAGATATTGTTCCATGGCCCTTCCCAGGTGCTGGAGTGGAGCCTCAGGATGTTCATCCCACCATGGGCCCATAGGGCGGGACCATCCCTTTCCCTGCTCTGGGTCCCCACCTGCTGGAGATGCTTGGCTGGCTTGGCCAGGACTCTCACCTGCACCAGGTAACAGGCGAGGGGGTCCTGTTGGTGTGGGAGCTCGGAGGCTTTTCCCTGGAAAGCTGCTCTGGAATGTTGCACGAGGGTTTTTTTCTGGCAGACCCTGCACACCTGGACTCCCTACGTTGTGTATCTCCTTGGGAAGGGAGGATCTACCCTTTGGTGCTGATCTCCACTGGAAAAATTGGAATAAAACTCCTTTCAGGTACTCAGAGGTAGGGGAGATGGAGAGAGCTGAGAGAGCAATTCCCAAATGATACCCCCTCTCCTCCCCACTTCCAGCTGGGGGCTGCAGGGACTGAGGGATGGGTTTATGGGCACTGACCATCTCCTTTTGGGACCAGCATTCCCAAAGGGCTGTGGGTCCTTCCTTATCTGCCCCGCTTCTGCTCTGGCTCTTTCCTTGCTCGTGGTTTCTTGTCCTGCTGTTGGGGCTGGATTCCCCTTGCCCAGTGCTGCCCCATTCCTGCCAGGATCCACACCTGGCACTGGCAGGGAGTGGGATCAGGAGACACCTGTGGAGCCACAGGAGGGAGCCTGGGACTGGGATGGGATCTCGGCTGAAACCCCCCAGCCAGGCAGGTCATGGAAACCTCCCAGGCCTCTGGGTGGGCGTTGGGAGACCGACGTGCTGTGGGCACCTTGGAAGGCCTCAGGCTGCCTCTGAATGAACCTGAGGCCCTGAAACTGCCGTTGCAGAGGAGCAGCCAGGAGGTTCCATGGGATATTTGTGCATCCCAGGGAAACCTCAGTGTGCAAATAGTGTGTGCAGATTTGGGGTGCCTTGTGCTGTGCCTGCTCCTGCAGCTGCTCTTCCCAGCCAGGGCAATGTCCGCCTGCTCCATCCCCTTCCTGCTGCGTGCCAATCTCGCTGTGTCCTCGTGGTGCTGGTGCCAGACATGGGCTCCTCTGATGTAAAATTTACTCCTGCTTGTACAAACTAATGGCTGAGCCAGCTCATTAATCCCAAATAAACCTTTGGGAATCACCTTGCTTTTCCCCACTTCCCTGCATGTCCTTCCTCCTGCAGTGACAGACAGAAAGGGCAACTTAGCAGGTAACCACCACAGTGGGATTCATCCAGCTTTTGGCTCAGTTCTGAGGCAGCTTTTCCTGTGCCTCATTTCTTCATCCATAGAATCATGGAATAGTTGGG
Organism: Hippolais icterina; assembly: GCA_013400075.1. Lineage (NCBI taxonomy): Eukaryota > Metazoa > Chordata > Aves > Passeriformes > Sylviidae > Hippolais > Hippolais icterina. Next base: position 69,688 of record VWYN01003026.1, read on the forward strand.
GATGGAAGGGCCCTTAAAGTGCATCCAGTTCCACCCATGGGCAGGAGCACCTTCCATGGACCAGGTTGCTCATCCCACCCTCCTTTCCATTTGCCCCAGCTTGTCCTAGAGCTCGAGTCCTAAAACTGAGTTTTGTTTCCTCAAGGAGCCAATCCTGTCCCAGGAACTGCCCTCAGGGCGTCCTCAGTGCACCAGGGACACGGCACAGACCAACACCCACAGCAGGAGGAGGGGAAAAAAAGCCAAAACCCATCAGAGTTTAAAAATGACAAATGCTCTTTTATTGGACCTTACAGTAGGTTAGGCATGGAAGTGAGGAGGCTGCAGCCACGAGGACGAGTAGTTAGAAATTTAATACACACAAAGCAAAAACCTTTCCCACAAGTGCCAGAGAAAACAGAAGGGGCTTGAAGAAATCTTTAATTGCAGACAAAACCTTTGGAGGTTGTAACGTGTTTGAGGGGCAGAGGCTTTTAGAGCTTCTTGGAGGTGTTTTCACTGCCGAGGCCCTGCGACTGTGGTTTCACAAGGTTGTGGTTCACCCTTGGAACGGGGAGATTCACTCCTTAGGATGGACGAAATGGTTGTCCCCGTTCCACATAGTGCTTCCATTTCCCTGACTTTGAGGAGAGACCAAGGGCTTGCTGACAGAGGGGCACCGTGGGGTCCGTGCCCAGCCAGTGACCTGTTACAACCTGTGCTTCAGCCAAAGGTGCTCCAGATTCTCACGGAGGGGTCCTGGCCCCCCCCGCTGCCCCAGAGGTGAAGGACGGAGGAAGGAGAGGCTCTAGCGCAGCTATTTACACCATGATCCGCAGGGCGGGCGGGCGGAATCGCCGACGGTGATGTGCTTGCCAGCCTTATCTGATGGTCTTTTTGCTGGTGGTGGTCTTGGAAACGATTCTGACGCTGCCTCCCGTGCTGGAGCTGACGCCCCGGCTGCTCCCGGAGCTGAAGGAACTGCCTCCGCCGTAGCTGAGCCCCCCGGAGAAGCCTCCGCTGCCGCCTCCGAAGCCTCCGCTGCCGCCTCCGAAGCCTCCGCTGCCGCCGAAGCCGCTGCTGCTCATGGTGTAGCTGCCGCCACCGCCGCCGCCGCCCAGGCTGAGCCCCCCGCCCAGCCCCAGGCCGCTCCCGCCGCCGTAGCCCATCCCGCTGGAGCTGCTGACCACGGCTGGGAACGAAGGGGGGACACCCACATGAGGGGACAGCCGGACCCCCGAGGTGGGGACACCTGTAGTGTCACCCCCTCGGTGAGGGGCGGGTGGGAAGAGGTGGAAGGGGGCAGATAAAAAGAGGAGGAAGGGGCGGGATATGAAGAGGTGGAAGAGAGATGATACTCACAGACACTGACGGCTCCGACTCCTTCTCCAGCAAGCCTGTTGGGAAAGGGGAAAGTGAGCAATAATGCCAAAGCCTTGTCCATGGGATCATCTAATTAGGCCTGCATGGCCTGCAGTAGGGTAGGGTGTGTCTGTGGTACAGGTATCTGTGCTCATTTTTATCAGTACCAGGTGCCAAGAGCTGGAGAAACAAAACTTTGTCTACAAAGTTCACAATTTCAACCATCCCTCTGCCTGCCCTGGTGCTCCAGCCCCTTGGGAAGAGCTGTTTGGCTCCATGGAGATGGACCCTGCTCAGCACACAGCAGGTCCACGTGTCCTCACCTGCTCTCCTCGCCCTCGAGCAGCTTCCTGTAGGTCGCAATCTCAATGTCCAGGGCCAGCTTGACATTCATGAGCTCCTGGTATTCCCGGAGCTGCCGGGCCAGGTCAGCCTTGGCTTTTTGCAGGGCATCCTCCAGCTCGGTCAGCTTGGCCTTGGCGTCCTTGAGGGCCAGCTCCCCGCGCTCCTCAGCCTCGGCAATGGCTGCTTGGAGGTTGGCACACTAGGAGTGGAGAGAGCAGGCAGTTGCTTCATTTGGGCTCCGAAGACCACTCTGTCTGTTGCTGGGGGGTTCTGGGCACTGGCTGGTGGCTCCCAGGATGGCACTGAGGGCTCCTGATGGGAGCTGGCTCTTCCTGCTGTGCCTGACCATCGTCACCTCCCACCCACCTCCTTCTGCACTGCAGCACCAGCCCCCTCCTACCTGTTTCTTCACGCTGTCAATCTCATTCCGCAGCCTCTGGACCATCCGGTTGATCTCTGAAATCTCAATCTTGGTGTTCCTCAGGTCATCCCCGTGTCTCCCAGCGGAGACCTGGAGCTCTTCGTACTGGTGCAGGGAAAGGAGGAGAGCACTGGTGAGAACTGGTGAGCACTGGTGAGCACTGGGAGCTCAGGGAAAGGTGAGGGGACTTCAGGAAACAAAGTGCAGGTCTGGATGAGGGTCAAGGGGCGGGGGACAATATTAATCTGAAATCTGCCCATGGAATAACAGCATTTGCCCTTAGCTCTCAATGTGTGCTGGGCAAAGAGTGCCAGATGGCACGGGGGACATGGGCATTGTCACCTACAAGAACCTGGAAGGGGAAGAGTTAAAGGCCAATTCTACCAGTAACTCTGCAAGCCCAAAGTCAAAACTTTTGAACATCTCGTCTCTGTCTCCCCTCAGCTGATAGGAAATGATTTCTGATCATTTCTGCCCACAGAAATCAGTCTGTCACCCCAGGTACCCACCTTGTTCTGGTACCAAGCTTCGGCCTCGGCCCGGCTGCGGTTGGCAATGTCTTCATACTGTGCCTTGACCTCAGCAATGATGCTGTTGAGGTCCAGGTTCCGGTTGTTGTCCATGGACAGGACCACGGAGGTGTCGGACACTTGCTGCTGCATCTGGGACAACTCCTGCAGAGGATGCAAAAAATGAAGTTAACGGTGTCTGGTATCCAGGGTGGAAACCACAGAGATGAGGTGATTCGAGAGTCCTCCCCACCAAGCTGTTTTCTTGCATTTCCCCCGCTCCGTTTCCATTTTGTAACCCATTTCTGCATTATCATTTCCAAAGGGTTGGGACCACCTTCTCCTGCGCTCCCATAGAGCCCTGGGTGTGGGATCCATGGGGCAGGAGCTGGGGGATGCTCTCCAGGAACCACTCACCGCCTCGTACAGAGCTCTCAGGAAGTTGATTTCATCCGCCAGCGCATCGGCCTTGCCCTGGAGCTCAACCTTGTTCATGTAAGCACCATCCACATCCTAAAGAGAAGATACCAATGGTTTCTGATGAAAGCAGAACCCAAAGGGGCTTCAGGACACCAATGGGACCATGTCTACTCCCAGGTCTATTATTTATAGAATATATATCATGGAATCATGGAATTATTTGGGTTGGAAGGGACCTGAAAGCTCATCCAATTCCCATTCCTGCCATGGGCAAAAACACCTTCCACAGACCATACTGCCTTGGACTCTTCCAAGGATGGGGCAACCACAGCTTCCCTGCGCAACCTGTGCCACTGCTAGCAGTTCCTTGGACTCATTTTTATGTCCCTGTGATCAAGGTGTTTTTTAACATAATGTTGGACATTGACTGTGAGCCAGAACCAGGTTCTCGGGCAGAAGGCAAAGCTCTGACTCACAAGGATGTCACCAGAGACTGAGTTGAGCTGAGCCACAAGAGACCAGAAAACAGGGCAGCTCTGTCGGCGCAGAGAAGGTTGTGCCCATTCCTGGCCAAGAGGACCAGCCCAGGATGTGCTGATATCACAGCTTGACCCGGCCATGAGGGTGCAGGAGCTCACCTCCCACCAGCTTTGCTTGAGCTCTGCAAGGTAAGTTAGTTCCATTTCTTGGCTCAAAATTCCCAACCCACTCACCTTCTTGAGGACCACGAACTCATTCTCAGCACCTGTGCGCCGGTTGATCTCATCTTCATATCTGCCAGGATGAAAGAGTGAGGGGGTTTGGATGGAATGAAGAGGTGGGAGTACCCCACTCCCGAATCATCAGTTGTGGCTCATGGATATATTCCCTACTCCCACAGGTTTATCCAGAGCAGACGCAGAGCCAATATTACTGTCTTTGAACTGTGGGACTCCATGATGTGAGTAGTCCCAGTTAAATTAATATATTTTAATCACTGCCCAGAAAGTCAAGCTCATACATAAATGTGCAGATTCAGAGCCCGTTTTGGGAGGAAGCAGTAGCAGCAATTCCCTGTGACCTTCGCTCCAAGCAAAGTTATGCAAAAGACTTTGAACAAAGCTGCACTGCAATGCCTACAAATGTATAATAAAGCAATCATTTGATATTTGATATTATAATAATGCTAATGGTTCTGAAGAACCCACTGCAGCATTTAATTAAAACAAAAAACTCCATGGTTGTGCAAGAGAGGATCATTACAGCTCTGACAGTGGTTCTGTGGAACTTTTTATGGCTCTGAGCAACGTCCTCTCATCAGATAATCAGGGCAGGGCTTAGCTAGAAAGTAGACAAAACATGCAGGCTCTTGAGACAAAGACCTGGCTTTCAAAGGCAGGTTTGTGCCAATCCTCTCACCAATATTGGCAGTTTTCCCTACAGCCAGATCTCTGAGTGGACAAGGGAAGAGGTGGGAATTAGCCAGTGGACTAGATACAAACTCTAGATTTGAAATAAAATGTGTTCTCTTTTCCAGGAGGTAGCTCTGAAATCCAGACTGTAGAATTCATAATTTGGGGCCTGACAAATATTTCTAAAAGCCTAGGACACATTTCAAGACCTCAAATGCACCAAAACCACACCAGAAGTGCTGCCAGTCCCTCTTGTTGGATCTAAGTGTCTTCTTCCCAGCCCCTCGCCCAAAAATCTGTCTCTTCCCATGCTTACCTACCTAATATTAACATATTCCAGCCCTGCAGGGTGATTCTCAAATTTGCAGTCAACCAGAGCTGGTTGAAGAAGGGACAGATTGTTCTCAGCCACATAAAAGTCACTGGTCTCACCTAAAAATCCCCCCAAAAATTGTCTCTAGGCAGTAGGCACTGACTGGTGTGTTCTGAGAATGATCCATCCCCCCTCCACTGGATCCTGTGTCTCAACAGGGGATTCATTCCCTCCCCAGGGATATTTTTGGCAAAGGGCTGATCATCTTCCAGGTGATGGGAGCTGAGTGAGCTTGAGCACTCCCAGGTTACCTGGCTCCTCTAGAAAGGCTGGAATTCCCTTCACAGAATGGGAAGTAAGGGGATTTTGGAGCTGGAAGTTTACTGGCTTTGTTTCATTCTGGGTTTGCCTGTCTATCACAATTTACTAATTTTTCTGTCTCCAGGTATATTATTTCAGCGGACTCCAGGGATCAGACCATGACCTCTGTTGAGCAATTCCCCAGGAATTCTGTGCTAAATGCTGACCTTACTATTGATAAACGCAAAATAACAAGAGGTAATTCTGGGAAGATGTTTATGCTGGGAAGAGGAACCTGGATCAGGCACCACGTGTGCACCAGCAGAAATGAGCACCTGCCCGGATTTTACTGGTTGGAACGGCTTAGGCTGCAGAACGGGATTCCTTACTTGTTCTTGAAGTCTTCCACCATGTCCTGCATGCTGCGGAGCTCGGAGTCCAGCCGGCCCCTCTCCCCCATCAGGCTGTCCAGCTGCCGCCGGAGGTTGTTGATGTAGGCTTCAAAAATGGGCTCCAGGGACTTCCTGGTGACAGTGTGACCCTGCTCTTGGAGAAGGGTCCACTTGGTCTCCAGCACCTTGTTCTGCTGCTCCAGAAAGCGCACCTGGGGAGGAACAAGATCAGGGACATGTGTGAGCAACATGCAAAAAACCCCTCACATCTGCCAGGAAAAGGCAGGATCACCAACAGAAAAGGTCCAGAGATGTTGGGATAATCAGAGGACAATTATTAGGAGTGCCCCAGTTTAGGGCATTGAATTCTCAAAAGTATTAGAAGCTTCTGGAGATGTTTATCAAGATTTTTTTCAGGAGTTTTTATCAGGCCAAACACCCATACTTGCAACTTTAATGTTTCTAGCCCCAGTAGATGTTCAGCCCACCTTACTGGTTTAAACTGGTTCTATCTCATTGTAGAGAAGAAGATCCATCCACCCAGGGATGGTCTTTACCAAGAAGAGAGAGAATTACTTTGTCAATAATATAAAGGCACTGAAAAGCTCATCCTTGCTAAGAGGAAACATAAAACAGTTCTTAGTTTTCAGCCAAGCCCACGTTGTTTGTTGGATGGGATCAGTTCAGGCAAGTCCCTAAATCCAAATGAAGTTTCTTCCTGAAGTTTTTTCCCAAGGCAACTGATACCATGCGTGGCTTGATGATTCAGACCAAACTCTCACCTTGTCGATGAAGGAGGCAAATTTGTTGTTGAGGGTCTTGATCTGCTCCCTCTCCTGTGTCCGCACCTTCTGGATTTCTGGATCGATATCCAGCTTGAGGGGTGCCAGGAGGCTTTGGTTGACAGTCACTTCGTGGATGCCACCAGGTGGGCAAACAGGGAACCCGGGGCCACCTCGGCCACCAAATCCAGGCCCTCCCAGCCCAAATCCACTTCCCAGCCCGTAGCCACCGCCACCGCCAGCTCCTCCTAAGCCAAAGCCAGCGCCTGCTCCACCACCATAGCCAAGACCAAAGCCGTATCCGCCCCCGGCTCCGCTCCGTAGACCTCCACCGACTGAGCTGTAGGAAATTCTTTTGCTTCCACCTAAGTTATAGAGACTTCTGCTGCCGAAGCCACCGCCAGCTCCAAAGCCTCCTCCACCTCCAGCTCTTCCTCCTCCAACTCTGGAGACAGAGACAGAGCTGAAACTGCTTCTGGTCCCACCGCCACCACCTCCTACGATAGCGGAGCCTGAGCTAAAGCCCCTCATGCCCCCTCCAGTAGATGATCTGAAAGAGATCCGGCTCATGGCTGGTTCAGTTGAGAAGGCAAAGAGTAGAAGAGAAGAAAACAAAAAAAGGCTGCGCAGCAGGAAAAGAGCAGAGGGCAATGGAGAGAGAAACCCCTGTAATGGGAGAGCTTGGGAGCCTCCTCTTTTATCTGCTTGGAAAACTTGGCACGGGAGCTCAGAACTTGACGTGCCTTGCAGCAACTTGCCTTGTCAAACACACCTCGACTACGGTGAGGCGCTGAAAAATGCATTGTTTGCAGGCAGGAAAGTAACGGCGAGAGGGAGCTCCCCCCTCCACCAAAGCCGCCGCTCTGAGTCATGGAATTAGAATTGAATGGGACGAGGTCTGCACTCAGGGGCAGGATGCAACATGATTCCCAAGACCCTGGGAGCCGCTTTCCCTCAGGCGAGCCAAGGACTCGCTCGCTTGAGCAAAAGAGGATTTTGCAAGTCGCATTTTAAGGTTTAACACATTGCATAGACAAGAAAAACAGGGACTTTTCCAAGGTTTCCAGCTCTGCGACTGTCCATGCGTGTCTTGTTGTTGGCTCGGGAAAGTTGAGTCTGAAGGTGGTTTTAATGCTCAGGGCTGATATTATGCTTTTTTTTTTTTTTAATATTCAAGTTTGGGATTTTTTCTGGATCTAAATGATCATGGGCTTGAAGAGATGAGCTGAGTGGAAGTTGTGTCATGGCAGTATTTTCTGAGATCTTACCAAAAATCACCTCCCCTCATTCCAGGAGAAGCTGAGGAATTAGTTAACATGACTCTGAAAGACAGCAAGTAAATGCCTTTGCAAAATCACATCAAAATAGCTTAAATAGTGTTTTCCTTAATAGAGATTTATAAAATACAATTTAAAAGCTGCTTGAAATTATTGTGGTACTGTAGTACCTCCTTGTCAGGCTTGGGATTCAAAAGCTCCCTGTGAAGTGGTATTTTTATCACTTTTTCTACTCCCCCTTTCTGCCTTATATTTATCCAACAGTTTCCACGTCATTGCTGGCTCTCCGAGATGTTCTGCGGAGGGGAATTCACCCACTTTCCTTCACACCCCCTCCTTCACTCCACTGAGATCACACAGTTGGAAAACCTCTCTGAAACAGCTTTTGCCTCTTGATGTTGCTCCCGGGTGAACCCTTGTGCAGGAGTTTCAATTCCCACAATAAGTCTGGGTTGTGTAAAGGCTTTAGAGCTGGGGATCCTTCGCTTGTGTCCATGAAGAGCTGGACACGAGATACAGGAGAAGAAATCCCCTCATTCCCACTCAAAATACCTCCCCAAATACTTTTGTGAGCTGGATTCTGTCTGTTGGCCAGATGAAGTAATAGTGAAAGACAGAAAGGTGAGACCCTGAGCAGCTAAGCCAAAAACATTCCCAAATTCATCTACATGAGCAAAAAGTGCAGGAGCTCAACCCAAAAGGAGGAGTTTAAGGGGATCGGCTGCATCTCAGAGCTTGTTTTTGTTGATGTGTTTCCAACCGCTGCTTTTTTTCTGTCTGGGAACTTGAAAGAACCTGAGCAGGAGGGGTTTGGTTGGGTTTGGTTTGGTTGGGTTTTGCCTCCTTGCAATCAGAAAACAGCAGCGCTCCCAACTCCCGTGTCCTTGGAGCGCTCCCGATTCCAATAGTGAGTCACCGTGGGCGTGATCGGAGCCAATCCCGGATGAGCTGATCCAAAATCCCTCCCGTGGACGGGGAGGTGGCTGGGCTGTAGCAAGGGGGTGCTCTCACCCCGGGAGTAGAGATATGGGAATATCCTGCGTGCTGGAAAGGCAGCATTTTGCTGGGAAAACTTCACCCCTCGCTCCACCCAAACCCAGCAACCCCCAATTTCACAGCAGCAGGAACCCATGAGACCTCTGGGCACTGAAAATAAACACAGTGATACTGAAAATTAATAAACTCTGTTCCAAGCATGGCGGACCCACAGAGATTTGCTTTTCTCTGCCTGCCCATGTGAACTGGCACAACTGTGCCAGGAGCCTGTGGATGGGGGCCAGGCAGGGAACTTGCCTTTGACTCCCAAATCGCTTATGCAAAGTCACACCTGGGAACAGGAGCACAGGTTTTAATTAAAGCAGAGGGAAAGGATTCATGTGGAAGGGAGTCATTACTTCCCCAGCTCTTCTAGGAAAGCCTGTTACTGCAGACAATGGCAATTAAGTGGAATATTACAAAGGATTTGGAAGAGCAAAGCAAATGATGGTTTAGGCATCAAAACAAGGAAAATTCTTGCGGAATCTCTCAGTCCCTCACACTTTCCTTTCTTGGTTTGTGTTGCTCACATGCAGTGTCCCACTGAAGGTGCTCAGGACTTCAGGGGGGCTGTGCTGGCCCCTCAGGTGGGACAGTTCCCTGTGGAGAGGCAGAAGGTGTCATGGGGGGTGCGCGGAGGGTGAGGGCACTACAGAGAAAGGGGAGGAGGAGCAGGGCTCCTGTCTGCAGGAGCTCAGCTGCCTCTGGGCTCCCATTTGCTCTTTTTTTCAGAAGGGACTGGAAAAAAGATATTTAAAACTCTCCAGGGTGGTTAAGGTTGGGTTGTCATGAGCTGTGTTAAATCCTCACACCTGACCTGTGCAATTCAGCGAGGTCAGAAATGGAGGTGACTCAGAGTTTATTTTTAACCTTCACTGGTTTTTTGGCCTGTCTGTAACATCCTCTGGACAGCAGGAGCTGAGGAGTTTTGATGGATGACAGGCTGACCATGCAGCGTGTCCCTGCAGCCAGAAGGAATGGAATTCCCAGTGGAATCCTGGGATGCCTCGGGAAGAGCATGGTCAGCAGGTCAGGGAGGGGATCCTGCCCCTCTGCTTGGCCTTGTGGGGCCACAGCTGGAGTTTTGTGTTCTACTGTGAACTCTGCAGTTCCAGAAGGACAAAGAGCTCCTGCAGATGGTCCAGTGGAAGCCACAAAGGTGATGAGAGGTCTGGAGGATCTCTTTGATGAGGAGAAATAGCAGGAGCTGGGCGTGGTCAGTCCGGAGAAGAGGGGACTGAGAGGGGATCCCAACAATCATAGCAATATCGAAATATCCATAAAAAATATTTCATTTGAGAGGGTCTCTCATCAATCCATGTGAACATCTCCAAGGGGTGGCAAGAGGATGGTGTCAGACTTTTCAGTGGTTCCCAGCAACAGGACAAGGATGGATCCCAGAATCCCCGAGGTAGGAAAAGCCTTCTGGAATCATCAAATCCAACGTGTGCCTGATCCCCACCTTGCCACCAGCCCAGAGCACTGAGTGCCACATCCAGTCCTTCCCTGGACAACTCCAGGGATGGTGATTCCACCACCTTCCTGGGCAGGGAGGAGTCATGGCCATCAACTAGAGCACAACAAATTCCACCCCAGCATGAGGAAGAACTTCTTTCTATGGAGGTGGCGGAGTCCTGGAAGAGCTGCCCTGGGAGGGCATGGATTGTCCCTCTCTGGAGACATTCCAAGCCACCTGGATGCCCTCCAGTGTCACCTGCTCCAGGTGTCTGTGCCTTGGCAGGGGGTTGGACTATATGAGCTCCAGAGGGCCCTTCCAACCCCTACTATCCTGGGATTCTGGGATTCTGAGTCTGTTTTTGTCCCTGGATTTGCTCTTTCACTGAGGCTCCTTTGATTTCCTGGGCAAAGGGGATGAGATGTTGCTGTGTTTTGGTGCACCTGGGTTTGAGCAAGGTTTTGCTGAAGCATCTCCTTTGAACTTGCCAGGACACGCTGGCATGTGTGTTCCTGCTCCTTCCCGTGTTCCTACTCCTTCCCAGGTTCTGCCCCGAGTTATGCAGGGCCAGCATGTTGCAAGGTCAGGGCAGAGCAAACCATCCAAGCCTTTGAAATTCAATAAGGGCTTTGCAATAACATTTGGCTGAGGGTTTTTCCCCCCACTTTTTCTTGGTTTTATTCTTCTTTTGCAATGACTGACTGAAATATCTGCATCGGTGCTGTTGTTGTGCTCCAGCACCCATCCCAAACCCAGATCTTCCAGATAAAGCCTCCCCAAGAGCCCTGCAGACACTTGGGTTTGCTCTGCCTTTTTAAGAAAGCAAAAATTAAATCCTGAGGTTTTGCCTGGCAGAACCCTCCCTTCCACTGAAGAAAAGCTTTTGGATTAACCCTGATAAGTTAGGAAATGAATGGTGATTAATTACTGTGACAGCTCCAGCTGGTCTGAAGCTGCACAGATAAATTTGGCCACAACTGAACCTAACTCGGGTAACTTAGCTCATTAAAGAATAAAAAGTAAACAATCTATCCCCCGTGAGGCAAGGATAGATTGGATTCAAACTCAAATAGGGGACCCCAGCCAATCCCATTGGTGTGCTTGTCTCCAAAACTGTGACCAAATGTAACAAATTATCTTATCACTTATGGATAAACGTCCACCCTCCTCTTCCTCCTCTTCCTTCTTCATTTTTCTCCAATTCTTCAATTTGTTTTGGGACAACTGATTTTGAGATTTTCATTATAATTTAATCAGAATTTCAAAGCTTTTCCCTGGAAGTAAAATTTGCTTCCAGCTCATTCTGATGAAGGTTAAGAATATTTTGTATTGCTGATTCTGGTTTAGAATAAAAAGATATATAAAAGAGCAAATAAGTTACAATCTCGTTTTATTGGACACTTTCCAAATAGAGAGAGGAAGGGAAACATGGAGTTGCATCACTATTATGGAAGTATAAAAAGCTGCAATTTTCTTTTTTAATGGTGCTTTCCAAAAATAAAATGGCACCTAGTGGAAGGCTAGAGGGGTAAATTCCACCAGAAAAGGAGAAAATAGATTTGGGACGCTGGAGTTCCTTTGGGATCCTGCTCTCGACTGCCTTGTTTCCCACACATTGGGCTGGAACCTGCTGCACTTCCCAGTTTCCCAAGGTCCTTTTGGCAGAGGAACCCACACAGAGAGGAGATGCTGGAATTCCCCCAGGAGCTGTGCACATGGCCCTTCAGGCAGCTTTTCCAGCGTGACTTTCACAGTCTCAGACTTTCCCCACCTGCTGCAATGAAGGCCATGGGGAAAGACAGCAAGACTTGGACTGCTGGAGGATTTGGGAATTTTTGAAGACATTCCAGCAAAACTGTGCACGGGACAGGACAGAAACCCCATTAAACGGCAAGCACTGATCTTGCTTTTGAAGGACTTATTGTGTCAGACATTATTTAGGATTTTAAAATCCTATAATTTAGAAAGCAAGCCCTTTTTCATGTGTTTTGGATCAATCACTGATGAATCCTCTGAAAAAAAGCCACTCCTGAGGTTATGTGTAAGGGCCACTGTGGGCAAACTCATTTAAGAAGAGAAAGGACAGGAATGGGAGAGTGATTTGGGGAAAGATTTTTGATAAGCTCATGGCACACTGAATTCTCCTCTGTGGGTGTAGGGATCTCAGGTTTCTGCTCGAACATTGGCACTCCGACTCCCTGGTCAGGCTCAAGTGCCTGAGCTGACTCAGCAGCAAAACTTGGCAATATCTGGAAGAATCATATCTTTCAAAACTTGGCTGTGAATGGAGGAAAGAGGGATTTTCCATCTCACCAGAGTGACTCAGAGTGAAGGATAGTTTAAGAGGGACATTACAAGCTACTGCCCAGGATCTTTGAGTAGTCTCCAGGGGTATTTCTAGACAGCAGAAAAATAACCCGGATCTCTGATGCAGATGAGCTTCTCTTGTGAAGGAGCAGATTGGGCTCATTCCAGCAGTGAAGGCAAAGCAGGGTGAGCTAAATGCACATTCCCAGCCCATCCCTGGGCTTCTGGGGGCCAGAACTGAGCTAAAACTTCCCCTGCTATTTGCTCTGTTTTAGCAGATGGCTGTGAGTGGCCACAATCACAAACTGCTCGGCCTTATTAAAAACAAACAAATGGAAAACCAAACCAATTCCCCATTCAGAACAATCACTTAAGCCCATGTTTTCCTTTAACTGCTGTTCCAGGGACTTGGAGAGCTCTGGTTTCTGTGTGTTCCACTGCTTTTCTTGACCTGAGGTCCAAATGTGTGAGAAGTACAGAGCAGGAGCAGGGCAGGGGCAGCTGGAGGGGCGGAGGTGGGGGGAATGGTGGGCAGGAGGAACAGAGGAACCACGGGAGTGTCTGGGCTTGGCTTCACTCAGACTCTGTGGCATTCTTCAGGCTTTGGCTTTTTATGCTCTTTTTGCTGGAGGAGGTTTTGGAGACAATTTTCACACCTGGGTTGGTGCCTTTTGCACTTCCAGAGCTGAAATTCCCTCCGCTGGTGCTCAGGGCGCTGCTGCCACCTCCAGCATGGCTGTAGCCAGCAATGCTCAGACCACTCCCTCCTCCAAATCCACCTCCAAGACCACCTCCAGCCCCGAGTCCAAGTCCTCCTCCACTTCCAAAGCTGTAGCCTCCTCCACCGCCAGCTCCGAGACCAAAACTGCTCCCGCCGCCTCCTCCTCCAAGGCCAAAACCACTTCCAACACCTCCTCCAAGGCCAAAGCTGCTTCCACCTCCTCCTCCAAGGCCAAAACCACTTCCGCTGCCTCCTCCACTCAGGCTCAGAGCACCAAATCCTCCTCCTATGCCAGCTCCACCAGCAATGCCGGAGCTGGAGCTGATGACTGCTGCAAGGAAAAGCAACCAGAGGGTTGGACATCTGCTCCGCAGTCATGGAATCATGAGATGGGCTGGGCTGGAGGGGGCCATAACAGTCATCCCATCCCATCCTTCCACTGTCCCAGGTTGCTCTAAGCCCCATTCAGCCTGGCCTTGGACACTTCCAGGGATGGGGCAGCCACAGCTGCTCTGGGAAGTCACCCAGTTCCAGGAAGCACCATCATCAAGGCCTTGACCCACAGGACATGAGCCCAACTTCCATCCCCTGCACTGTCCTAATGACAGTGGAGGGCTCTTAAAGTCTTATGTGGGACAAAACTTCCCTCTTCCCCAGGTTTCTCCCAGGCCTTGCTCCCAAAGACAGACTTTGGGATCCAGAACTCTGTTACTTACAGTAGCTGATGGGGTTCAGTCCCTCCCCACTGAGCCTGTTGGGGGATTAGAGGAGGTTAGAGCAAAATTACAGAGAGAGCCAGAGGAACCAACCTCTGATGGGAAAATTTATAGTCACTATTATCCCCACAAGGATTTTGCTCCCACCTGCTCTCCTCGCCCTCCAGCAGCTTCCTGTAGGTCGCGATCTCGATGTCCAGGGCCAGCTTGACGTTCATGAGCTCCTGGTATTCCCGGAGCTGCCGGGCCATGTCAGCCTTGGCTTTCTGCAGGGCATCTTCCAGCTCAATCATCTTTGCCTTGGCATCCTTGAGGGCCAGCTCCCCGCGCTCCTCAGAGTCTCCGATGGCCGTCTGCAGGGTGGCACACTGCAAGGGATGGGGGGCTTGGGAAGCTGCTCTTCCTTTTTGGTGAGTGTCACCCAAGGAAGAATCCCATTCTGGCCAGGGCGTTCATGGGAAATGTTCCAGCTGAGCGAACACAGCTGGAGTTGAAATGCTGGGCTGGCAAGGATGACTCAATAGTTACATTTTGCAGTGTGAAGCCCTTTCCAGGAGGGAATTCAACACCTTCAATGAGGCTGGAAAAGTCCTGGATCAGCAAAGCTGAGCTATGTTGTTCGCTCCCTCTGCCATTCCTACCTGGTTCCTCGTGTTCTCTATCTCGGAGCGGATCCTCTGGATGAGCCGGTTGAGCTCTGAGATTTCACCCTTCGTGTTGCGCAGGTCATCGCCGTGTTTCCCAGCCGTGGCCTGCAGCTCCTCAAACTGAGGTAAGAAGGGAGATGTAACTGAACCGTTGGAGGTGTCTGGCTGGACAGGCTGTGGCTCAAACAGCCCCTCTGAGGGACAGCAGGGATTTCCTGTGGCAGTGACGGGTCAGCTCACCTTGGTTTGGTACCAAGCCTCGGCCTCAGCGCGGCTGCGGTTGGCGATGTCCTCGTACTGAGCTTTGACCTCGGCGATGATGCTGCTCAGGTCCAGGTCCCGGTTGTTGTCCATGGACAGGATGACAGCAGTGTCGGACACTTGGGCGCTGAGCTGGGCCAGCTCCTGTGGGAAGCACGTGGGAGCTGCACTTACCTCCCCCAACCCTCAGAGTGGTGGCAGTCTCCAGCCATGGACAACAGCAGGACAGGAATTGGGGATTTGTCAGTACCGCCTCGTAGAGGGCTCGGAGGAAGTTGAGTTCATCACTCAGGGCATCCACCTTGGCCTCCAGCTCCACCTTGTTCATGTAAGCAGCATCCACGTCCTGGAAAAGAGCAGCTGTGGGGACATCTGTGGCACCCGGATCCTCTTCTCAGCCAGGAAGAAGCTCCTTGGCACAGCCAAGAAACGGCCAAGCCTGGAGATGAGGCTGCCTCTTTCCCTGCTGCCTGGCAGAGAAACTGTGCTTGGCACATCCCACTGGAAGAGCACCAAGAGGGCTTCTCTTGCCCTGGAAAAGTGCTGTGTGCAGTTTGGAAGTGGATAAGGAGAGATGCCCTGGCTCTTTGGCCTTGGTGCCTGGGATTCCCAGCACAACCGATCCCCTTTGTCTCTACGCTGTCTGTTTTGCACCTGTGTGTGTTGTGGGACAGGAGCAGGAGGAGATTTTGCTTCCCTCCTACAAGACACTCCTTTCCCGCAATACCATGATCAGATGGTGATTTTAAACCCTTCTAAAGGATGAGGATGCAGCTCCATGAGATCTCCCATCCCCCAGGACGTTCCCAGTCCATGCAACAGTTGGGGTTGGCTCAGCATCTGCAGCACCTCCTGTCTCACCCACCTTCTTGAGGACCACAAATTCGTTCTCTGCTGCTGTGCGCCGGTTGATTTCCTCTTCGTATCTGCAGGGATAAAGGGAAAGAGGTGCTGGATCAGACCTCGGGAGGCAGAACAGGTGTCCAGGTAGGACTGCAAGGGGATCTGGACTGGGGATGGCATCTCCAAATCAGCCTCCTGGGATCTGTCCAGCTCAAATGTGTGAGATTCCCATTTCTCAGAAGGCGAAAAGGACATTTTTGATTTAATGCTGCCAGAACAAGGAAGGTAAAGCTGGTTTAGAGGATTTTCCCTTGCCAAAGCCATTGCAAGGTGCTGTGTCTTGGCTGAGTCTCCATCTTTTGATGGGAAAAATGTCAATGGACTCTTTTTGGTGCTGATGAGGAAAATGGGTCCTGCAGGGAGAGATACCTCTGAGCAGGGATATTGGAGGTGATTAGTGATGTTCTGTGTTATGGGATGGAGCACAAACTGGAGACACTTTTTCCCCTTTCCTGGAGAAATTGCCATTAATACTTCTGGCTGGATGTTTGACATGCAGAAATTGAAATTTTTGAGATGAATCATAGAATCACGGAACTATAGAACCATAGAACCACAGAACCATAGAACCACAGAACCACAGAATCACAGAACCCTAGAATTACAGAATTACAGAATCACAAATTCAGCTGAGTTGGGAGGGACCCATGAGAATCACTGAATCCAACCCCTGGCTCTGCACAGAACACCCCACCCTGTGCCTGAGAGCGTTATCCAAATATTTCTGGAGCTCTGGTAGCCATGGGACCGTGACCATTCCCTGGGGAGCCTGTTCACTGCCCAGCCACCCTCTGGGTGAAAACTCCTGCTGCCCAACGTTCATCTAAACAATTTACACCCCATTTCACACTCACTTGTTCTTGAAGTCCTCCACGAGGTCCTGCATGTTCTTCAGCTCCCCATCCATGCGTCCCCGCTCGTTGAGCAGGTTGGCCAGCTGCCGCCGCAGGTTGTTGATATAGGCTTCAAACAGTGGGTCCAGGTTGCTCTTGCTGGAGTTGTTTTTTTGGCCCTGCTCCTGTAGAAGGGTCCATTTGGTCTCCAGCACCTTGTTCTGCTGCTCCAGGAAGCGAACCTGAGCATTGGGAAGCACAAGAGGCTTAGGCAGAAGATTCCTGTGATCTGACAGTTAATATTCAATAACTGTGAGTGATACATAGCAGGAGCCAAGGGATTCTTGAACTAAGAGTTTCCAAACTGGGAATATCCTCTGGATTATCCGGGGCTGTGTTAGCCCAATCTGTAGCTGAGCAAATTTACCCTCAGTGGACAGTTCTCTTCAAAGGCAATTTAATTTAGGAAGCCAATGAGCGATGGTAAGAAAATTTGGGTCCAGCTCTTTCTTCACCAGACAGTGAAGTTCCTCTTTCACACCCTCTGGAGTTTCTTTCTTTTTAAGATATTTATCCTTCTTTGTTAAAGCCAAGGTCTGAATACTAATGCTAAAAGACTTAATTGCCTTTCCTCTTGCTCACACATACAACACATTTATCCAATTAAAAGCCAAGGAAGGACTTTACTGGTTGAGTCAATTGAGTCAATACAAAAAGGATTTTATCTTGCAGGCAATAAACAACAAAGACCAAGACATCTGCTTGATTGCCCAGAGAGAGAGTTGTGTTGAGCCACTAGACCCGGACCCAAAACTTACTTACTCCATTTCAATTTATCACTGTTATTCCTCAGGCACAAAACCCAGATCTAATCCTATTACTATAATTTTCTTGTTTTGTTTTCTCCCCTGTAAATGTTCAGAAGGACATTATTGTTTGAGGGAGTTAACAAAGACATGCAGGGAGGAAATGAGTGAAGGACTGGAGACGTCTGAAGTCGTATTTTTGTGCTTCCTAGATCCTCATTCCCCCTCTACCACAGATCCACAGCACCCAACGAAGTCTCACCTTGTCAATGAAAGAAGCAAATTTGTTGTTGAGGGTCTTGATTTGCTCCTTCTCATCTTTCCGCACCTGCTGGATGTTTGGATCTATCTCCAGGTTCAGTGGTGCCAGGAGACTCTGGTTCACAGTCACTTCTTGGATTGTGCCCACTCCAGATGGGCCACCAGAAAATCCTGCTGGGCTTCTGCCACCACCCAGCCCTGGAGGGAATCCTCCCAGCGCCCCCAGCCCACCAAAGCCAAACCCTCCACCACTTCCGTGCCCACCACCATAGCCAAGCCCACCAGCACCCCCACCAAATCCAAATCCACCACCAAGCCCCAGCCCAAGCCCACCACCAGCTCCACCACCACCAAATCCTCCTCCCCCACCACCAAGCCCCAGCCCAAGCCCAGCACCAGCTCCACCACCGCCACCCGCTCCACCGCCACCTCCCAGGCCAAGACCACCGGCAGCTCCGCCTCCAAAAGCAGCTCGGAAGCTGCTTCCAACCCCGATGGAAATCCTCTTGCTACCACCAAGGTTGTAGAGGCTCCTGCTGCCAAAACCTCCAGCACCACCAGAACTGCCACCGCCACCTCCTCCAATGAGCCTCCCAAAGCCACCTCCTCCTCCTCCTCCTGATCGTGCCACGGACACAGAGCTAAAGCCAGCCCTGTTGCTACTTGGAATTATGGCCGAGGCAGCGCTGTAGGATCGGCCTCCACCTCCTGCCCTCATGCTGAGCGTCCGGTTCATCGTGGCAGCAGAGAACAGCCAGAGAGACTCCGCAGCTCTCTGAGGAAAGGGAATATGGGTGCCCCTTTTATCCCCCAGGGATCTGGGCTTGGTTGCATGGAAGTCCAGTGATCAATTTAGTGCCTTCATGGTTTTGACGTGCCAGGAGGCAGCTGTCTCCCTGAGACTTGTTAAACCCTGACTGCACCCAAACACCCCTCCTGGGGCTGGATCCACTCAGCTGGAAGAGTTATCTAACGCCCAGGTTTCTGGCAGAGAGAGCTCAGCCTGATGCAAAACCTCTGTCTCCTCGCAGAGATGAGTTATTTTATTTTGTATTATATTGCCTAATCCTGGAAGTGTCCAAGGCCAGGTTGGGAGGGGCTTGGAGCAACCTGAGTTAATGCAAGGTGTCCCTGCCCATGGTGGGGTGGAATGAGATGGTCTTTGAGATTCCTTCCTACCCAAACCAGTCTGGGATTCCATGACTGTATAATTTCCTCACTCTGAAAGAAAATAATTTTTAAATGTTATAAAGCCAGAAATAATGTCTTGGATTCCCAATTCTACTTAAAAGATGCAACTTATCAACACAGAGATCAGTGGAGAGTCCTCTGGACTAACTCAAGTGACAGACAGTGAGAGCAAAATGATTAAATCTGAACAAAAATAATTCATGGAGTTTCTTTACCTGAAGGCAGAAGGCAGCTTGATGTTCATGAAACCTGCCATCCCTTTTGGGGCTGTAATGTACAGTCTGCTGTTCCTACTCCCTGGGCAGGGACCATCTCTTTGCGATGACTTGACAAAGAGGTCCTGATCAAGTTTTCCTCTTTCCCCTTTCCAGATGTAAATATCACCTCAATTTTTGCCCATTTATATCTGTTATTTAGCCTATGGCAGGTTTTCTAGGCTTTTCCTCTGGATATTTGCATCAGCTAGCTGATGATGTGATTGACGCATTTTCATCTTGACCTAAAAAAGAGTCAGATTTTCTGAAAAACTCTCTGCCCAGCTCTGTGGAACGACGTCATTTGCCCGCTTTAGGATGTAGTCAGTCCGGAGTTTCCGGCTCTCTCTAGCTCTGATTTCTTTTAAAGACCTTTGAACCTTCCACCCAAAATGCTGCCAAAAGCAGATTTAACAGCATGAAAAATACTCCCACAAAGTCTCCTTATTTTACTTCCTGGAGTCCTTGGGAAAAAAGATCAAATTCAACAGGGTGTGGTGACATTTTCTGGCATCTCAGACTTTGTGGAACCGCAATGTTGAGAGTATTTTATCCCTCTCATGTCAGAGCTCAGCTGGTTTTTGGCATGGGACTGCCCTGGTGGCTTTGCCTGCACTCTGCAGGACTGGAGCTTAAATATATTTAGAGGACAGGACTCTACTTGCCCTTCAAAACACATCCCTGTGCCCCAGTGCTACAAAACCATTAAGGAGCTAAAATCCCGCTGGCATCTCTGGAGGAACAATTAAACAGGTGCGACTGAATAGAGAAGACCAAATATCTGATTATCCCTGGAGAAATGCTGCCGAGCAGGCTCAAATGGAAGAGCTGGGGCACTGAAAGAGAATTTCCCTTTGCAGCGAGAAATTATTCCCAGATGGTGCAGGTCAGCTTGTTTCTTTTTGGAAAATGTGGGTCTGAATCTGGAATGTCACTTGAAATTCATGAGCATCCATTGCCTCGATGATTTGCATAAAATTCAAAGCCAGGGTGCGATGGGAAAATGAGATTTTGTCTTCATGGTTCCTTGACCCCAGTAAAGGCAGCTTGTCCTGAAGCTGAAGAACGGGTTCAGATCAGGTGTTAGAGCTGAATGAATGTAATGGGATTAAAGGTGGGGCTGCCAAGAAGAAAGAGGGAATTGTCACTTTAGGCTCCCATACTCTTCTCCCCTCGGCTCGTTATCCACAGGGTATGTGAGCGATGCAAAGGCCACCTGAAAAACGCTCCCTTTCCTCCCTGGGCTGGCTGGTGGTGTACAGGAGCTGAGGGTGGGGGCTCCAAACCCAGAGGCAGATGTGGCATTTTCATCTTTCTGTTTGGATCAACTTTGCCGGGCTCTGGGTTCAAGCTGAAAGAGGGAAAGCTGAAGTTAAATATCTGGAAGAAATCTCCCCCTGTGAAGGTGAGAAGGCCCTGGAATGGATTTCCCACAGAAGCTGTGGCTGCCCCATCCCTGGAAGTGTCCAAGGCCAGGCTGAGCAGGGCTTGGAGCAGCCTGGCATAGTGGGAGGTGTCCCTGGCCATGGCAGGGGGTGGAATTAGATGGTTTATAAAATCCCTTCTGATCCAACTATTCCATGAATCCATAGTTTTAGGCTCTATCAATTTACAAAAGGGTCTGTCCAGACTGACACTGTGCAGGATTTGACCTCCATCCGCCCCAAACCCACATTCCTGGCTTTTTGGTCGCCAAAACACCCTGACCTACATGAACATCTTCAAGTAGGCAGCAGCAAATGTGGGTTTTGCAATAGTTGGGAGCTGAGGACAGGGATGATTAAAGGTTTTCTCCCAGAAATGCAAGAGCTGCCAGACTGCTTTTGCCCCCTGGGGAGCTGGCTGGTGTTTGGTGTTCAGGTATTGCTTTGCAGGGAGATGATCCACATAAATTATGAGCTGTTGGGGCACTGGAACCTTCTTGTATTGGGTGTTTCTGCTTGGTATTTACATAGAAATGAGATGGAGCCCGAGTCGTGTTCATGGAGCAGAAAAGATGGAAGAAAACATTTCCAAAATCATCTTTAGTGGTGTGAGTTTTGCTTTCTCACCAAGGGCTGACCCCCTTGGCTTTCACCACCCCCCAGCCACTGTGGCATTTCTTAACAGAGAATTATTGCTCTGCTCCCTGTTGATCACATCCAAGACACCACAAGGGGAGCCGGAATGCCTGATGCTGGGACAGGCTGAACTCATCCCGTGGTGGGTTCATCCCCACCCCACCAGCAAGGACAGACCGAGCCTGAGATGGGGGCTGAGCTCATCCTCCAGCCCCCCAGAAGGTGGAGGAAAGAAGCTGTGAGTCAGCAGGGAAGTCCTGGAAGTGGAGTGGGACATAAATAAATTACAGCCCCTGGTTCCCAGTGAGCTTTTCATGAGCAGATGAGCCTGCCCACACCCTGTGCTGTTCCAGGCTGGACACGGACACAGGGATTTCTCCACAGGTGATGCAGAGCTGGCTCAGGGGCTGTTGGCTCTGCCATGGGGATCTGTGGCAAGGGAGGAGCTGCAGGGCTGGTTCCAGCTGGTTCCTGTGGTTCCAGCTGTGCATCCAGCTGGGCTGAGTTGTCACCATGACAAGATCCTCCCAACCAAGTTACAGAGACTCATCAGTGGGTCACTGTCCAGGGGAATTGGGAGCCTTACAGAACTCTGGGAGCACCGGGACAACACTCAAGCATCTGGTGTGATTTTTGGGGTGTCCTGTGCAGGGCCAGGCACAGAATTTGATGATCCTTGTGGGTCCCTTCCCACCCACGATATTCCATGTTTCTATGACCCTCACAGAGAAAAAGGAGAGGACAATGTGATTTCTCCTGAATACCAGTTTCCTAAAATTTTGAGAGAGGGTTTTCTCTCCCTGGAGAGGCATGTCCAACCACATCTCCTGCTCTTTGTGTGACTTCACATATTTTAAGGAAGTTGGGGGTTGAGGAAGAAGCCCCTGGTGCTGCATTTTGTGAAACTGAACTTTCCTCTTAACTTTCTTCTCAAATCAACCCACTGTCGTAAGAGGGTTTCACGGGTGTGGTGTGGGATCATTTTCCTGTTACTCCCTGAGCTGGTTCTCACTGATTTCTTTAAACAAGGGCCTGGCTGCCTTTTTGTTCCCTCTCCAGAGATCCCAGACACTGTGGGAGATCCCAAGCAAACTGCATATCCCACAGATGGTTAAATAGCCTCCTTTCCAGACTTCCTTGTGGCCACACTAATCATGGATGGAATAAAGCTATGCAAAGGTGCTTCATGAAGGAGAGCAGACAAAAACTTCTTGAAGCTCCAAACTCCACCCGTTTGGAGACTCAGGTTTGAGGAAATTTCTATGATTTGCAATATCAGAGAGGGAAATAAAGCCTAGGCAGTGCAGCATGAATTATGCATGGAGTTTATTGAAGGTACAGCTGAAAGTCTGGAGTAAGCGAAGAGTAATAACTCTGTTCACTTACACATTAAAAGCTTTAACTCCGTCTATTGCACACAGGAAAAACAACGCATGCATTTAACTACAGAAATATAAGGTGCTCGTTGGGGCATAATTAAAATCTACTCTACCAAACACGGTGTAGCAACCTGGACCAATTTACATAAGCATTCCCAACCCTCTTGTAAACAGGAAAAATTGGATTTTCTGCTGTCATTAAAGAAATTAAATTACAGCTGCAGCTTCATCTCGGACAATTAAATTGTGACTTCTCTCTCTGAAGTTGGGATGACCAAATTTTTCATCCTTTTGCAATAGCTGCATTAGGGAAAGAAAGTCTCTGTTGGAAAGGGGTCAAGCAGGGAAGGGTGACTGAAAAGCCAAGATGATGTGTGGAGACAGGAACGGCCTCTGAAATGAAAAATCTCACCTGGCTGAGGGAGGCAGGCAGGGGTTTCCCCCAAGAAAGACACCAGAAAGAGAGAGGGAGGGTTTGGTCAGGCAGTGGGTTTAGGCAGAGCGATGCCCTAGCGCACGGTTGTGTAATCCCTGTGGCTGTCAGAGGGGGAGGGGGAAATACTGTTTTTATTGCAGAAATGCTGATTATTATAAAATCTGCCTTGTCGGGCCCCGCCGCTCTCTACCGGGTCGTCCTGACCACGCGCACGGCTGTGCTGAACCTGTTCCCGCAGACCCCCGGGGCACCGGGGATGAGCACGGGCCCGGCGCCGCACTGCTCCACCCCCGCGCACACCACGTTGCCCAGGTTGCCCAGGTTGCCCAGGTTGCCCATCCCGGGGGCGCACTGGACCCCGTCCACCCCGGTGAGCACTTCCCTCCCCACGCAGCTGACCGCGCTTCTGGCCCCGAATCCTGCCCCGACCTTGGGCACACAATCCACGCTGCGGGTGCTGAACCCGGCGTTTCCGAAGGACGAGACCATGCCCAGACCCGCGCCGGCCGCTCCGGTCTTGACGGTGCATTTGCCTCCAATTCCAGACAGGGACCGGCACTCCCCGACCGTGCCCCCGCCGCTGACCACGGCTGCGGGACACAACACAAGCTCGGTCATGCCCAGAGCAGCGAAAACCCGGCTTAAAAGGAGCGTTACAAGCTTAAAAGGTTGATAAGGAAATTAAGCGGGGGGGCGTTAATTAACTCACCTACGCTCACAGGGTTGCCGGTGCATATCCTGTCAAGGAAAGAAACGACTCAGAGATGCATTTAGGGACATACTCCTCAAATTCGCAGTCAAATAGAGCCCAGCCGCTGCCTGCTTAGAGCCCTGACATGCCCTTCGGCTCTTTAGGCGCACCCTGCTGAGAGGTGCTTGTTCAAATTGCCCACCAAAGCACCGTGGGGCTGGATCCCTAATTCCACGGTCATGCAAACATCCCATCCTCTTTTGGGATGAGACTGTGACCCCCTCTGCACCCAGCGGGAGGGGAAAGGGACCCTGCTCCCCTCTGCAGCCCTGGGTGCAGTATTCCTTTCTCCTCCCGTTCTCTTTTGCTGATCATCCTTACAGGGTGCATCCAGGGCTGCTCCTACCTGCTCTCTTCTCCCTCCAGCAGTGTCCTGTAAGTGGCAATCTCAATGTCCAGGGCCAGCTTGACGTTGAGCAGCTCCTGGTAGTCCCTGAGCAGACAGGCCATCTTGTCCTTGGCCTGCTGCAGAGCTGTCTGCAGGTCGATCAGCTTCTGCCGGGCGTCCTTGAGGGCGCAGTCCCCCCGTTGCTCGGCATCACAGATAGCTGTCTGCAGGGCTGAGATCTGGGGACAGCCACAGGAAGAAGGGCATTCCCACAAAGCTTCAGTAGAGTGAAGTAAAGCCCATCCAGTCCCATCTCCTGCCATGGGCAGGGACATCTTCCCCTAGCCCAGGCTGATCCAAACCACATCCAGCCTGGCCCTGGACACATCCAGGCACAATCTCTCTGGGCAAGAAGGCAGCCAAGGGTGATATTAAGGGGTATCTCCACAGCGTTGCTCACGTGACCCTGTATTTCTCAGCCAAGGAAGTGTCAGAGAGCCAAGACTTAGGCTGGATTTGTGGTGGCCAAGCTATTTGGGATGAAGGGGCTAGGGTCTGTTGGCTGCAGCCTGGTGGGAGCCCACAGCAAACACTTATTCTGGTACCGCTGAACCAACTTATTTGCCAAGTGAGAAATAAATTTGCTTTTTTCTATGCATGAACAGCAGATGAGAAGGTAAAATAGATCTAATCTGGGGCAGGGGGTTCTTTGCAGCTCCACAGGGTGGGAGCTGGTAGGATAATGCCCTTTGATGGAGAAGCTGCACTCCCAGGTGGATCCACCCTTTGGTCCTACCTGCTTCTTCACGTTGTCCGACTCACACTGCAGCTTCTGTATCATCCTGTTGAGCTCGGCAATCTCACTCTGGTTGTTCCTCAGGTCATCACAGAACTTGCCCCGGCTGCTATGGAGTTCCTCCAGCTGTTGCACAGGAATAGGATGATGTCAGTGCGCCCAAATCGCCCCTTCCCAGGGCCCCCGACCTTCCTGGGAAGATGGAAATCTCTGGAGCTGCACCGAGGTCAGTGTCCCCAGGGCACTACCCAGACATGGCCTCAGCCTGGACAAGATGAGAGTCTCAGGTTAATCCTGGACTTGCTGATCTTAGAGGTCTTTCCCAGCCTTGGGGTTCTATGATTTGCCCTTTGGGAAGTAAAGATGCTCCTCAGGGTGCACAAAGGGGGCATCTCTGAGCACTCTGATCTGCTCTGCTTGCACTGAAATGTCTCAAACCACACTTTTAAGGTTGGTTTGGGGTTGGGGTTTTTTTGGTACGACTTTCTAAAGCAAACTGAAGCTAATGCACAATGTGGGGTAGGTTAAAGTTGCATCATGGAGGATAGGAATGGTCTCAGAAATGGTCTCAGAAATGGTCTGTCACGGAAACTCATGGAATACTCACCCTGGTTTGGTAGAAAGCCTCCACCTCGGCCTTACTCTTCTGGGCAATCTCCTCATAGCAGCACTCCACACTTTTGATGATGCCCTCCATGTCCAGGTCCCGGCTGTTGTCCATTTGCACGATGACAGAGGTGTCACACAGCTGACAGTCCAGCTGAGCCCTCTCCTGCAGGACCAGTGCATCAGTTCCATTCCCTCAACCAGCCCCAGCCAAGCCAGCAGCAACCCCTTCAAGGGGGATCTGGTTGAAGGAGGTTTTCCCCTCAACTCCCAGCATGGGGATCTCCAGCTGGGTGACTCATGTCCAGCAAGACCTGGCAGCTGGCACCTGTTTTGGTGGCACAGCATGGGATGGCTGCGTGCATTTCCCTGAGGAAGGGCAGGGAATCCTGGTGGAGCAACTCACTCCTGCATTCCTGGCTCTGCCAGTGCTTTCCTGGACTGGGAATCCTTCAGGTGTGAGTTCTTTGGGCTCCACTGACCCCCACTGAGGGGATTTAGCTCAAAAAAGTGTCAGTGTAAAGTCTGCCCCGTGTGTTTTGTTAAAAACTTGTGGAATTTTAGACAGAAGTGTTATTTTCATAAAAGTATTTTGACTAATGTAAAAAAAAAAAACCAAACAAAGTGCTAGAAATATTTCGCAAACACAGGGATGATTTGGACTAGAATTTGAGAGGTTTTCAGGCAAAAGATTGCTGCCTGAAAGGGGAGCCTTGTGGGCAGCAATGTAGGAGACAACCAAGACCCAAAGTAGGTGTGACAGCATTGCTATCAAATACACCTAAAAGACACACAGTTCTGGGCTGAAGTTCCAGGATTTTCAGAAAAGACACCTTTCCCTGTGCTCTTGTTGTAAGACTCGGGTGGGGAGGGCAGGAGATGATGCTTCACCCCAGGGAGCAGATTGGCTCGGGAGTGCTTACCTCGGCGTAGATGCACTTCAGGAACTCCAGCTGCTGCCGCAGGAGACCCACCCTCACCTCCAGCTCCTCCTTGGTCAGGTAGAGACAATCCACATCCTGGAGAGATGCCAGGAGTTTGGTGAAAAGAGGTGAAAGAACGACTGTGGCAAATCCCAGGTTTTCTTTAGATTTGGAGGAAACCCCACTATTTCCAACCTTAGCACTATGTGGGTGCTGAAACCCTGAAAACCTCAGAGAGGCCCTCCAGATTCCTTGTATCACCTCGGTTTTGGGGCACCAGGATGTACCATGGTGCCAGGACCTCCTACTTCTCCCACTGACCCCAGCCCAGGGTTTGCCCACCCCCAGCTGGTCCTGACTCACCTTCTTGAGCACCACAAACTCATTCTCAGCTGCCGTGCGCTTGTTGATCTCATCTTCGTACCTGCAGGAAGGCAGAGCGGGGGGATGCTGAGCCCTGGGGGTCCCATCTGCATCACCCAACCATCCAGAGCAGACCATGGGAAATGAGATTTCACTTTGCACCTTATTTTTTATCACTGTTTTTGCTTCATTGCTCTTTCTTACACCTGCACTGGGCTTTACTCAGCAGTTTTGGCCACACCAGTGGTTTGGGTGGCTGGAGTCAGAGGACAGAAAAACCAGCCAAACCACCAGAAATCCAAAGCTGCAGGCTTGGATTGCTGCTTCCAGCCCTTCTGCTTTATGAGATGTTTTTCTAGAGCATCCAGGACTCTGCTCAGAGTTTTTATGAGGAGACTGTGGCCAAAATACCTGAGGGGAAGGTCAGGAGCTTGAGCAATCTGTGAAACTCCAGGGTGCAGTTGGTAGCACAGTCAGGGCATAATGACTCAGTAACTGGGACCTGCGAGAACTTTCACAACATACTGATTCTGTGAGTTGGACCTGCTTGGTGGTGGCTCAGCAAGAAAAAACACCTGGGTTGATGAACTCTGGGGAAAGTTGATCCAGTGACCTGGTTTATGGCTTAACAGAGAACACAGGGAGATATTAAGGAGTATCTACAGCTTAGATTGAAAAAAACCAGTTCCCACATTCCCTCTGGGAAGAGAGAATGAATCCCAACATGATGTGGGTAAAGAGTGGAGTGGAAAAAATTGGCTGAGGGTTTTGTTTGTTTTATAGGAATGGATGGCACTGGGGAAGACACAAGCACAGGTGATGGGGGAGATTTGATATGGCAAACCATGGGGGTAATGCAGGAGGCAGAGGAAAAGTGGTTTCCTATCCTGCCTCGTAAGGAAACTGGGCTTGAAAATGTCTCCCATTCCATCAGCAGCATCTCCAGTGCAGAAAATTTGCCCAGTACTGCGGTAACTTGCCCTGTGCCCCAGTTTGTTGGTCCATCCAGGGCAATTTCCTTAGATTCACACTCAGGAGCACCACCCAGGCCAACAACGTCCAGGTCTGCAGTTTTCCTGTGTGTGACTTACTTGCACTTGAACTCCTGAACCAGGTCCCGCAGGCACCGCTCCTCATTCTCCAGCCGCTCACGCTCCCCCATCACACACTCCAGCTGCTTCCTCAGGTTGCAGATGAAGTTCTCAAACACAGGCTCCAAGTTTCTCCGGGATGCTGGGAGCACATACTGCTGCAGCAGCTCCCACTTGGTGGTCAGCACTTTGTTCTGCTGCTCCAGCAGCCGCACCTGGGCAGGGAAGAGATGGGAGAGTCAGTATCTCCTCTCCCAGGGCTTCTGCACTTCCCAAAGGGAAAAGTGAAAATCAAATCAGAATTGTAAATGGTCAGGTGCCGCTGTCTCAGGGGGTTGAGCGGGACCAGCATCTTCTCTGAGCTAAACTGGTCCCACCCAGGACTCGAATCTCAGGCTGAGCAACATCAGTGCCTTCACACTGTGTTGAGACCAAGCCTGGATTCAGCCAATGCTGGCTCAGCCAATCCCTCCCCTCCTCCCCAAGAACTGGATCCTCTGCCTCCCGATGGGCCCAGGGCAGTAACAAGCCTTTCTCAGCACTAAAAACTCCATCCAGGACCTCATTTGGATGTATCTGATTTAAACTCCAGTCGTGGATACTTATCATGCATTTCCGCTTCTAGATTAAAGGGCTCTCTAGGAGCTTGATGGGTCATGAATAAGTCATTTTACAAATGGGAAGAAGCAGGAGTTGCTGCTCCTGGCTGGATTCAGTTTCTCCAGTTGCAGAACAACTCTCCAGGAAAATCAAGATCAGATCAGACAGAGCAGATTTTCTTTGCCATTTGAAAAATTCTTTCCCATAACAGCTCTCTAAACAGTTATGAAAACCCTTAAATGTAGCCAAGAAAACAATGATAAATTACATCTTTTTAGGAAATCACCAAATCATTTCATTCAGAGTGGAGGGACGGAGAAATTAAAATAGTTTCTCCCATTTTAGTTAAATTCATCCTTCTACATCATCTTTATGAAAAACAGTTTTAAGAATGTGAAAGTCCTTTGGAGTTTATAGATTTGTGAGAGCAACATCAGATTATACACTTGAAATAAAATTTCCTATCCTTCTGTGTCTTCATCTCATCACTCACAGGTTTGGATTTACTATATCTCTGGAGCTGCTCCTGACTGAGCTCTTTAGCAAGTTGGTGACCATCCAAAGGTACAACACTGGTGGTGTTGCCTTGGTGCAAGGCTTAAATCCAGAGGGTCTCCAGGCCAGGACCACCATGGCTCATCAGAAACGTTTAAATACCAGGGCACCAGGAGCAATAGCTCTCCATGTTGTCTCTGGGGACGTGCACCCTTTGGAGCCGAGGGACACGGGGCAGGGAAAGCGAGCTCTCACCTTGTCGATGAAACAGGCAAACTGGTTGTTGAGGTTCTTGATCTGCTCCTTCTCGTGGGTCCGCACTTGGCACTCCTCGGGGTCCACGCCCACGCACAGGGGCTTGAGGAGCTCCGGGTGGATGCTGACGCCACGGATCCCCTCGGACCTCCCTCCGCCAAGGCCGATGCCGATGCCACTGCCGTAGCCCCCCATGGCCACGCCGTCCCCCAGGCCTCTGTAGCTGCCCAGGCCGCCGAAGCTGGCACAGTTCCCAAAGCCCACGACGGTGCCAAAGCGGCCCCCGCCATAAGCCACGCCGCAGCGCCCGACGCCGGCACCGCCGAAGACGCTGCTGCGGCAGCTCCCGCCAAAGGAAATCCTTTGCCCTCTGCCCAGGTCACAGACACTGCGGCTGCTGAAGCCACCGATCCCACACCGCCGTCCCACGGGCTGGCACACAGAGGCTGAGCTGCTGTTGGGCCTGCCTAGGCCACAGACAGCGGAGGCTGAGGAAAAGCCTCGTCTTCCCAGGATGGAGCCAGAGGTGTAGCACTGTCGGCTCATGGTGGCTGGGGTGGGCGGGCAGT
This sequence comes from Hippolais icterina, assembly GCA_013400075.1. NCBI lineage: Eukaryota > Metazoa > Chordata > Aves > Passeriformes > Sylviidae > Hippolais > Hippolais icterina. The sequence continues at coordinate 99,222 of VWYN01003026.1, forward strand.
GACAGCGACTCGGAGGAGCAAGACAGGAGCAGGGACTGGAAGAAGGAGATCTCCTTTAGCTCCTCTGAGGCAGAGCCCTTCTCCTTATATACATTTCAGGAGGTGCCTCAGATGCAAAAATTTAATTTATCCACTGGGTTTGGCCTGCCTGGCAGCAAGGAATGGCTTCCAACATTTTAAACCCACAGCAAACACTTCTATCTCATATGAAATAATGTGGAAATTAAAATAAACTGCTTTGCTTGCAAGCTTCAGTTTCAGGACTTATATTTTACTTAATTAATCTGCTTCCTTATTGTGTAATTATAGTTTAGCAAAATAATTCAAGGGGTTTTTATTCATGGCTTGTTTACGGTTTGGTTTCACCACAGCGTTTAATTACGTTTCAGGACCTTCTGCAAAATGTCGTGGGGATGCCGCCCCTTTCAGGGTCCGTGGCAAGCTCCAGGCGGGCTCTTGAGCAACGACCACTGGTGACAGGGAGAGGGAAGGCGGATCCATCCCGGCTCAGCACTGACGTTGCTAGGAGTGTTCTTGTAAGCATTTATTCCTTCCTCTTGTGGGGATGGCTGTGGCTCTTGGGGAGGATTCAGGTGCTGACCAGCAGGATGGGGTTGGTGGTTTCTGTGTTGACGGAGCAGGAACCGCGCGAGGTGGCACCGAGGACGAGTTTGGTCATGGGGGAGGATGCTCTGGGAAACTGGGGGTTCATAGAATCATGGAGTCATGGAATGATTTGGCTTGGAAGGGACTTAAAAGCTCATCTCATTTCACCTTCTGCCATGAGCAGGGACACCTTCCACTATCTTGGGTTGTTGCAAGTCTCATCCAAACTGGCCTTGGTCACTTCCAGGGATGGGGCAGCCACAATTTCTATGGAGAACCTGTGCCAGGGTCCAAGGGAGCTTCCACTGCACCTGAGAATACCTGAAATTGAAGATAAGGCATTTCTGGGAAATGACAGTGATTTATTACTGAGTTATGTGCCCTGGGAAGGTGCTAAATTTTGAACAAGGGCGTGATGGGACTAGGGCACACAGCAGATTCACATGAACAGAAGTAACAAAGAAGAGAAATGTTACAAGCAGGTTGAGAAATGTCAGCTAGAGTGAAGGTTTTGCCTGGTTCTCCCTTGACACACCTTTTTGACATTAAATCCCTCCAGTAGTGTCTGGTAATGAGAAGGCATTGTCCTTTTTTAATTAAAATTCTTTAAAATATTTTTGAATTTTCTTGGAAACAAATAAAGTTCCTTTTTTGCCTTAGAAAGGAGTTCTAATCACAGAAACGCAAAGAATTGCAGAGATTGCCCTGAGAAATCTTTACATCTTTGCTGGGGCAAAATTAAGGGGTTCTGGGTGGACTCAGTGCCATTGTCAATGTGAAATGCAATTATAATTTAAAGTCAGGAAAAAGAATCAGGATATTTAGAATATTTCCTGGAAGGGTCTTTCCTTTTCTTTTAACAGGTCTCATAATGGATTGAAATGAAAAAATACTATATTTAATTATAATCATGTAGTAGCTCCATTATAGTTATGTTGGCCTGAGTATATTGGGATGCACATCTTGCAATGAGATGTCCTTTCATAGAATCATGGAATGGTTTGGGTTGGAAGGGACCATAAAACTCATCTCATCCCAACCCCCTGTTGAGGCCAGGAACACCTTTCACTATCCCAGATTACTCTCATCCACAGATAGTTGGAGAAATCAAATGAGCTTTTGGGCACCACATCCTTTGTGTCGCTTTGAGGTAACCCAAGCACTGGGACCTCTTGCATGTGAGTGGAAAGAGAAGAAATATTTTGGAAGTGAGTTTTACTTTGAGCCAAAGCATTGGTGCAATCCCTAGAGACGACACTGGGTGTGTGGTCTGAAGCCAAACGTGGAGTACTGCCTGGGGACAGGGCGTTCACGGGTACGACAAAGCATCCCTGAGCCCTTAGGGAGGTCCAGGCATGACCTTCATGAACTTTTTTAGGTTGGCACAACAACGAGCAAGCTGAAAACAGGGAGAAGTCAAGCTCTAGTCCTGCTTTCCCTGTGGCTCAGCCCTGCACAGCTGTGGGATTGGGAGCAGCTGCTGCTCCAAGCTCTGCTGCCCAGCAGGACCACAGAGAGACTGCATCTCCTCTTCATGGCAAGAAAGACACAGCCCTTTTTTCCCTGAGGACAGCAATTTTTCAGTTTTTCCAGCTGTGAGAAACCTGCATCTGGCTGGGGTCAGGTGCCAGTTATCACCTGTATCTCTGCCCTGTGCCATGTGGGTGACACCCACTTCAGGGCTGTAGACCCTCCAAACCCCTGGTTTTGTTGGAAAATAGGAAAATGCTGCTCATGGGACAACCACCTTCCACCAGCTGCAAGCCCTTCCGTCCCTTCTTGAGCATGAAGAGTTGTCAGGCTGTTCCTCCACAGCAAACCTGATCTTCAACCTCTGGCTCCTGCTCCTGTCCCTATGAAGTGGCTTTTCCAGGTGCCCAGCCTTGCACATCAGAGGAAGTCAGCGCAGGGCAGTGCCTGTGGTTTGCAGCTGCTGAGCTTTCACAAAGCCAGTTCAGAGTCACACGGTGGAGGTTCCACCAACTTCAAAGCAGGAAGGACTCAGATGGGATTTGGGCTTCCCAGGAGAAGGGCTGCAATGGCTTTCATGCACAGGTTGTCTTCCTGGAGACCTTTCCACATGTCCTCCTGGCTGGTTGTGAGTGAGCTGGTGTTGGCAGAGCGGGACAAACCTTCCTCTTTCCAAGGAGGATCTGAAACCGCTTCTCTCAGGGATCCATCTTTGATTTAAACCTACAGCTTCCACCCAGGTTTACAGGGGAAAACCCTGAGCTGCTTGGTCCTAAATGTTCCTTGAGCTGTGGTGGCTTTCATGAGACTTTAACACCTTTGAGATTTACATGTGCCCAGATAAATTCATTCTGCTTAAGCATCTACTAAACTGGGACCTGCTAAGCCACCCCTGCAGACAGGGAGAGCCTGAAGGCATTTCCAACCTCTTGTTGGGATTCTGGCTGGAAAAACCATCCTGAGTCTGCTTTGTCCCAGTGAGAAAAGTACTTTTTAAGACCCTCTCCTCGAAAAACAGAGCTGTCAGGGCCTGGTGGTGATGTTGCACTCCTTCCTTCCCTGCAGGCTGGGCAGTTTTTGTGGCTCCCTGCAGAAGGGACACAAAGTCACCATTAAAAGGGTTAATGAGGCCTCCGGGAACACCTCCCACTGGTCTTGCTGGTCCTGCTCTCCAAAAGTGGCTGTTCCCCATCTCCTAAGTGCAGCTTGATTCGGCTCCCACATCAAAGCAGACAGGGATTAGTGGGGACTGGGGTAGAGGTGATGGTCTGAAACTGGGAACCAGTAACCTTGCTCCACAGCCACTCCTCACCCTCAGCCTGGATCGTCCCAGTCCATTTATGCTGCTTTGGGGCAAAGAGATGGAAAAGATAATTCCTGAGGTTCCTTCCAGGCTGTTCCATGATTCCTGCCCATATGTACTGCTTGCATTTGAGGTGTTTCCAGGTACGGCCTTCCCAAAACTTCTCCCTTCCTTCTGCTGGACTGTGGGTGATCTGTGTGGTGCCATCACCAGTGTTGGGGTGTTGTGACAGTCTGCTCAGACAACAAAATGAGCAGATAGGACCCACCTGTGTTCCCGGGCAGCCAGGAAGGACAACACTTCCTGGGGGACCAGGCCCGGCCCAGCCAGGGAGGGGGACTGTCCTGCTTTGCTCTGGGATGAGGCAGCCTCACCTCCATTTGGGGGGCAGATTTGGGTGCCACAATATAAGGAAGACCTAAAGATGTTGGAGAAGGTCCAAAGGAGGGACATGGGGATGGGGAAGGGTCTGGAGGGGCCACACAAAGTCAATTTGGAGGAGACTGAGGGAAGATTCATCAGGGGCTGCATCTTCATCTCAAGGAGCAGCTCCAATCTCTGCTCTCTGTGAGCAGGGATGGGGCCCAGGGAAGGACTGGAGCTGTGTCAGGAGGGTTAGGTTGGATATTGGGAAAAGGTTCTGCCTGCGGAGGGTGGTCAGGCACTGAACAAATTCCCCAGGGAATGGTCCCAGGCCCAAGGCTGCCAGAGCTCCAGGAGCCTTTGGACAGTGCTCTCAGGCATGTGATTTTTGGGATTTTTGGCATGTCTTGTACAGGGTCAGGAGCTGGACTGATGATTTGTATGTGTCCTTTCCAGCTCAGGGTATTCCATGTTTCTATAAAATATCCATCCTCGGGGTGACATCTCGCAGCAGGAGCACACAGAGCCAGCTTTTTCAAGAGACAATGGTTTCATACTAACCACCACAAGTGTCCACCCCTTTCTCTGTAACATTCTTCCTTTGCAAAGGAATTGGTGAGGCATTTTGACGTCATCCAGACAGCTTTGTGCCGGTGCTCAGGGCTGAGGGACCACAAGGGCTCCAAGTGATGGGGTGGGATCAGAGTGGTGGTGCCAGGATGAAAGCAGAGCAGCCGGGAAGGAGCACTGGAGGGAGTCACCCTGTGGAGAAAGAGCCCCTCAAGGACACGAGGTGTCCACTGGAAGAGTTTTTTTGGGGAAAGGTTAGCAAAAAATCTCCCGTGGGGAGTGCATCAGATTTTTAGGTGGGAAGTAGGGCTGTGCTGTTTCACAGGATGCTTGTCTCATCTCTTCTATGGTACAGATGGTTTTAATCAGAAAACGTGTTCCTTCATGCACAGAGCCAGCTGGGGACTCTAGAGATGCCTTCCAGCAGTTGAGTGAAAGGGGAGAGTGTGGGAGGAGGGAAATTCAGCCTCAGAATTTCAACTAGTTCCCATTGATACGTCTGGAAATCTGTCTGTGTGTCACACCAGTACCTGCAGTACCACAGGGAGGAGCTGCTCAGTGAGCAGGTGCCTAATCTAAAAGAGTTAATTTTGCAAACTTTTATTTTAGAGTTTTCTTTAAAGCAAAAGTGAAGTGGAGACGCACAAACATTTCATGCTATTTGCTGGCAGCAGAGCGGAGAAGACTGAGATTTTATCAGCCAAACAATCTCTGTGTTGAATTTAAAAGTGAATAAGGACAAGGAGAGACATTTGTTAGAGAGCAAAGCCTCTCACAGGCCATGTAAAAACAACCTGACAGGTGAGATCACCAGTAAATAAAAACACTTTCAGCACAGGAGTCCTTTACCTAAATTCAGCTGCCTGAAAACCAGGCATCAAGTTGAAGAGACAGACGATGACTAGCCAGTGAGAGAGCTTGGGATCATCAAGGAAAGGGTTGTTTTCTAAAGCCTCCATTGCAGGAGAACCTGGAGACAGGAGTCAGCAGGGCCCAGGGAAGGTGATGCCAGAGCAGAAGTTCTTATCTGTCCACAGCTGCCTCAGCAAAATAAAGGAACAAATTCGAAGCAGGAGAAATAACAATGGTGTGGTGAGCACCTATTCATTAAACTTCCCAGATGGACACACAGATTAGGGAGATGACAGAAGACTGAGCTTCTGGAGGCTGTACCTATTACCTTAATGAATGGTTTGAAGTAATTTTTGTGATTCATTCAGTCACCAACAGGCAGAAAACCTCTCTGTGTCACCCCAGCGGTGGCAGCTCCGTACCTGTGCTGTGTGTGATGGTTTCTCCACTGAAATAAGTGGAGATAAAGGCAGGATTTGTCCTGGAGGAGTTGGCAACCACCTCCGTTGCAGCACTAATACTCTGGAACACCTGCTGCAACGTTCCCTAAAGCCCCAGTGCCCTGGAGCAGCCAGATGGAACGTTGGGCTTCGCACTCTTTATTTCCCTGGCTTGGCAAAGCCTGCAGGGTTGGAACCTCCATTTCCAGAGGTTAACATCCTGAACTGCCTCAAAACCACACATTCCTCGAGATAAAGCAAAGCAACAGTCACGGCACCTCTGGAGCAATGATCCCACACTGGGCAAGGTCACGGAATCATAGAACCAGGGCACGGTTTGGGCTCAAAGGAACCCTAAAGCTCATCTCATTCTGCCCCTTGCCATGGACAGGGACACCTTCCACTATCCCAGGCTCCTCCAGGCATCACCCAGCCTGGCTTGAACACTTCCAGGGATCCAGGGGCAGCCATCACTTCCTCTGAAGGTGCAACATCCTGCTTTGATTTCATTGTTTGTGATGGGGATTTCCTCACTGTATGTGGGCTTGATACATCTGAGCCTGAGAGAAATTTTTAGCCTGTTAGTAACTGTTAATTCTTTCCCAAGGGAAATCTTCTCAAGAAGTTTCTTTCTCAAAACAACTTTGTATAAATAACTACTTTTTCTCCTAAAAACTTTGTCTAGCTGGTGTTTTTCTGCTTCTGTAGTTCAGCCAATGGAATTAGAGAGGTGTCATTCCTATGTACCAATCATGTTCATTTTTTATTGTAATATGTTTTAAATAGTAGGAAGAATTAGAAAAATAAAGCCTTCTTATTCTTTGCCTTCTGAGAATCTTGGAGCTTCTTTGTCTTTATTTTGTATCCAGCAATGATAACTGTTAAATCTCCTGTTTGGGGAAACTCTTCCTTTCATGGCCAGAGATGTGTCCACTGTAGCTTTGAAATCCAGCTGGGCACCTCTCAACATTGCACCAGGCTTGGGAAGCTGGGCTGCAAGGAAACCAAGCACTGGGTAACTTGAAAGGAAAGCTAAGAAACAGCATAGAGAAACAGGAATGGAAAATCCTCCCGTGAATCCTGTCCTGGGCTGAGACCCCAGTGTGGGCAGCAAGCAGGGGACAGTTCTGCCACTGTGCCCTGCTCAGGTGAGACCCCACCTGCAGAGCTACCCCAGCCCTGGGGCCCAGCACAGACAGGACCTGAAACTGCTGGAAAGAGTCCAGAGGAGGCTGTGGAGATGATTAAAGGGATGGAGCAGCTACTGTGAGGAAAGGCTGAGAGAATTGGGATTGTTCAGCCTGGAGAGGAGAAGGCTCTGGAGTGACCTAATTGTGGCCTTTCAGTGCCTGAAGGAGACACCAAGAAACACACAGATAAATATTCTAGAGGCCTGGAGTGCCAGGACAAGGGGGAGGGGCTTCCCACCAGCAGAGGGGAGGGTTTGGGAAGAAATTCCTCCCTGTGAACGTCCAAGGCCAGGTTGGATGGGGCTTGGAGCAGCCTGGGATAGTGGAAGGTGTCCCTGCCCACGGCAGGGGTGGCATTGGATGATCCTTCAGGTTCCTTTCAACCCAACCCATTCCACGAATCTCTGTTTCCTGCCAACAGGACTGACTCTCTGGCCATGCTCTGTTGGAGAATCAAAGAAAGCACATGAGGTAAACCCACACTTTCCTGGGCAAACTGTGCTGAGTGGGACCTCCGAAATTCACACTTTCATTTCCAGCTCAGCACCTGGGTGATCCCAAGTGATTCAGGCTCCCTCTTCCCCCTTGGCTTGGCAGGACAGACACACTGGGGACACTCACTGGGGGAACTCCGGGGCAATTTCTCAGAGCAACAAACACACATTGATGTTTGGCCTTGTTATTCCCTTTGTTCTTGTTATTATGTGGTTGAATTTTCTCCCTTAATATCCCATGGGAAAATCCACCTGCTGGGCACTGCGTGTGATCCCAGGGAGTGTGAAGCACCTGCGTCTCTTGTTCCCCGTGCAGAATGGTTTGCATGTGGAAATCTCAATGATCCACTGCCAGCTTGGTGTTCAAGGCATCCCAATAATTGCACCCCTGGTATTCCAAGCTCCTCCTTGGCTTCACCTGGAGATCATTTCATGTTTTTTTTCCCTCACGGGCATTTTTGCAATGCTGTCACTGCTCAGCTCAGCCTCCCTGATCCCGTCTGCAGCCAGGCTGCTCCCAAAGCACAGACAGGAGGCTTTACTTTCCCTTTAATTACTGAGCATGACAGCTGTGGCTTCCTCAGCCTCATTTCATTAAGGGATGACAAACACCCTGGGCTGTCCCCAAAACGTCACTGCCCCTTTGAGCAACTCCTTTCAAGTCTCTCCAAGAGTTCATGATAAAGGGGACTAGTCGCTTCTGAGATTGCCATTGGGTTTGGCCTGTCACCCTGAGGGGTTTAGCACCTCTTTCCCACCCAAACCCTCACCACTGTCACACAGAGCTCTGCAGGCTGTTGTCCCCCACTCTGAACCCAGAGGTCTTGGATGCAGAGTTCACTCCTTTGCCCTGGATCCTCATTCTTTGACCCTAAAACTGAACAAGAACCTTAAAATCAGAAAGCTTTTTATCCTTTCCCTTCTTTCCCCTTGCTTCATTCACGTAGTAACTGCCAATTTAATTTTTGTTGTACAAACCAGCCCATTTCAAGGCAGCTGACGGAGGTCCTGTTTAATTTCTAACTCAGGTCAACATCTGGGCTCATCCAGAGCTGGAAGTGCCCTTGTGCAATAATATTCAGTATCTGATTCTTCCTTCCTTTATGGTTCAAAGCCTTGAAGCCTGCCCTGGGCTGTGCCCTGGGATTTTTGACAGGGCCTGTATCCCCAAAATTGTCCATTTTCACAGCAGTGGAGGCGTCACAAATCTTGTTCCTACGGGTTGTAGAAAAGCTGCAGTCCAGAGTTAATCCTTCTCATTTGCATCACTTTTGGGGAAATGAAGAACTAATTATCTAATGGGAGTGTCCATCCTGCAGCTACAGCTCAGATTGGGGTCATTCACCACAGAAGAAAACACCAAAGTCTTCTTTAATCCTGGAAAAGAATAAATCCCCCTACTGAGCTGGGTGTAGACAGAGGATTCCCCACCTGAACCCCAAAGAATATTGGTGGTGTTTTTGTTCCCATACACAACCAGCCCATAAACTCTGGTGGGTAACACAGCCCAGCTCTGTCACCACCAGACTAGGCCATGCTGAACACAAGGATGTTTCAAGGAAAAAAGCAAATCCAGCCTGCATTTCCCTATAGACAGAAAGGGAGAGATTTCTGGTCTTCAAACGCATCTCAGCAATCCCGGTTCCTGTCTCCCTCAGCCCACCCTGCCCCACGGCGCTCTCCCGACACCGTCCAGCTCCCAGAGACAGAGCAGGACCAGTGACACTGGTTCACACTTGGCTGCTTTGCATGGCTGGTTGGGGCTTGGGTTCCTTTCTTTTCTTCTGAGCAGATTTGTGGAGGGTGTTGTCTGTGGTCAGGAGCTTCCTCAAGCTGCCTCAATGACACAGATCTGGAAAAAGTGGAGAGGAACAATCACAGAATCAAAGAATCACAGAATATTCTCAGGTGGAAGGGACTCAAAAGGATCACCAAGTCCAACTTTTACAGAGATAAATAAATCTGCTCGACTGTGTTCTGGGAAGAGCAAATCTCCTGAAGTTTCATGGTTGTAGAAAAGAAACCTTGAACCCCTTAAAATTAGGTCAGAATTTACCCAGATGTTTGCTTTGGCCACCAAAGAAATAGGTCCGATGTTCCCCATGTTCCGGGGCTGAAGAATCCAAGAAAAATTGGGATTTCCACTAAAACAACCTTAAAAGGGAAGCTGTGTTAAGAAGAGGGGAAAAAAAAACCAAATCAGCATGATCCCACTTTGCTTTATCCAGGGAGGTGGAGAATCCTCCCCACACACTAAGCCTGGACCACAGGCCTGGAATATCTTTGTCCTGCCCTGATCCACCCTTTCACAGCTCAGATCTCTGACCAAACCCTTCCTCCTCCCTGCCGTTAGTAACACTGACCACATCACAGGGAACAACTTGCTTTGGAGTAAAGCGTAGATTGTGGGGCCATCTGACTCCAAGGAGTGAGTGTTGGCAGGAGGAACTAATTAGGGACTAATTTCTTACCTATCCTTATCCACAATCTGCTCTGTTGCAGGTTCTTTGGATCTTGTTTGTTCCCACCCTGCTGGGGCTGCAGGGCTGAAAATCCAACCTTGGATTTGCCATCAGTGCAGCTTCAAGTCCCCCATGTGACTCCACCTTTGTGTGCTGGAACGAGTAACAATGGAGTAATGGGTGTGGTAAATGATTCGTTTGGTAATTAATAGAAAGCAGTGTCTCAGGAGAAGAGACATCTCATTTGGGGTCAGAAAGGGGAAATAAAACCACTGGACTTCCCAGGAGCTGGAAACAGACCGATAATTGGATAGCTGAAAACAAAGATGCCCAGCTTACTCCTGATAATCATTCCCTGGGTAAAAGATGCCATAAATCTGCATCTACTTCACCAGAATCACTGAGGCTGGAAAAGCCTTCCAGGATCATCGAGTCCAACCTGTGACTGATCCCCACCTTGTCACCCACACCAGAGCTAGGAATGCCGTGTCCACTCATTCCTTGGACACCTCCAGGGACGGTGACCGAACCAGTCACCTTCTGTCGTCCAGGAACTTCTGAGTCATTTAAATCTTTTTGCTAACACCTAAAATCAAAAGCTGAAATGGCACAAGTTGATTTGGTTTAAAGTGGATATTCCAAACCAAATAATTGTGATGTTACTGGAGACTTCCTAGTTTCACCCTGCAAGGAATCGACCATGGAGTAAAGCACAAGTCCCACTCCTACCTTGTCAGACAAGGAGGCAGATTTGCTCCTGAGATTTCTTTTTCTCTCTCACAGTCCCAGGTGATTCATCCCCAGATCTCTGCTCACGCTCTGGCTACTTCACTGTTTGCAGAGTGAGAGCAAATGGGATCACCATCACCAGGATTCATCCTCCAACTCCTCTGCTGCCAGAACCACAATTCCCTGCACTCCCCAGATTCTGAGATTGTTAAAGCCAAGCCTAAGGCACAAACGTTCTCCCCTCGTGATGTGCTGCACCACCACCATCTCCACAGAGGCCAAAGAGAGCTCTTGTTCCAGTAAATCTGATCCAATTTTTGCTGTTGCTGTTGATTCAAAGGCTAGATGAGTTTAGTTTCCCCTTTTCTGCTGCTCCTGAGCTAAAAGGCTTGGAAAACTCCTCATTCAATGCTAAAGTGCAGAGGTTCAGCATCTTTATCTTATTCCAGGTCAGGAGAGAATGAAGGGGCAGAGAGGCCAGGAGAAGAACCTGTGGGAAGTCTAGTGGCACACTTAAGAAAATATTCCTTGTCTTGGATTCCTTATCCAGGTTGGATGGAAGAAATGTCTCTTGAGCTTGCCTGGTTTTGTTTGGCTTGTGGTGGTTGGTGTCAGCTTTTGACATAAAAAAACTTTTTGGTATCACTTACACACAAGGAATAATGAACAAGTGGGAAAGCTTAAATGACAGCCTTGGAGAACATTTCCTTGTTCCATTCATTCTGCAGGGATTAATTACCAGCTCAGCTGGGGTGATTAATTACTAGTTTACTGGGATGGGTGTTCTTCCTGCTGTGGCTGCGGCTGTGCTGCTGGTCCTGCCTTGTGCTGCAGGGACACGCTGTGGCCAGGACTTCTGAGATGATTTTCTGAGAGATTACTTTCTCTCTGTTCCTGTCAGAGTCCCACCTCTTCCTCCTCTTCCAGCATTCCAGTCTTGGTGCTTTCAGTGCAGAGAGATGGTGTAGGAGAAGAAGAATCCCACTGAAGGATCATAAACCCCATCCCATTCCAGGCTGCTCCAAGCCCTGTCCAACCGGGCCTTGGAGCTCCCAGGGATGGGGCAGCCACAGCTTCTCTCAGGAACCTGTGCCAGGCCCAACCCTCACCTTTCTAGTCTATAAATTAAGCTCAGGTTGGGTGGGTTGGTGCCATAAATCTCTCCTATTTTAAAGGTGAATTTATGGCAGAATTGTCCCACCCTGCTCAGGATGGTTGAACTGGGAGATGCTTCTTAGGAAGGGTGGGGAGGTTCTGATGCAGGAGCAGAGTCTCCCCTCTCCTCATGCTGCTCTTCTGGCAGCACACGTTTGGTTTTTGGAGGGGGAACCCTCTGAGTGGTCTGGGTGTCCCCTGGATGATAGAAGAGACCTGGACTGTGCACTCAGCCTGGATGGCTTCACTTCTTCCCGTGCTCTTCTTCATCTCCTCAGCCATGGTAGGCTTTGGTTTGGTGTCCTGGGTTTGGTTGGGATGATGTTAATTTTATTCAATTAGTCAATCAAACCCAAGACATTTAATAGAATAAAATTCCTGGAATGGTATTTCTAAATTTTTTTTTTTTTTTTAATGCTAGAAGAACTTCATGGAGAAATTGCTCCAGTATCTAAATGTTTTCTTTGATTATTTTTAATTGACAGAAATTCTGGTTCCCCTCCTTATAGTGAGTGTTTGAACTTGTTGCTATTGGAAAGAAGGGAGAAAATAGTCAAAACACTCCTTAAGACTGGAAAGGAAATAAAAATAATAGAGTCAAAACAATCCCCAAGATTAAAACACAAAATAAATATTGGGAAAACAGGTAGCAATCCCTTGCCAAGAGAAGATTTTGAGCTTGTTTTACAGCTTTAATGAATGGTTTGAAAACCATTTAAGACGAACCTTTTCCCTTTGCTCCTGTGATAAAATTTTTAAGAGCTGTAACCAGAGAGAGAAAAATAAATACAGCCTTCATTTCCCTCTTTGGTTTGCTAATATAGCTCAGAATATTTGGGTGTTGGCTCCAGGAGGAGGAGGAGGAAAGGAGCTGCTCTTGTTTTGGGTGAGGCAGGATCATCTCCCTGTCTTCTCTCTGTTATTCAGGCCAGTAGAAGTTAATTATTCCTCTGAAATTAGGCAGTCTCCTCCCACTTCTTCAGTCAGGAATGGGAGGAGTCACCCTCCATAATGCTCAGAGTATTTCAAGCTCCTGTGTGAGCTCAGCCCAAAGCTCTGCAGGGACAGCTCAGGCTCTAGTCCTCTCTCACCTGGGGCTGCTGTCTGACCTGTCACCTGTTGCTGTCTGACTTTTATGGTCGGGGGAAAAGCTCTGGAAATCCCCAGGCCCAAACCATCTGGAAATGCCGTGCAAAGCCAGTTCCTGTTTTTCCAGACCAGAAAGGCAGAGAAGGTGGGGGAAGAGCAATGGGTCAGGTCAAACAGGTGAGGACCAAACCCCAGCTCCAAAGGAGGGCTTCTGTGAACGTGATTTTCTGAGCCTGAGAGAATTTTTAGCTTGTGCTAGATTTCACAAGGGAAACCTTTTCAACAGTTTCTCTTCCCAAAACAGCTCTGTGTAAATAAATACCTTTCCTATAACATTTCTAAGTAAACAATATTCTTTCCCATAATAAACTTCTCTTCAGGTGTTGTGTACTAATCCTGTAGTTTAGCCAATGAATTTGAGAGGTGTCAAATGCTGTGCACCAATAATGTGCTTTTTAGCACAGCATGCTATAAAATGAATTGTAAATAAAGCCTTAATTTTCTCTTCTGTCTTCTAAGAATTACTAGAGTCAATTACCCTTATTTCGTGTCCTACAACAACAGGCTTCCTCCCCCTCCTCTTCCTCAAGAAATCATCTCTTTAGCAAAACCCAACAGAAAAGCACAAGCCAAGCTGAATCATGTCAGGTGTGGATTGTGAAGGGATGGCCAGGCCTCCTCACAGACACAAGATCCAAATTTGGAGCTGCAGTGTTTCCTGGACACTTGGCCAAGGCTGAGTGACATCTGGACACCACGCAAGGAATCCGTGATGTTCACACAATTAACAGAGGCTGCCTGAAGTGGGCGACTCCTGTTTCCAAATTCCATTTGCAAATGGTGGATGAGACCAAGCTCAGATGAAGAATTCCCCACTGAGGTGGGCTCCATCCCATCTACTTGGAGCCAATTAAAAATGACACTGCTGGACTGGGATTCCTCGATGGAGAGAGGGCACAGGTGGAGGACAAGCATCCACCTCACCCCACCATGGTCTGACATGCAGCTGGTCGGAGCTGGATGAAGCATTTTCCACTCTCAACATAGAAATGACCCTGCCCTTCCCCAAAGGTGCTGATCTTCTTCCCTGCCTCGCCCTTTAATTGTCCCCTTTTTTCAGGCTGCAATTAGGATTTTGCCCTTTGAGAGTGGGGAGATTACTGGGACTGCGTGACCTGTAATTCTTCCTGGGCTGGAGACAGGAAGAAATTCCCTGTGATAATAATGTCTGCAAGTCCGGTGGGGAGACACAGGGAGGACTCCTGGGAACTTGCAGGCGCCTGGCATGGGGCACCCCTGTTTGAGTTAATCCCCTTGCCTGGGGCTGCCTCCAGAGCCAGGACAGATCCCATTGGTGCAGATGCCTCAAGCTTAATGCATTTCATGCTAAATTAGGCACCTGTGCTTGGCCAGATGAATCACTCCCTGGAAATGTCGTTTTTTCCATGAAATAAACCCCCAGCAACCCTGCTGAGCTCAACATGGGAGACTCCCAAACCAGGGCAAAGTCATTCCCACCCCACTATGGCCAAGAGATCTCAGTATCTTTTAGGTCACACAGTTCAAATAACACTTTGTCATCCCCAAAGCCACTAAAGCAAAATTCAGACTGGTGCCACAGCCCTGATCACCAGACCTATGAGCCCAGAAGGGCAGTGCTGAATTCATCTTCACTCCACTGCTCTGACATGAAAGGATCAAACAAATACTTTGTTTGGAGGTTGCAACAGGCTGGAAAACACCACTGTGTAGTGCTCAGGATTATTTTAGAGGTTTCTGAAGATCTTTGACATCAATTGTTAATTGGTCTATATAATACCTTACATGATATGCTATGAGGAGATAAATAAACCATGTGAGATAAATAACCCAGTGACACCTGAGCCCCACCATGTCCCAAACTGCCTACAGAGAATCCAAAGGTCTCTTTGGTTCTTACTTCTACCCAGAGTATTTTTTCACCTATTTTGTATTTTCTTTAAATCCCATCTATGGAAAAATTGAGAGACAAAATATGTCCTTTCAAAGCATTTTATTGAGGACACAGTGAGAAGCTGGGAAGTTTGAGCAATCAATGGGAACAGCTCCATTTGTGCTGTACAAGGAGTCAACATGGACAATTTATGCACCAGTAACTTCCCTTGGCATTTTGGGGGGATGGAAGAGGAAAGGGGGTGATCTCTTCTAAAAATCAGCACATCTTGAGCCAGCCACCTCAACATGCAGAAGCAAACGAAAGTACTACATGTTCATCCATAAGCTAATTCCACACACACAAAAAAAAGCTGATGGCTGTGGAGTAACCAGCAGGTGCTTTGAAAATTTCTTTCTTTCAGATTTAAGCATAAATTTGCAGCGCAGAGTTTTCTTAGACCAAAAAAAGATAGGATAAAAATAAAAGGAGTCTGCTCTTTGCAGCGTCTCCTGGGAAAGTTAAGCAGTTAAATCATCACTCTCTTTTCTGAAATGCTTTGGGAGGAGCTGGAAGAAAAAGAGAGATCTTGGAGGGGGGAGGGGGGAATATTGTTAATTAATCTTCTCGTTATGGGAAAAGACAGAGGGGGGAGCAGCGCAACAAACAGACCCTTAAAGCTGTGATAAGCTAAAGTAAGGATTCAGAAATCACACTGTGCTGAGCACCTGCAGGAGAAGTTTCTAGAGGGGTCCTTAGGCTTGGGGACTCTGAAAACACAGCTTGGGGGGATAAATCTGGGGCTAATGAATGTGGGAATGGGTTTGGTGACCAAAGTTGCTACTCAGGGGCAGAGGAATCACCCTGCATCCTCTGGGCACAGGACTGGCGCGTCTGAGCGCCGCTGTCCCTACGGGACCACGCAGGGGTCTCTGACAACCCCGAAATTCCCCACCACGCCGTTGTTGCACCCCACCACCTCAGGGCTGCTGGACACAACCACGGGGGGCCCTGCTAGCTGCCGGATGACACAGCCCTGGTTCCCAAAGCTGATCACTCCTCCAGCCTGGCAGGGCCCCATCCTGGCGTTCAGGGTCCCGCTGCCAGCGCTGACCACGGGGCGGGCTGGGTACCCCCCGCTGCGGGAGCTGAACCCGCCGGCTTTGCAGCTGACCCCTCCAGCCTGGCAGAACACCTCTGGGATGCACTGCTTGGCCACGGAGCTGAGCACTCTCTTGGGGTGGATCCCGGCGCTCCGGGAGCTGAACCCGCCATTCTGGGAGCCGTGTCTCCCGGCCCGCCTGCCCAGGGAGCCGTAGCCACACACTGCCCCGTTGGCCATCATCCCACAGTCTTCGGGGATGTTGTAGCCACTGCTGACCACAGCTGCAACAGAGCCCACGGGAGTCAGCGGTTAGGGAGGAGAACTGGAAGGCTTTCACAAGGCAGGTTGTTTCTTGAGTGACGGAACCAACCAAACCTGATTTCCTCCAGATTTGTCCAACATGTCTGAGCCCCTGCTCCTTCCTACTCCTTTCCCCGTGTCCCAACACATCCTCTCATAGATCCTCCCCCTTCCCATGTTGCTGGTGCCTCCCAGGCTCAGTACATATCCTGTGATACCCAGGACATCTCCCTGTTGCCTCCGAGGGTAGAAATTAAAAAAGGGAGAGGAAAAGGATATTGAGTTTGACCTTCTCCACTCACTCCAAAAGCAGATTTTTTTAAATTCAAAGGTATTTCTGGGCCTAAACTTTCCAGAACTGGAAAAGGGAGGCAGAGGGATCTGGGACAGACAGATAATGCTGTTCCCAAAGGTATCTTTTGCAAAACAAATCTTAATGGCTGAAAATGTTACTTACACACGCTCACAGGGTTCCCCACACATATCCTGTGGGGAGAAAAGAGAAACGCACATTACTCACAACTTCCAGCCACAATCCAGACCACTTAGTCCCTTGTTGTAACACGTCTCACTATCCCTAGGACAGGAACTGTTTTTGCTGGCACCTGCACAGAAACTGGACCTCCATGGCCTCCAGGCACCTCTCCAGGTCCAGTTTCTGTGAGCCTGGGGAGATCTTGGAGCTGTAGAATTCACTTGGGAGCAGGAACTGCCATGGCCTCCGATACACAGGAGGGAAATGTGCCACCCACCTGCTCTCTTCACCCTCCAGCAGAGTCTTGTAGGTGGCAATCTCGATGTCCAGGGCCAGTTTGATGTTGAGCAGTTCCTGGTAGTCCCGCAGCATGCAGGCCAGCTCATCCTTGGCCTTCTGCAGAGCGTTCTGCAGCTCAACGTGCTTTTCCCGGGCATCTTTGAGGGCACAATCCCCACGCTGCTCAACGTCACAAATGGAGGTTTGCAAGCAGGAGACCTGTCAGGGGAGGACAACAGTGCAGGTGTCTGCAAAGCTTCTTAACCTAGTTCTTGAACACTCTGGGTTTGGATAAATCTACTCTTTCAATTGCAAACAGGGAAAACCCACCAGCATCCCATCCCTTTCCACCCACTTTTCACATTCCAGCCAGGACCAAGAGCAGATCTCAAGTCTTCTAAAGATGAATGCATCACCTTGCCCTGTGTCTCAGCTGCCCTACTTCTCCGGAAACATCTCCTACCTGCTTCTTGACACTCTCCAGCTCACACTGAAGTTTCTGGATCATCCGGGTCAGCTCTGAAATCTCACACTTGTTGCTCTGCAGGTCATGGCAGTATTTCCCTCTCTTATCCTGCAGCTCCTGAAACTGGAACCAAGAAACAGGACAATGGTCACTTTTGGCCTGCAACACTGCCAGGCACAGACCCAGCTGGCCTCTTACTCACCCTGGTCTGGTAGAAAGCATCAACTTCTTCTTTGCTCTTCTGGGCGATCTCCTGGTACCAGCACTCGACATTCTTGATGATGCTTTCCATGTCCAGGTCTCGGTTGTTGTCCATCTTGACGATGACCGAGGTGTCGCAGAGCTGGCGATCGACCTGGGCCCTTTCCTGCAGGTTGGGAAGGGCTTAGTCAGCTCTTTTCACCTCTCAGGCTCTGCAGAGAGGGAAGGGCTGGGACACACAGTGGCTGAGGGATAGAACAAGTCAAGAAATGTCCCTCGGGATGGCTCAGCAGAAAATCCTGCGGCGGGGTGAGTTGCCACCTGTGACTGCTGACCTACGTGCTGACCTGCAGCAATTCTGTCCACATCAAGGGCAAGGAATTGGAGTGACTTTACCCTTGGTATCCTCTCATCTCCTGCTCCCTGTGTGATTTAATGACAGGACTGAGCTGGGAGTTGCTTCAGCTCTAATCAGGCAGCTGCAATCTGGAGGAACAAGACGGACGCAACTTTTCTCTGGGGTAGAGTTAGGACACAGCCAATTCCTACCTGGAGCTGCATGAAGGAAGGGGGAACCACCCTATCTCCAGCATAATCATGTTAATTTTACATCAACCTTGTACTTCCAAGCTTCTAATTATTCCAGCCTTTGGATGAGACACATCCCAGAGGAGTTTCAAGCAGTAGAAATTTGGAGCCCCTGAAGGATGAGGCAGGACCACCAAAGTCCTGGGATGTACCAGAGGAACTCACCTCCTCAAACACACATTTCAGCAGCTCCAGCTGCCTCCTTAACAGATCCACCTTCACCTCCAGCTCTTCCTTGTTCAAGAAGATGCAGTCTGCATCCTGCAAGAGGAGAGACACACACATTCCAGCCCAAACCTAGCTCTAAGTGTTGGAGAAACACACAGAGGCAACACCAACAAAACAGAAATGTGTCTCAACAAGATTTCAAGAGAAAAAAGGTGTGAGACGGTGAGTCAGGTTATCCTGGTGCCTCCTGAAGGAAAATGAAACCATTCCAACAACTTACAGGAATTAGTTGATTTATCATTTAGGACGCAGCTACAAAACCACAATTGACTAATGAGTATTTAAACACAATTTTTTAATATTCTTCAAATGATTCCTGCTTTTCTGATGTCCAAGAATAAAGGATGTGGAGAGACAGCCAGAAATAACCTGGTGTTCTGGTGTGACCTGTCCTGCTCTGTCCCCCTCCCACACTTCAGGAATGTTTCTGAGGCAACAAAACTGGTGCTGTAGTGCTGATGATGTAAGCTTTGAGGAGACATTATTTTTACTTTCTACTTGACTCTTTTCCCAACCCTGTGCTTCTTTCTAGTCTCCCTCCAACTCATCATAACACTTTTGTGGGATTTTGTTAATAATTTACTATTTCAGCCAATTTTTGCCCCAAATAAACCTACTACAGGTAGGTTATTCATGTCGTTTGAGCTTCTCACCTTTTTGAGTGCCACAAACTCATTCTCCACAGTTGTGCGCCTGTTGATTTCCTCTTCATACCTGTTGGAAAAGGAGGAGAAAAGGGCTGAGGAAAGAAAAATGCTCAGACACTCAGACATCAGCCATCAGTATAAATGACAAAAACCACCAGGTATAAATGACAACTCTCTCTTGCTGGCACTGCCACAGGGCACTGCCAGATCACCGTCTAGAGACATTAAACCATCCCAAGATCAGAAGCTTCTTCATGAGCAACAACAACATTACCAATGCAAAGAGCTTGCCAGTGAAACAGAAGAATGTGGCGCTCCCAGAGGGGACATAACACAAATCTGGGAGAAGTTGCCCGAGATGAACCAGAAAAACAAAGCGCCACCAGCTAGAGGAGCCCAGAAGGTCCTTACTTGCACTTGAACTCCTCCACCAGCTGGCTTGTGGCACATTCTTCACTGCCCAGTTTCTGCTTTTCACACAGCAAACAGTCCAGGCGCTTCCGCAGGTCGCAGATGTAATTCTCGAAGTACAGTTCCAGGTTTTTCCCTTTTTTTGGCAGCACGTATTGCTGCAGGAGGCCCCACTTGGTCTCCAGCACTTTGTTCTGCTGTTCCAGGAATCGGACCTGAAGGGAAAAGATAGATTCAAGTAAAGAGGTGAAGGGAGGGATTCAACACCTCTTTAACTCTCTGCTCTTAACCATAGGTGCAGGAATAGGATTTTCAGGAAGTGAGAGATGATATGGCACCATGATCTGAAAGTTATATGTCCTGATTAAGAAATACTTATGCCACGTCTGAATTATTTCAAAATCTAGAATTCAGACATCTAAATTATTTAGAAATCTGAATGTCATGTCTACATTATTTAGAAATCAAAGAGTCCCATGTCTACATTATTTAGAAATGCAGGAGCCTGGTGTCTAAATCTGCATTTCTTAAGAAGTATTAGGAACAAAACTCCTCCAGATGGTGCCTCTGATGTATTTTAGGATAAAATTGAGTCCCCAGATAGTGAAACTGCTTTGTCTCTGTTTTTCCTACAAAGGGATCCTTGGGTGACAGATGAGATTTGATCTCTAACCTTTACATGTCTGGATCAAGATTAACCACCTTTGCCTTCAGGAAAGTTTTTGGAGCTGTCGCTATATTTTAAGTCAAAGAGAGGAGGGAACTATTGGAATTATTTAACACAGGACAGAAAGATGAACCTGTCCGGGCTGTAGCTTCCACCTGAGCTGCAGCAAGAAATCCAATTTGAACTGAGACTGTCCAAGAGGAGACACCTGCAAGAAAGGCAGATGCAACCATGGCCATGATTAAAAGGCCATGGAATGCCACAACAGGGACAGGGCTGAAATGACCCCCATTAAAAAGATCTCAGCCAGGACCAACACGCTCTTAAAACTATTGTTATTAAAAATTATTAGAATTATCTTAAAATTCTCTATGGAAAGCTGGACCCCTGTGTGGACCCAGCTCAGTGATTCATGACAGAGCTTGACGGGGGCTTTGGTCGATGGACTCATGGCACAGGATGGGCTTGGGAGGGAGTTGCTCAGGTTTTATTTTCCTCAAAGAAGTGCTACTCTTGACTTACCTTGTCAATGAAACAGGCGAACTGCGTGTTGAGGGTCTTGATCTGCTCCTTCTCCTGGCAGCGAATCTCGTGTTCCAGCGGGTCCACCCCAACGCAGAGGGGCTTCAGCAGCCGCTCATCGATGCAGATCCCTTGGATGCCGTCGGCCTTGCGCTCAGGATACCCCCGCACGATGCTGTATCCCCGCGGGCCGCACAGCCCCATCCTTCCTCCTCCGATGTTCCCATAGCCCATGCCTCCGAACCCCATCTCTGGGAGGCAGGCAGTGCCGCAGCCCCCATTGACGTAGGAGATCCTCCTGCTCCCACCCAGATTGCAAACGCTCCTGCTGCTGTAGGCGCCGCACCGCACGGGCTGGCTGGCGGACGCGGCGTAGCTGCGGCCGCAGATCTCCGAGGCTGAGCTGAAGCCTCTTCGTCCCAGGACAGATCTCACTGTTGGTGCCTGCCTGCTCATCGTGGCTTATTTGAAAGGTGGAATAGCCAAGTTATGGGTCTGCTCTGGTGCAGGATAGGAGCAGGGATCCCACTGGAGCGACGCGGGGATGCTGTCCCTTATATATATTTCGGGAAGCTGGCCTTGATAGGATCAGGACGTTAATTTAAGTACTTAAGGGTTTGGTTTGCCTGGCAGCAATAAATGCTCCTCAAAATGCAAACCAGCCCGGCAAATAGTAACTACTGAGGAAATAAAAAGGAATCTAAAAGTGCTCTGTTTGCAAGTTGCCTTCGAATACATTACGGTTTGAAGTGCTCCCCTAACTTAGTGCTAATTATAGTTTAGGAACATTTTTGAAGGAACTCTTTGTGATTTGTTTGCAGTGTGTCGTTTGGGGTTTTGTGTCTCATAGGGCTGTGTGTGATGGGATGTTTTGCGGACTTGCACTTTGTGGGGGTAATTTCGCAATTTTGGTTGCGGAAAAGTAACTCAAAGGAAAAATAAAAGAAGAAAGTCAACTGTAGAACAACAAACACTGGAAGTTGTGTCGTAATTTCTGTATCTGAAACACCAGTAAATTCACTGAGTTTAAGGTCTGGATTTGTATGCAAGGACTCAAAGTATCTCCCAGTTACACAGAATCACGGAATTCTGGGAATTCTGGGAATGTGCAGAACCCTGGGAATGTGCAGCATTTCAGGTTTACCTTCTCCGAAACACCAGTGAAGCAGATCAGGTTTCATCCAGGATCTGTGACATATTTCTGTTTGCTCACAGATATATGTCCTGTGCCATCAGTGACATCAGTTTTTTCTAGAATTATCCTTCAAGTTCTTATTTCTGACAGTTAATTCTTTGGCTTTCACTATTCTGGAGCTTCTCTCAAGGCCAGGTGTCAGAGCCCTTTCAGATTCACCTCCTAGAAGTCTCTATGGGGAACAAAAAAGGAACAATAGTCTGTTCCAGCTTGGTGAGATCCACCCCATTCACCAAGTGACGCTGAATTTGGGTGACTTTGCCAGACATGTCCTTGAGACTCCACGGGGAGACAGCTCCGAGGCAAGGAGGAGTCCCTGGGGCCATGCTCAGGGGAATGGGGGTAATTTGCTCTCTGCAGGGGCTGGGCTTTCTGCACCAACAGAGGAAGTCTTAATGAGTGGATTAGGCTGGACACCAGGGAAGGCTCTGACTCACACCGGGGAGATGAATCCCTCTCTCTCCTAATCACCAGCCCAAGGAGGTGAGGCAGGAAACCTCTCCAGGCCTTCTCCAAAACTGGCAGTTGGAAAGTCAAAACAAAAGGGCTCTTTCAGCTCTTTGCAGGTGAAGTGTTTGGGAGAAAAAAAGGACATTATTGTTCAAACAACTTCCTTTTGAAGGGAGCAATGCTTGGAGGAATCTCCAAATTACACAATGGGATGGCAGCTGGAGACACTCAGGTTCTATGTTCCCTCATCCTCATTAACCTCCTCCAAAAACATTTTCCAAGAGTTGGAATCATAAAAATTATGTCAAACCTCATCCAAGCACACAACTTTCTAATGTCAAGTGGTTGCAAAGAAGATGCACATGGAAACCGCGGGATGTGACTGCAGCTCCAGGATCCCCAAAACCATTAATTGAACCTGTAATTGCAGCTTCTGTGAGTTTGAGGGGCTGGTGGTATAAATTAGTTGTGTAAACTGCTACTTTTGCTGTATCCAAAAGGGATAATTCCAGATATTTAGAACATTCAGATTACACCTTTGTTTGTAGTAGTTCAGTGTAAACTGGGCTGCCAGCACAATTGGAAATACCAGATTAAACAAATATGAGAGGCTTCAAGCTGAAGTTTGGAACTTCCAAGTCCTTGAAGTTCTAAACAGATTTATCAGAAGCAAAATGTAGATGTGATGCCAAAGAAGAGCAGTTGTTCGGAACCCTGTGCAGGAAACCAGGCTCACCAGTCAGACTGAGGATGTGCCTCATTCACACTCTGCACCCCATTATCCCAGTCAGATGTGTGGGAGACACTTGGAATGCAGCACAGGCTGCAATTAAACATCTGTGAAACAGCTGTGCTGCAGCCGCCCCAGTTCCCAAACTCGCCAGAGCCACTGGGTTCCTGAGAGGGAAGAGATTTTGGGTAAAGTTGCTCAGCATTGGATAAAATTTGTGTGTTACCAAATTCCTGTTTTTCCTTCTGGATCCCAGTGAGAAGGCAGCTTCATTTAATGTCTTTTAGGTCTTTCCAAGGAATAATAAGTGCTGCATAAGACCTCAAGAATAACCAATTTGTTTTTGTGAATATGGACGTGGGAAAGGGGAGAACACTGAAGAAAAACCTGCAGCCTTTTGACTGAAGAGAAGAAAAAAAAAAAAAAAAAAAGAAGAGAAGGAGTGAGGAAACCAAAAAGGAAAATATTTTGATGAGGGGTTGGATGAGTCATTTTGACGACTTGCAATAGTTTCCTTTGTCAGCATTTCACTCCCTAAATGTGCTGCCGAAAAGGGAATTCATTAGAGGAACGGTGGCATTCTCTAATTTGTTTGTTGCCTCTGGAGGTGAATCCAAACGAGCTCTCAGAAGGTATTTCATGCGATAGTCTCAAAGGGCTCTGTTATTATCCTTAGCCATGGAGAACTCCTCACAGTCAGGTTGGACCATGGCAGGAGCCTGCCTGTGCCACCATCATTTGAACCATTGCTTCGACTGTGCAGACTCTTGTCCAAGTCATTCATGACGTGTTGGAGGATTGATTTGATTAGTGCAGCCTCTTGTATCCTAAAGCCAAAGTTATCCAAGGCAATTCAGTCTGGTCATGTGTTTTTGCCTCTCATTAACATCCTCATAATCCACATGAGAAGTCAAAGCTGGGACTTTCAAGGGACAGTCCTCATGAAATTCAAAAAACACTGGGCCTGGGTGCCCTTTCCTCCCTCCTTCAGCCAACAAACTAGCCATGGATTCTAATTTCCTCTTTGAGACTCCCTCTCTGGCTCATGGAAAGAAATCTGGCATCTCCAGACAGTGATTCATCACCTCCCAAAATAGGCAGTGGAGGCAAGTGGGAGGAATACACCTCTGCAGCTCCTTCCCTCTGTTCTTCCTGAGACCAGAGGCCGTCTAGACAACCAGACACCGGCCCCAGCACCCGCTTGGGGAGGTTGAGGGAGGTGAAATGAGTCCCACCCTTTGGGCACTAAATTTCTTCAGCACCTTTGAAGTCCTAATGAGAGCCCCAACATCCCACGCTGCTAGATCCGCTCGGCTCCCAGTGCATCGCCCGATCCTGCGATTGGAGGCGTCAGAGCTGGGGCTCCCAACAAAGCAAAGGCTTGGTTTGATCTTCCTCCTGTTGTGATCTTCCTCCTGTTGTTTTCTTCCTCCCACAGTGGAAATGAGTGCGGGATGTATGGGAATCCTGGATCAGGACGGTGTCCCACAGCCTGGCACAGCAAAAGTGCTAGAAGAGGTGAGAAAAGTACCTCAGTTGTTAAAAGGTTGCAGAAATGTTCCTGTAAATCCAAAAGATCACTGGTCCCTTCCAGCTGAAGCGGCTTTCCAGTTGAAGAAATTCCTTGAGCCATCCCAAGGAAGAAACTGCCTGTGGAAAGTGAGAAGCATATTCAGCCAGAAGGAGAAAAGCTCTTCCTTTTGTTATGCCAAAAGTCCAGTACCCAAATAAAGGATTGGATTGGACTGGATTGGATTGGATTGGATTGGTGCAGCTTTGGAAGATGCTGCAGAATGTCTGGTGTTCAGAGAGGCCAGGTTGAAGTTCAACACTTGCCAAATTATCTTATCACATCTTGAAATGGTGATAGGGGAGTTTGGAGGCAAGGAAATAACCCTAATTCCATGCCATTGCCCTGATTTATTCTCCTCTTGCATAAAAAGTGAGAGGATGGTCTGTTTCCAATGGGAAACCTTTGGAGATCAGAGCCCTCCTAATGAATATTTATACCTGTTTGATTGCTCTTTTCTTGTCAAATCTTTCTTGTGGTTTACTTCATTAAAGATTGAGACTGATTTATTTTGTGCTTCTCATATTTGATTGGGAAGTATCTTCTTATCACATGAGAGTGTGGGGGGAGAGGAAGCTCTTCCAGTTCTGAATCCCGATAATTTTGTGAGGAAAGACTTTTACTCTGGATTTTGCCTGTGGTAAAATGTGTCTGCCCAACCTCAGGTTCATCTCTTTGTTGTGCTCTTTCATCAGTTGAATCACAAAACACTTTAGTTCTTTTTTTTATTATTGATTTTATGTTGATTTATGTTACTCATTTCTGGTTTCTTTTTTAATCTGCCTAAATGTGCAATGAAAGAAGAAAATCTCCCTTTGATCTTTTTGAAAGCCTGAATCATACTCATAGGACCCCAAAAACGATGTTGAAAAACCAACCAAGCACATTAGGGGGCTTTTTTCCCCATAATACCCTCTTCCAGCAGATTTTGAAGAGATATTAAAAAATACGTTTTGTCATCACACATCTGTAGCAGACATGACACAAAAATACAAAGACTGAGATGATTTAGTTCTGAATCTTAAAATTGAATTTAGGTAGGAGTCAAATTTGGTGCAAATCATCTTAAAAGAGCTTAAATTTACACCAGCCAAAGACTGGATCTACATCATTGGATCCACACTGCCCCGCCCCTGGAAGTCTCCAAGGCCAGGCTGGAAGGGGCTTGGAGCCACCTGCTCTAGTGGAAGTTGTCCCTCCCCATGGCAGGGTGTGGAACTTGATTGGCTTTAGGGTTCCTCCCATCCCAAACCATTCCATGATTCCATGACTCTCTACAGACTGCTCTGCCCCCTCTGTTTAATTAAGACTTCTAATGATTAGATTAGATTAGATTAGATTAGATTAGATTAGATTAGTCTTGTGCAATTAAGGAATGGGCATTTCTGTACTTTTGGTAAACACCTAAAAGCAAACGGTAACATGTTGGTTCTCCATTAATTTTACTGGAAAAGGAGCAAAAGGTTTAAAGCCATTGAGCCATCCCAAGAGAAGTGAGGATGGTGTAATTTATGTGTGTCCAAGGAGCACGAGTAGAGTAATTAATCTTTGCTGACTCCAGCAGGTGGAATTCTGAATTAAGATTTCCTTTTTGGCTTCCCTGCCTGCACATGGATGACCAACCGTTCCCAAGACATCACTAAAATCTTTCCTTCCTCTCCATGACCCCTTGTGTCACACCACGAAACTCCACTAAATCTCCTAAAGCTACATCAGAGAGACTTTGATGAGCTCCTTTCCAGAAACACTCCTCAGAACACTTTAGGGAAACGATTCTGGATTAAATCTCACAATTTGGCACAGAGTTAGCGAAGCTTTAATGAGGAGAAATAAAAGGGAAATAGGAATTGAGTGATAAGAGGATAAGTGCCTCAACACAACCAACAAACCTTTAAAGAAAGAGTGGAAATCAAAAGGATTTGGGGGGTTTTAATGTTCCAAGTGTCCCTTTTTGATGTGATCGCAGTGGTGAAGCTTCTCTGATGTGGTTTTCTGATGCTCCAGTGTTCTCACACCCAATCTGCCTCTCCCGAGGTGGAGTTGAGGTAATTTTTAGCACTAAAAGTGGAGCAGGACTTTCATTTTTCTACTCTAGCCCTTAGTCCTGTTTGTCACGGCCCTCACAGCTGAAGTTCCATCTGGCTGTTCCTGGGACAAGGAGGTCCAGTTGAAATCCTCACCCCTGGCCCACATATCCCCCATGGCTGAGCAGAGATTCCCATGCTCTTGGCAGACCTGCAGCTCTTCCCACACCTCCCAAGTGCCCCATTGTCTGGAGAGGCAGAGCCCCCAGCTCTAGCCCTAAATTACTCTCTCATGGGGATGCAGCCAGGAACACCAGGGATAAATTTCCTCACCATGGAGCCAGCCACACTTCTGGAGGTGAATCGTCCATGAGAGTCTGGGTCTGGGGGTCTCTCCTGGGGGGCTGAGAACCCTCCTATGGGGCTGGGAGCTGGGCACCTTCAGGGGCTGCAGCACAGGTGTCGTGGGGTCAGGATGCAGCACTGCAGGAGGACTGGAATCTTCTGGGCTGTCCAGACCCACATCCCAGGTTAGCCCCAGAGCCCATGGAAATCACTGTTGTGGGAAAACATAACGGGATTCACTCGCAGGGAGGATGCAGCCTCCCTTCTCCTCCTCTTCCTTCTTCTCCCCCTCCAAGCCACAGTGATACTGAATTTAACAGGCTTAATTTTGTAAGGAAAATTGAAAACCTTTATACCACTTACATACTCCAACAAGGCTCCCAAGGTGCATCCTGGAGGAGAAGGAGGTCACAAGGTTATCCATGATAGAACGAGAATTTCTAGCACTTTCCACCCTCCTGGGGCTCTGGAGGAGCCCCAAGGGCTGAGTGCTGCCCACACGTGGCTGTGGTGGAACCCACCTGCTCTCCTCACCCTCCAGCAGAGTCTTGTAGGTTGTACTCTCAATATCCAGGGCCATCTTGCCAATTCACAGCTCCTGGGAATTCTGCAGCATCCATGCCAGCTCATCCTTTCTCGGGTTTCTTGTTGGGATGACCCGAGGTTTTTTGTAGAGTCCTTTTCCCAAGCCCCGTGCCAGAAGAAGAGGTTGAGATGTGTCGGCTCAGTTTCTCAAGGTTGTTCATTATTTCTTATCTGGTACGTTCAGTCTCTACCCTGCTGGGTCCTTGCTGCCGTCCAGGTTGTGGCCGACTGACCGCAGCCAGGGCAGTCTGAACTCTTTATACTAAGCATTACGTCTTCCATGTTTACAGTTAAATACCAATACCTATCACCTATGTTAGACCGTTCATTTCTACTTTAATCCAATCCAAAAGTGCCACCATCACAGCAGAAGATGGAGTTGAAAGAGAAGAAAGAAGGACATGAAACCCCACCCAAAGTCCTCCATCTTGCCTACATCCACGTCTATTCTAAAAAACCCAAAACTACCAATTTGCACCCTGTGACAACTGAACTACTACCTACTTCATATCCTTGTTGTCTTTAACGCATCTACAAGTGTTGGAAGCTTTTCCCATAGACTAAGGCCAAAGGCAATGCTTTCCTGGGGTCTCTGCCAGGGTCTCGGCCCCGCCAGGGCAGCCCGAGGGGTTCTCTATGTGCCCTGGACTCCAACAATCCTTGGCCTTCTTGAGCTCATCTTGCAGCTCCTTGTACCTCCCCCAGGCATCTCTGAGAGCACGTGCTGCTCAATGTCACCAGGTGACGTTTGCAAAGACAACACCTACTGTGGGGGACATGAGACATCCTGCCTTTTCCTGTCCTCTTTCTCATCATTCTCACCTCTAAAAGAGAAAATCCTGCCTATTTTGAGAATACTAAACGGGGCGAGGGGTATCGGGACTCTTTTTAGGAAAGCCAAACGTTTCCAAAATCAATAATCAATTATAAAATACTCCAGGAAGACTCAACATGTCCCTGTGATGCCAGACTGGGTTTGAGTTCTGTTTGGAGGATACCAATACTCTGTCCTAACTGGAACTAATAATTAAGGTTTCCCATAGCTTCCCGTTATAAACTATTTAATGAATTGGATGGTCTGGAAATTATACCAGTTTCTACGGGTGCTGAATTACTGGTGAGTCATAATTCTACCCATTCATTGGATGCTTCAAACCCATGTCAGAAGCCAGAAATCCTGCTGGAGCAATTTCAGCAATTTTCTGAGAGCTGTAGCTAATCCCATGATCTAATTTGGTGCAATTAGCTCTTTGCAATAATCAAAAGGATCCAACAGAAAATAGGCTGGGAGATAATCCTTCTTCCCTGCTCAGCTCTGGGAAGAGATTCCCTAGACCTATGGAGCCAGTGTGAGGCAACTCTCTTCGATAAAGATGAAAGAGATTGTGGGATCATGGAATGGTTTGGGTGGGAAAGGGCAGTAAAGCTCACCCAGTCCCACCCCTGCCATGGGCAGGGACATTTCCCACTGTCCCAGGCTGCTCCAAGCCCTGTCCAACCTGGCCTTGGACACTGCCAAAGGTGGGGCAAAGACAGCTGCACTGGGAAATCCATTCCAGGGCCTCATCACCCTCACAGGGAAGGATTTCTTCCTCAAATCTAATCTAAATCCACCTCCCTTCAGTGTAAAACTATCACCCCTTGTCCTATTGCCACAGGCCCTGCTAGAAAATTTGTCCCCATTTTTTATAGATGCCACAAAGGCGTAGAAAACACACCTTGGGATGTAACACATAGGATCCATCCCACCTGTTCCTTCATGTTTTCCAGGTCACATTGCCTCCTCTGCATCACAAAACTCAGCTCTTTCATCTCTTGTTGGTGGCACTTCAGCTTCTTGAAGTGCCTGCACTTTTTCTCCTCAAGCTCTTGGAACTGTTAGTGAGAGCTGGGAGTGAATACTTGTGGTTTACAGAGGAGCCTTGAGTCTCTTTCCAGAGTGAATTGAACTCAGTTTAGAAAAAAAGATTTGTGGATCCTGAGACTTCCAGCAGAAAATGGAACTTCCCTCCACTGGTCAACCCACCTACAACTCCCCATTCCCAGCACATCCCACCACCTCTGTTCCAGGGGTGTTCTCCTGGCTTTGAGACTCACAGACTTTATCAGAATGGAAAATTAGGTCCTGTCCACTTATTGAGGACAGGAACCAAACCCTGCCACTTTTGCACTGTTGTTTCTGACAGTAAGAGGCTTAAGAAGCTGTCGCCAGACTTACCCTGGCTCAGCACAATGCTTCCAGCTGGGATTTGCTTTTCCAAGCTATACCCTCACACCAGTGCTCCATGCCCCTGAGGATGTGTCTTGGTTTGCAATATGTAATCAAAAATGTGTATTTTATTTCCCATCTGTTGAAACTGTTTGGGGAAGTGTTTTTTCTTCATCTCTTGTATAACCCGTTCCTCATAACTCCAGGGGAGGGGGCGGGTGCCTTCTGTTAATGGGCAGCTGTTCAAACCAGGTGGGGCCGTGTTCTTTATCCCTTCCAGGACCCATCCCTCATAACTCTGGGGGATATCTGCTGTTAAACCAGGTGGGACCGTGTGCTTTATCCCTTCCAGGACCCATCCCTCATAACTCTGGGGGATACCTGCTGTTAAACCAGGTGGGGCCGTGTGCTTTATCCCTTCCAGGACCCATCCCTCATAACTCTGCGGGATATCTGCTGTTAAACCAGGTGGGGCCTTGTTCTTTATCCCTTCCAGGACCCATCCCTCATAACTCTGGGGGATA
>VWYN01003026.1:129436-141694 GCA_013400075.1 Hippolais icterina
GGGAGGAGCCAAACATTCCTAAAATAAAACCTGGCATTCAGAACACCAGGGCAGCCTGTTTGCACTGGATTCCCAGAGGAAGGCCGGACCCATCTCACCCGCACTGGACCCTTCTACAGGATCATCTCTGCTCCAACAGAACCACATCTGCCACTCCAGGAGGACTGAACTGGACTGCTGCCAACACCCTGACCAACAGGGTGTCAGGTCATGTTCTGATTCTGTCAGTATTTCTAGGATTTTTGTTTGTTTCTTTGCTTTTTTCTTTTTTTTTTGTACTACTACATTTGTATTTTTAATATTCCTAGGAAAGGACAGTTATTCTTATTCCCAAATCTTTGCTTGAAAGCCCCTTAATTGCAAAATTATAATAATTTGGAGAGACAGGGTTTACATTCTCTATTCTAAGGGAAACTCCAGCTTTCCCTGGCAGACACCTGTCTTCCCAAACCAAGACAGGATGCCCCCCATGTCCAGAGCTGTTGTCCATTTTCACAATGACAGAGGCATCACAGGGACTTCTCTCCAGCTCAGACTTTTCCTAGAAGCAGCCACAAGTCACCAGCACATCCCTGTCCCTGGATTTCTCATCTCACATCCCAGTCAGTGGAATTAACATCACCATGGAGAATCTGACCTGACCAACAGCACAGGAGTTGAAACTGGGTTTGGCTTATTTTTTCTGGGATCTCAAAATCTTCCTGATCTGGGATTCCCAAAAAGAGCCTGATTGGTTAATCTGGCCCAAATTCATATAGACAATGAGTGGATGGGAAGAAGTGGAGGAAGTGGAGGAAGAGCTGCCATGAAGAAGGGTTGGGACAGGAGCATCCCTACCTGGGCAGAAATACATTTCAGGAACTCCATCTCCTGCTTTAGGGTTCCCAGCTTTGCTTCTAGCTCTGCCTGGTCGGATGGACACACTCACGTCCTAAAAGAGCTTCCAGAACGTGTAGGAGTCAAAATTATCCCTACACAAGGATCTAAGGCAATTCCATTATATTTTTGGAGAAATAAATTTTCTTTGAGAAACTCAGTGATGTCCTGACCAGCAACAGCTAAGAGGTTCCCAAGAATATATCCAGGAATCATCATAATTCAAGCACAAGGAGCAGGAAACCACCAGTTTAGAATGAAGTATTCTCTTGGTGTGTTTTTCCACACCCCACACCTGTCCAAGGACTTCTAAGATTCTCTAGACCTGCCCCTGGCCTTGCAAGGAGTGGATCAGAGGAAACCCCTTGGATCGCTGCACCCAAACCTTCCATTCATCCCAATTCCTTGCCCTCTTCAGCATCACGTAGTCACTCTCAGCAGTGGTGCATCTGTTCACTTCCTGCTCATATCTGGTGGGGAAGAGAGGAGACCAGTGAAGGGGTCATTCCAAGACTGGAGACCTTGTTTGAGTGGATATTTAGGGGTCAGAGTGCTTTGGATCTCATCCTTTTGGATCTCATCCTTTTGGATCCCAGATTTTTACAGGTCACCCTTTCAGATCTCAGCTCCTTAAGTCCCTTTGAATTGCAGCCTTCATTATCTCAGTTTTTTGGAAGTTCATTGATGCAGCCCAAGCCAAGAGTCCCACTAGTGCAGCTGTTGCAGCTCCTGCCTCAGGGTAGTTTCTCCTCACTCACTGGCACCTGAACTCCTGCACGAACTTCTCAGAGTGGCTCAGCTCAGGCTCCACCTGGTCCTGTTCCCACCTCAGTGAGTCCAGCCACTGCCACCAGCCACAGGCAAAGCTGCCCAGGACATTCCTGATGTCCCTCTGGGCTGGCAGCTTCCACAGGACATCTCATTAGGCAGCCAACGCCCCATTCTGCTGCTCCAGAAGTTGCACTGCACTCAGAGAGCAGAGCCACCTGTTCAGGTGTGCATTGGAATGACTCCTACTGGGACCACAGGAATGGGGGGGGACACAAGGAATCTGCTCTTCTGGGTCAGCAGTCCCCAGGCTAGTTCAACAAGATGAGAGGAAAACAGGGGGTCAGTGTGACCTTCCTAAGCCTAGAATCAAGTGGGAGGTGTCCCTGCCATGGAAAGGGGTTGGAATTGGGTGATCCTTGGGCTCCATCCCAACCCAAGCCATACACGGTGGGATTGTCCTGCATGGGGCCAGGAGCTGGACTCAATGATCCTGGAGGGTCCCTTCCAACTCAGCATATTCTGTAATTCCATGATTCCATGAATCTGTGAATCCTACAGCAAAGTGAGCTTGCTGCTCATCTCTGAGGAAGCCTTGGACATCAGAGCCTTTGTGGCAGCTACAGAAACACCAAATGTTTAAATAAATCTGCATCAATGTGCTGAAAGTGGAAACCTCCATTCATGGATACGAGACCGTGGAAAAAATTCTGGCTGCAGAAAGAAGCCAACAGTGCCAAATCCCTGCCGGAC
The DNA here is from genome assembly GCA_013400075.1 of Hippolais icterina. NCBI lineage: Eukaryota > Metazoa > Chordata > Aves > Passeriformes > Sylviidae > Hippolais > Hippolais icterina. Next base: position 131,834 of record VWYN01003026.1, read on the forward strand.
ACTTTAAGGAACAGATCCCTCCCACTATTAATAATAGATGCATTAAAATAGATGATTAAAATAGATTATTAAAAACTAGATGCAGTTCATCAAAGTATTTAAGAGCATAAATCAAGTTAAAAAGACATAAGGGGCTCGACCTGTGCTCATGGCACCATGTCACACACACCAAAACCAGCTCACGGCTCATGAACTGCAGTGGAGAAGAAGAGAAACCGAAGTCTGAAACACCAAAGTTTTCTCTCATCTCTCACCTTGTCAATCAAAGAAACAAGTTGGCTGTGGAGACTTCAGCTGCTCCCTCTCCTGCTTTTGGATCCAGGGGCTGGATTTCGGGGTTGACCTTCATATCCAGGGGCTGCAGGAGGTCCCTGTTCACCTGCACCAGGTGAGCACCTCTACATTTGCCGACCAACCCACTGGTGCCCCAGCACCCCTGAGCCCCCCAGAGCCAGGAACAAACCCGTTTCCATCGCTCTGTGTTTTGGAGTCTCTGGCCATGACTCCAGGCTCCACAGCCTCCCCGAACAGTGCCAGGATGGGCAAGCACTACTTCAGCTGAGTGTGAGCCCGACAGGAGCAGAGGATGGTGAGGAGAATCTTCTCCCATGGGAAGCTCACCCAGCTGCTGGCTCATGCTGGAATGCATGATGGAGGAGAGGACATAACCCAGAATGACCCCTCTACTGCGACACCTCCGTGCTCCTCGGTGGGAGTTCCTGGCTCTTTCTTGCTCCAAGGTCAGGGCGAATAAAACTCAGGAGACGTTGTTTCTTGCAGTCACACTCTGAAATTTATTATCCGTATCTATTGCAGGCTCACAGGACATGAGCTCTCTCTAACAAGTTGAGAAAGTGAGCTAAAATGGTGTCTGTCCAAGGTTATATTAAGTCCATTGGATTTAATTATCCAGTAAACAGTTGACACCTATATTATTTATGTTTCTAACCCAATTGTGATCACCCAAAATCTGCAATGTGGACCTCTTTCACCCAATAACAGAAAACCACCCAGGTTTGTGAAGAAGAAGGAAGAAGAAGGTGCAAAAAAGACAACTGACCCACACCCACAATTCTCCATCTTGGCTCCCATATATCACTGTACACCAAAATCCCAAATCTAAGTTTTTCACCCTGTGAGATCACACAATACTATCCAAACTACCCACGCACCGTTTCTGTGCTATCTCTCAATTTTAGAAGCCTTTTCCAAGGGCTCAGGTCAAACGCGGTGTTAAGAGGGTTGGAACCCTTACATTCAGACAGCTAAAAGTTCTCAGCCTTCAGAGTTCCAACACTCCTCCTTTATAAACATCTCAGCAGTGGGGCTTGGTTGATGAAAAGGAATAATTTGGGGTTTTTCCTGGGGTTTGCCGTACCTGGCAGAAACTGGGAGGTTTAAATAGGCAATACAAGTGAATATCTGTGAAATCCAATGGAATTTCCCTAGGTGTAAATCCCGCAGTCAGCTCTGATTCTTTTATCGGGTTAGTTTGTCCTCCTTCCTTACAGTAAATACAGTTTGGGGAATGGCCTGGAGACTGTTTCTTTCTTCCAAGGATGGTTTCCTCTGCCATGGAGACAAGGTTGGAGAGCTGAGAGTGTTGGCCTGGAGAAGAGAAGGCTCCAGGGAGACCTTAGAGTCCCTTCCAGTGCCTAAAAGGGCACCAGGAGAGCTGGAGAAGGACTTGGGACAAGGGATAGAGGGACAGGACAAGGGGGAATGGCTTCACACTGCCAAAGGGCAAGGATAGATGGGATACTGGGAAGAAATTCCTCCCTGAGAGGGTGGGGAGGCCCTGGAATGGATTTCCCAGAGCAGCTGTGGCTGCCCCATCCCTGGAAGTGTCCCAGGCCAGGTTGGAAGGGGCTTGGAGCAACCTGGAAGTGAAAAATGTCCCTGCCCATGGCACAGGTGGAGCTGGACAAGTTTAAGTTCCCTTCCAGCCCAATCCATGATTCTGTGATTCTTCCTAAGTCTTTGGCTTTGATTGTGTTGAACACCTCGGAAAAAAGCTCACATGGAGAAGATAATAAAAAGCTTTGAAACTAGGAGGCTGTGTCCCAAGGCTGTTAGTTGGACACTGGTTAATCATTTAATTGAGAGCAGCGGTAAGTTGGCTGTGGTGGGCAGAGCATAAAGGAACCAGCAACCTGTATCCTGCAAAATTCCTTATTAATCCATCTGCTACTCCTGGTCACTATCCTTTATATGGAAACTTGTAATTAAAATCCTTGGGATAGCTCAAGGCAAATAAAAAGAGATTTATTGGAATGTCTTGACAGATGGAGAAGAAAGCGCTGAGAAGTTTCCCAGAGTTGCTGAGAGCCGGAGAGGTGGAGCCAAGATTCCATCTTTCTGCTCGTGGCTTCCTGCCAAAGTCTCTTTCAAAACAAAAAATAGTGAAGGTTTCATTTCAGATCACTCAGAAGAAATAATTTTCCTCTGCTACTCCTACAACCAGATTAATCCTGAACTTTTTCACTAGGCTCAAACCTTGGCCAGTGTTCTTGTGGCCAGTAAACATTCAAGCATTTCAAATCACCAAGAAATGGGATAATATTTCCCCTGCTCATTTCTCTCCTTGGTTTTTCAGGGATTTTTTAATTTTTAAAAATTTTTTTTTTCAGTTCCTGGTCTCATCAAAGTGGTCTTCACCACCTTTCACAAGAAAGCTGATGAAAAACAATTCTGGTTACCAGGAACCTTGCTGGAATTCTGTTTCCAAGAGCAGCTGGTGCCGAAGGTTTCCTTGTACCTCATTATTTGCAAATGTTCTGCTCTGGAACACTTTGCCCTCGGCCCAGCAAGGGAGATAATTGATAGGATGAGGCAGCTGGAAAGACAAGCAGCTTAATTAGGGGTTCTTGACAGCGCTATCAATTACACCCACACAGGGCAGCAATTGAAGTCTGGATGTTTCATTTAAACAGAGGCAGCGTCCATGGCATTCCCAGCTGGAAGAGCAGGATTGGAGCCCAGGGGAGGACACTTGGCCTGGAGCTGCTCTGACTCAGCTTCATTTTGTGCCTCCAGTTTGTCTCTCCTTGGGCTCTGCTGAATCCCCCTCCTGATACTCCTGAGGTCCCTCAAGGGCCCTGAGCAGGGTTCTCACAGCACCTGCCTTGAAAATTTGGAGATTTTCAAGCAGATGAAGAGTTTACATAGAGTCTTTATTTCCTTCCTGTGGCCAGAGCCAAGAGGGTCATGGCTGGGGCCTGTGGGTTTCTTATCTTCTTTTCTGTTAGAGCTGGGCTTAAATGCTCAAGAGACGGTGTTCATGTTTGGACTCAGACGTTTATTAATTCTTATCTATAGTACAGTCTCACAGATCGTGAGTTCTAGCTAACAAAGTGAAAAATGGCTCTAAGTCTTTCCAAGGTCTTTTAAGCACAAACTTATGAAATGTAACCTAGATTATTTTCACTCTTAACCCAATAACCAACCACCTGTGGTCTGCAATGTGGATTTTTCTACCCAATTACAAAATACCACCCAAACCCATGAGCAAGAAGGTGAAAAAAAGAACTTAGCCTACACCCTAAAACCTCCATCTTGCTTTATATATATTACTATATTCTAAAACCTTAAACTCTAAGTTTTCCACCATGTGATATTACACACTTCTATTCAAACTACATACCCACAATCCCAGTGCTGTCACTCAATTTTGGAAGCCTGTTCCACGGCCTCAAGTCAAATGTAGTGTTTTCTTGGGGGTCAGTGCCTATCAGCACAGAAAGTCTAAAATTCTCAGTACCCAGAGTTCCAACTGGGTCCAGGTTGTCCTCCCAGAATAAATTGCAAAAGGTCATGGATGGTTTTATTGAGTTTTCTTCCACTTTTCTAAACTAAACTTCTGAGTTTGGGTTTTCATAGCCCTGGATGTCACAAAAGGTTCATCCATTGGATCCCAGTCTCTTCTGGCTCCCAGCCCACTTCACCCCTGACAACCCCAAGTCCCCCAAAGGTACCTGAGGCCACCTGATGCCACCCTTGGGCTGTAGCTTAAAGGGCCACAATATCAGCTCTGCCTCCCTCTCCCAGTTCCACCCCATCCCACACCAATTGCTGTAGGAGACGAAATATTTATGCCTCATTTGACAGTGGAAGGTCCCCAAATTTGAAGCATGCCAGGTCTCCCCTTCTCCCACCCAGCTGGTGGAACTCGGTGTGTCTGCGTCAGAGCAGTCACCTTTCTGCAGCTCCCTCGCAGGCCAGGGAGGGTTGGATGTGGCTTGTGTACCAGGGTAATCACAGCTCACTAATGTTCTCCTAATCACCAGGAATTTTGGAAAGAGGCCCAGCAACGAGCCCCACAATTTTCATGGTGCTACAATACAGCCATGACTAATTTCACGGCTTTTTGCCAACATAAATCAGGAGGGAACGTCTTGTTCTGGTCACATCTGTAAAAACTCCACCAGTCAGACTGGGAGAACTGGGGCAAAGACCAGCTCCACGCTAGCACAGCACAACCTTTTCCTCCCACTAGATGGTGGTATCTAGTGCACTTGGGGCCGTGGTTGGGTTCCTGGGCGTGCCAGGAGTGCCCTGGAGAACCCTGGAGCACCCAAAGGAGGGCTGTGACAACTGGGAAGGGTCTGGAGGGGACACACAAGGAGCAGCTGAGGGTTGGTTTGTGCAGCTGGAGGAGCCTGAGGGGAGACTCATTGGGGGCTGCAGCTTTGTCCTGAGGGGCAACTCTGATCTCTGCTCTGGGGACCAGGGACCCAGGGAATGGGGGGAGCTGTGTCAGAGGATGTTGAGGTTGGATATCAGGAAAGGTTCTTCCCCAGAGGGTGGTCAGACACTGACCAGGCTCCCCAGGGAATGGTCATGGCCCAGAGGCTACCAGAGCTTCAGGAACATTCGGACAATGCTCTGAGGAGGTGGGATTTTGTGATTAGTGGGATTTTTGGAGTGTTTGTGCAGGGCCAGGAGGTGGACACAAAGATCCTTGTGGATCCCTTCCATTTCAGGGTATTCTGTAGTTCTTCGATTCCATGGGATGAGCCAGTTCACACCTGTAAACACTCAGAAACCTCCCAGGATGCCACCAGAGGTGGTTACAGCAGTGGAGATAATATTTAGGACAGCACTTGGACAACAAGGTCCTCAATCCATGGAAGCTGACGTTCCCCGTGGGCTCATGCTCCGAGGCTGACTCAGCCTGGGATGTTCTGTGAAATACGTGTGAACCTCTGGCACAAAACCAGCAATGAGACAGAGTGAACACCAGCTCCAAGGAGAGCTGATCTCCACCAGCTCCTCCCTTCTCCCTGTCCTCCCCCCATTCCCAAGAACCTGCTCATCCACCAGCACTCCCAGAGGCTCCTGCTCTGCCTGGGCACAGGGTGTCAGCAAACTCCTTCTCTCGGCATTCACAGCCCAGTGCTGATGGAAAACACACCCCAAGGCATCATCCGAGGGCCCCCTCTTTTGATCCTCCTCATGGCTTCAGCTCAGCCCCAAATACCAAACCTTGAAATGCCTGCAGCCTTATGGAGTCAATCTGGTGACATTTTCTGTCAAAAAATATCTGGGTGATCTCAAATTGACGCTTGAAACAGAGGCTGGACTTGGATGATCCCTGTGGGTCCCATCCAGCTCAGGATATTCAATGATATTCAAGGATATTCAATGTGTTGTTCTTTGAACTTAGGGATGAGCCATTGAGGAGTCAGCAGTGGACATGGCCATGGAAACATCAATGTTGCATCTTTTTTTTATGTTTTCCACACATTTTTCAATGTGCTTTGGCACTGGAAAGAAAATCATCCGCTTGATCACCCCAGCTCAAATCTGAATGGTTCAAAGAACTAAATCTCAGCCTTAGTCTTAAATTTCTGTGGTTCAAAGACCTGAGTGTTGGTGTTGGTCTTAAATTTGTGTGGTCTGAAAACCTGGAATTTGTGCTTGGTCTTAGATCTCTGTGGTCCAAAACTGGAATTTAGCCTTGGTCTTAAATTTTTGTGGTCCAAACACCTTAAATTTGACCTTGATCTCAAACTTTTATGGTCCAAAGATCTGAATGTTGGTGGTGGTCTTAAGTTTTTGTTGTCCCAAGACCTAAAACTTAATCTTGAACTTAAATTAACTAACTATGTTAACTTGATCTTGAACTTAAATTTAGTCTTGTTCTTAAGTCCATGTGGTCCAAAGTCCTAAACTGGGCCAGATGCTCTCTTTGCAGAACCAGTAGGAGCTGGATCAAAAGCTGCTGGAGGAAAGGAACCACTATAAATACTGAAAAATACGGTATTGTTAGGCAACTCAAACAACAGATGAGGTTTTCCCCTCCTACCCCAACAGGGATAATTGGATATGGAAGGAGGTGCTGGAATACGTGTCTCCAGAAAAGAGGCAGCCCTTGATGGCTCCGCTGATGGCAGAACAGGCTGGGATCTTCCCTTCCAAGCCTCCCCCGGGATGTTCTGAGTGTGTAAACACCACTGAACCCCCTCGGGGGTTCCCGTTGCAGCTCTCAGTTCCCCTTGGAACCTCAAAGGTCTGGCATCACCTGGAGCAGAAGCTGTGTCTGATCCCCACAGATGACTCATCCCCTCCAAGGGAGAGGAGTTAATGGGGTGCTGGAATTGCCTCCAGAAGTACTCATTTCTTACTGATTGTCTTCCTTTTTCCCTTTATCGCCAAAAAATGATCAGTAAAAACCACTCAGGCCTGACCACAGCACTCATATTTTCATTATTAATAAAATATTTTTAGTATTAATCAGATATTTCTATCATAAATCCAGTTTTTCCTACTAAGCAGATATTTTTGTTAGTAATCCAGTATTCTAATTATTAATCTGATAAATTTATTATTAGTCTAATATTAATCAAATATTTAACCCATAATCTAATATTTTCATTATTAATCAGATAACTATATTATTGATGAGATAATTATATTAGTCCGATATTCTTATATTAAATACTTTTATTGTTATATTATATTATATTATATTATATTATATTATATTTTTATTATAATACATTTTTATTATAATACATTTTTATTATAGTGTTTTATCAATAACCATTTTATTGGTAATATAATAATTTATCATTAATCAGATAATTAAAATTAATTATATACTTGTATTTTTAATCCTTTTTCTTGATAATCCAATATTTTTATTATTTATGAACTTTTATTTCTTCTGATTAGAGATGAGAAACACCCTGGCTGCACGATCAATTTATCAGTGAAACTAAAGCCCTGTGACCCTCTGGACTGTGCAGAATTACTCCACATTTTATTGTAAAAGACAAGGTTTTGCCTGAATTAAAGCCTAATCCCGCTGACAAAATCAGGACTCTGATGATGCAGAGTGGTTCTCATTTGGATCCTGAGGTTTCACCTGGATCCTGCAGCCTCTGGAGAGCCAGGAAGCTGAGCCCAGGTGAAACCCAGTTCTGACTACCCCACAACGTCTGGAGATCCCCCCATGCAGAGATTCCAAAGTGCTTCCAGGCTTTGCTGTGGGGCTTTGATCCAGCCCTTTGTGGCTCAGCATGGAATCATGGAATGCATTGGAATGGGAGGGACCTCAAAGCTCATCCTGTTCCACGCACTGCCGTGGGCAGGGACATCACTGTCCCAGGCTGCTCCAACCTGGCTCTGGACACCTCCAAGGGCGTGGAATGCTCTGAGAAATCCATTCCAGGGCCTCACCACCCTCACAGGGAAGAACTTCTTCCCAATGTCCCGCCAACCTTCCCCTCTTCCATCCCCCAACCCACTCCTTGTCCCATCACTTCTTTCCAAGCCCCCCTCCAGCTCTCTTGGATCCCACAAATGAAGGAAAATGACCATTAAAGAACACTTCCAATCAAAATAGTTCCATAATTCCACTGACATTCCGTGCTTGTTTCTGTGGCTCTACAGCCCTTTGCAAAAGGATATCCACAGTGGATTTCCCAGAAATCTGGGCCTCTCCCCATCACCCTCCTGCCCCTCCCAGGATTCTTCACAGTTGGAAATCTTTCCAAAAGAGAGGATCCTCCTTCCCTCCAGCTGGGGAAAGGACATGAAATATTCCCAATGGGATTGGGACACTCCACTTATCTCAGTGGAATGTTGCTAAACAAAGGTGACATTATTAAACTGAGCTTCTTGAACAAACTTTTGACGTAAAATCAGCTGCTCTGTGCTTTATTAGAACTTTTGATTGGACTTTAAGGAAGTTCTGGGAAAAATTTAGGGAATATCTTGCTTCCTGTGATAAAAATCACCACTGAATGAGATGATAGAATCATGGAATATCCTGAGTTGGAAGTGACACACAACAATCATTGAGTCCAACTCATGATCCTGCACAGAACAGCCCCAAAATCAGATGTTGGCCAAGAAATGTTTCCTCAGGTACACACCTTAACTTGGGACTCCAGAGGGACAACTGAACCAAAGACGAGATGAGACTTTGTTATTCCCAGACTTTCTGCTCCTTTCTTCATCTGCAGCTGCAGCGCCAAATAAAAGCTGCACAGAGGATCTGCCCACAAGTTATTTAATGAGTTACTCCTGGAATGATGGATCCGAGGTGTAGCTATGTGTCCTGGCTGACTGGTCAGACCAGACCTAACAGATTTGGCCCTAAACCCCATTTTTACAGCAGAAAATCTGTATTTGTCATTCGTTTCCAGCCACCTTCTTCTACTTTCTCACTTTTTCCCAGGAGCTTTCTCCTGTGGTTGGATCAGATTTCCATTATTCATTTATATGGAAAGTTCTATCAAACAATTCATCAGAGATGTCAGAGTCCTGCCCTCCCCCAGACCAAAACAAACACACCAGACAGTGTTTCAAGCTTTTAGTTGCCAAAGATAAAGGTTCCACACAGACTGAGATTAAAAGCTCCGAGAAAGCCCAGGGAAGGGACACCGTCAATATCAGCATCCAGCAGAGGAGTGGGATGGAGAGTCCAAGGATGGTTGTGCAGGGAGAGCTCAGAATGATGCACAGCCCATCCAGACCAGTGGTGACAGCAGGAAAGTCCCAGTGCCCCCCGACAATGAGGGAATGGCTTCATCTCGTTCCACTGGTGAGATTTTGCATCCAAGTTTTACTTGTGGGCAGCATCTCCAAAGGATCCTGAGCCACTTCCACAGGCAGAGCAGTAACCTGGGCTTGCAGATGACCATCCTCCTCCTGACATGCATTCCTCAGTCTCATATCTGCAGGTGGGTGTCCCATCTCCACAGGTCCCTCCTCTGTAACAACTGTCCACTCCGGAGCAATCCCAGCCTCCTTCCCCACCACTGCCAGGGCTGCAGGTACCAGCAGAGCTCGATCCCCAAACTCCGGAGATGGAGCTTCCTCCTCCTCCTCCTCCAGAGACTGATCCTCTCCTGCCTGAGCTTTCTCCTCCATACCCTGAGCCTCCCCCATATCCTGAGCCTCCCCGATATCCTGAGTCTCCCTCATATCCGGACCCTCCTCCACACCCTGAGCCCCACTCACCACCAGTGCAGCCACCACTGCCATAACTCATTCCCCCACTGCTTGAGCTTCCTCCTTCTCCACCTCCAGAGATGGAGCCTCTTCTGCTGGAGCTTCCTCCACCATACCGTGAGTTCCCTCTGTATCCTGAGCCTCCTTCTCCTCCATAGATGGACCCACCACTGCCATAACTGGATCCTCCGTGACATGAGCTTCCTCCACCACCAGAGATGGAGCCTCTCCTGCCTGAGCTCCCACCATACCCTGAGCTCCCTCCGTACCCTGAGCCTCCTTCTCCTCCACCAATGCAGCCACCACTGCCATAACTGGATCCACCACTGCCATAACTGGATCCACCACTGCCTGAGCTTCCTCCTCCTAGGCCACTACCAGAGATGGAGCCTCTCCTGC
>VWYN01003027.1:9547-43737 GCA_013400075.1 Hippolais icterina
GTCGCGCATGGCAGCTGCGGGCAGGAAGCTGCCTGCCTGCCGGCCTGCCTGCCGGCCTGCCTTCTGTCCGCCAGGGAAGCTCCCGTCGGGTTTCCTCATGGAGAGTTCATACAGGGGAGGGAAAACGCGGGGCGCCATCTTTGGTTCAGGCGGTCTGACGGGACAAGGCAGAAGAGTCTGGCCGCTGTAAAAGGTGAAAATGGAGAAGGTTTTGAAACAGCCATTTCTCACCAGTGGGTGAAATTGGAGAAGGCAGCACACCCAGCAGGAGCTGGGGTTGGTTTGCCTAGAGAAAAGGAGGCTCAGGGGTGACCTTACCACTCTTCAGTTACCTGAAAGGAGGGTGTAGCTGCGTGGGGATTGGCCTCTTCTCCCAGGCAACCAGTGACAGGACAGAGTCAAACTGCACCAGGAGAACTGTCCACCAGAGTGGACATCAGGAGGAATTTCTTCACAGAAAATGTGATTAGACATTGAAATGGACTACCCACGGTAAACTGGGCCATGGTCTGGCTGACAAGATGGTGTTCTGTTACAGGTTGAACTTGACGATCTCAGAGGTCTTTTCCAACCTAAATGATTTTGTGATTCCCTGATGTGGTGTTGGTCAGCAGGACAAAGTAGCTGAACTGGACAGTTGCTAGAGAGAGCAGCTGATCCAGTGTAGGGGTTTGTAATCTCGGGCATTTTGAGATGCATGAGCATGGAGAGGATTAAAGGCAGGCAGAGCTTGTGCAGTATCAAGGGCTATGCATACATCTGCATCTCAGGGAGGTGTTCTGTACTCAGAAGAGGTTCTGTACTCAAGGAGGTTCTGTATTCTTAGGGAGGTGGGAAATTATTCCATATGTGGTAGAAATGGTTAAAGTCTTTAATTTTGAGCTGCTCAACTTGAAAGGGCTATTGTGTGTGTCACATGCTTTACAGTGGGTTTTGGTGGTTTTTTTGGTTTTTGTTTTTTTTTTTTTTNNNGGTTCACATTCTTTTCAGGGGGTTTTGGGGGTTTTTTTGGTTTTTTTTTTTTTTTTTTTTTTTTTTTTTTTTTTGAAAGAAGAATGGTACTGCAGTGACAATGAGGGAGTATAAACGCATAGCTGCAAATTGAGACACAAGATCCAGGACAAGGAAGAATCAGGCCCACATGTGGTTCTTGTGTCACTGAGCAAGTCACTTGAACTCTGTACTTTCTTTGTTTCCCTGCCTTTTTTTCTGCCCTGTTTTATTCTGAGACCTTCATTTGTTCCTGCCAGGATTTTTGTACAGTGACTCTTTGGAATGCATAGTGTCGTTGCTGCTTCTGGGTGTTGCAGTAATATAGACTATACTAATGTAATGGAAAATAAAAACCAGAGAAATCTACTGAAAGGCTACTTTGAATAACAAGACTATGAATACAACAGAAAGGAAACGGGCATATCTAGAGACAGAGAGGATTCCCAGCAGGACCTAAGTGAAAGAAAAATCTTCTAAAATGCAGAATAATTAAAAAAGAGAGGAAGAACAAAGGCATAAAAAGAAACAAAATGTATTAGGAACAGATCAGAGGAAATGTGTACATATGAATGAGGGAAACCTCAAATGCAGTCAATCTTGTTTGTAAGAGACAGAGCAGAAAGAAAAGCTGCTGTTCCTGACCCATGGAAAGACAAGTTGCATTATGAGTTTGTTAGATAGCAATAGCTCTCCATGGACATGGGGCACCATTGCGACATGGATCTTTTAAGAAATCTGGTTTATTAGCTCTGCTATCTGAGCAACAATTGTGGGTTTTTTGGGTAATTTTCATCCAGAATTCCTATGTGATTGTCTGTCCCTTCAATTGCTTTTGTTGGTATAGTCTTTATCAGCTATTTAACATGGATTACAGACAAGTCAGATCCTGCAATAAGAGCTTAATTCCTCAGAGTGGCATAACAGGACAAGAAACAAAAGTGAGCCTTTCTAATGCCAGCCACTGGATTGAGCTCATCCAAGAACAGCTTCCTTATAGCATAGGATGGACAGTAGATCATACAGTTATTCCTCAGGAGGGCCCTCAGGACTCACTTTGGCATTTTCAGTGTGAAAGTGTGGGTTATTGTGGATTGCTACTAAAGGTTTGAGGGACAGTAACTGAGAAAAGTCAAGCCCATTGAAGGAAGCTGAAACATTTTACAATGAAGTTTTTTCCTTCTGAAAGCAATTTAGGAGTCTGTCAGCTAAAAAAAAGTGAAAGCCAGGAATATAACTAAGTTTAAAATTATGGACTAGATCTAAACCCAGTGGGATCACAGGAAGGCCTTCCATAAGCCATACCAGGTCTCTGACCCATTTTCAACCACTCAATTTAATTTACTGAACTACACACTCATTGTGTCATGCTAACTTCAGTCCTTACAGCCTCTAAGCACTCTGAATTAGGCCTGCAAAAGCAGGATTCTGCTTTCAGATAGATCTGCTTTGCAAAATAATACTTGGAGATTGTCACTGCATCCCTCATGACTTAAAGTGAGTGGAGATCCTTCATGTTCCAGGTTGAATACCTGCAAACACACTTCAAAGATAATATTAAAACCTAACCTGAAAGCTTCTACTTAAAAATACAACTCCAGCAGCTAAAACCTTTGTGAGGAAGCTACAAATAGGACAAGACCTGGGATTAATCACTAAACAAAGACTGGAGCATAAACCCAGTAAATATAAATGTCCCAGCATTGTAGTGTCAGTTGCTAGTTTTCATCTTAGGAGGAGACTGGTAGTTGAGAGAGAAATCAGAGCTCTCTGGTGGAGTAGGTGCAGTAAGAGATGCTCCAAAGGGGCTACGGGCAAGAATAGCTGTAGTGGAAAGGGGACAGAGCCAGCCCGACAAGGGTCATGGACACTGCTGCAGAGGGCTGAATTCAGGTTGCCTGCTGGGTACCCTTCTGATCATCTCAGGAGGTCTGCCGGCATTACACAAGCAGAGTAAGGAGATGAGCTGTCTGCAGAACAGGTTTTATCAGTCATGCATTTCAGTTGAGGTACAGATGTCCTCTCTGCTTTCTCTGGAATTCTCCCTCCCTCCACTCCCTTGGGTAATCCACCCCTTGCAACCACCCCTACCTGCCATGTCCGGCTTTGAAACAGCAGATACCTACCTCACTGTCAAGTGTTTGTGTATAAATGTAAGTACCTATGGAGAATGTGCAGGTATCAGGTATTTCTGTGTTAATACAAATGTGTATGCATGTGACATACAAATTACATATTCAAGAATGGGTGGTTCCTAGGGCTGTGTCAGGTGGGTAACTGCCGTCTCTGCTCTGAGCTAACAGAAACAGGCTTTTGGAGTAAGCATCTACAAAGAGCAAGAGGTGCGCAAAGTGTTTCCCAGCTTCAGGAAGCTCCGAGCGGGCAGACAGGAGCGGTACACACGGCCCCGTAGCGATGCCTCGGCAAGTCTGGAAGCAAGGCACGATCTTAGCTGCGGATGCCTGCTGCTGCTCCGGGCCGGAGGGACGAGGGATGCGTCCCCTCGGCGAGCGCGGCCCGACTTCCCCAGTTCCTCGGGGCTTCCCAGCTGCCATGACGCATTTCTCTTTGTGACTGCTTGCTGGCCTCATGCAGTCTATGTAAAGTCTCCGTCAGGACAGCACCAGCACTGTTGTAAAAAAACCCCCATAAAACCGCAAGGCGCGCTATTATGCAAACAGCTGTAGGAATCAGTGTCAGGGTCAGATTTATTTTTGGAAATTGGGTGAGGTCTTGTAGTGAGGGTTTGCAGAAGAGCAGTCGGGTGGTGTGGAAGCAACGGCGCTCTCAGGGCGATTACTCCTCCGCGTTCCCTGTGCAGGCCCTGGGTGCAGGCCCTGAGGCATCCCGGGCAGAGCCGACCGCTTCCCCCGCCCCGCGGCTGGGCGGAGGGAGGCGCGCATCCGCACCGCCCCCGGGCCCGCTGGCCCTCCGCGCACGAAGTGGGTGCACTAACTGAAAGTTTAAAAAAGCAGCAAAACCCCCTCGCATTCGGCCAGAGGGGGACGGCGGGAGAGAGTTTCTCGGGGTGAGTACAGCGGCGGGCGCCCGACCGGAGGATGCCCGACCCACGGCGGGAGCAGGGCCGGGGCTGCGGGATGCCTAGAGCCTCGGGAAGAGAAGGGGCAACGTTTCGGGGAGCAGGAAATACTCAGCTGGGGTGCTGAGTCCAGAGAATTGCAGCGACACAGAGCTGGAAGGAGAGGCGGCGGGAAGAGCTGGCAGGAAGTTTGGAAGGATTTGCAGGGAGGTGCTGCTCCCGCAGGGCAGCCTGGAGTGGTGATTCATCCTTCGTCCCTCAAGTCCTCAGGGCCATCGCTCAGCTTGACAGAGGTGGGAAGGCGTTGCAAGGTCATCCTTGCCAGTGGAGCTGGGACGGGACAGAGCCTTGCCTGGCCCGGTCCAAGTACTCATCGCAGTGCTGGGCAGAGGTATTGCATGTTGGGCACTGCAGATGCAAAAATGAAGCCATGGCTCATTGTGATACCCTGGGTCAATAGGTGCAGCACACCCATGCTGTGGGCAGTTCCCCCTCTAGAACCTAAAAATGTGATGATTACTACTACTCTTTTACCAGGGCAGGGGTTAGGGTGTATTCAGTGGATCATCAGAATCCTACTTTTTTGCCATGCACTGGCCGGGTAAGATAAAGTGTTAAAAATACTGTACAGCTCGAGGTGTACCAACACAGCAGTGGGCAGAATTCATCCCCTTCCCCTCCTGGTGCCCCTTTTTCGGCTGTATTGGAGGAGGCACAGAAGGTGCAGAGGCTTTATAGAAAATCCTGTCTGATCTGAGAAGCGCTTAACTGGCAACCACGCACTTTCACACCCACACAGACCTTCCAAAGCAGCTGGCCTGTGCAGAGCAGAATTTCACAGCAGGGTTTCATGTCAGCTCTTGCTAAAGAAGCCTTTCTGATGTTCAAGGGAAAGGTATGAACTCATGTGTTCAGGGAGCAGAAAAAGAATATTTTTTTTCCTCTAGCTGTCTGCACCACTGTGGTAGTACTACAGCACGCAATAGGTTTGGGACCCATCACTCTTTGTCAAGGCTTTAGAACTTTGTGACTGGGATTAAGATGGAAAGAAAGTTGGCAGGAAAACCAGCATAAATTTCATAGTCATATCTCTGAAAGAGAGGAGCTCTAAATTAGCAATATATTAAACATTTTGTGCTATTGTTTCTGCTTTCTGAGCTTTCAGAACACCCACATTTTCAAACTTCTCTGTTTGTGGAGTGCTACATTCCTATCTTTCTACCATGCTTTCTACCATGAAAAATTTCTATTTTTCAAGATGTGGCTGGAATTTTACAACTTCTTCTGTTGCCAGGAGTTGGGATTTTTGTACAGAAACATTCATCATGCAAAAAACCAGTAGAGTTCTCTGACAGTTAAAAAAAAAACATTGGAGAAGGGAAAGTTATTTGAAGAGAGGCAGAGCAGCACAGGTGCAGAATGCTCAGAAAGGGGAACTTGTTAAATTTAACTGGGTTTAGGTGTCGACAGTTTGTGTGTGTATCATGTGGTTATTTTCTCTGTACATTGGGCACAGTGCATATTCTATTTGCATTCTTTATGCTCATGAAGAGAAGTCCCAGAAGTGTAGTAAGTACAAGGCCAGGCAGTTGTGTGCCTTTTCCAGGAGCATTTTCAGAGATTACCAAGGGAAGGAAAATCTTTCACTGCTTCCCTATCTGTGAGCCTGCTGAAAAGCAGCACAGCTTGACATCTGAAACTCATGAAAGCAGTGGCCTTCCTCATACTGTACTGTGCCAGCACTATCAGCATTCTTTACACTGGCTACAAGGATGAGAGGATGTCTAGGATGACCACAGGGGGAGTAGGTGCCTAGGGCTTTGTGAGCAAGAGTGCTGTCTTGTGCAGGCTGCTTTCTGGATATCTGGCTGGAAGTGTGGCTCTGGCACCTACAGGAGGCTATGGGTAGACATGAAACTAACCACTGAGCTTTGAAGGAGCTGTCTCTGTTGATGCTGTACTCTTTTTTTCAGCAGCACCCACCATGAAGAGCAATAAGGATAAAGCGGGAAAGCCCAGCAGCAAAGAGTGAAGACTTCGGACAAGCTGACCTTCCTAATACCTAGATGTAACTACTCTGGTGGGCCTGGTAGTGCAGCATGATTAGGATGAGGAGGAAGATACTTTGGACATCTTGCTTCTGCTTTGCAGCTGCCTTTTTCCTTGTACTGACGCTCCAGGTACAGGGGCAAGGGGGTGGCGTATGTATGAGATTGCTGTCAAAGCAGGACACAATTCCGTTAGATGAGAGAGGTGACACACATTTTCCATACTAGTCTGTGCTTCACCAGGAGTTACTCTGTTAACAGTGTTGGCCTTGTGGTGATAGCTGACTCTGGAAGTTCCATAACCCAGAGAATACATTTCTTGTTTACATCCTTAGCTCCTGGAGGAGTTTCTCTGGAATGTTGCAACATACCATGCCATGCTGTGTTGCTTCTATCCAGCATTGCCTCCTCTTTTCACATCTTTGAACTCTTTGGGGGGCAAGGCTGGACCCATAGAGTCATGAAAACTTCATGGGTTTTTTAACAGCTACTTTTTAGAAGAAACCTGGCTACTGAAAGGCTGTTTTCTGTCTTGTACATTTTCTAGGGAGAAGGCAGAAGTTGTGTTTTTAAGTAACTTGTAATATGGCCATATTTCAGTACAGAAATGTATTTCCTGCCTTCTTACAATTTCAAATTAAAGCTTCTACTGTTCTGACATAAGATGACCTGATGTCTGCAGTTAGTGAAATGCATCCAATTTGATTGACAGAAACTTAACATACCAACTTAATGCTTGATACTTAAATTCTGGTTTGCAAGCAGATATCCTGGCTAATGACAGTGACACTTTGTGAGCTGTATGTTTATTTCCCTGAAGGTTATCACCGAACTGGGCAATTCAGAGAATAAGGTGTCAGTAATCTCCAGTTTACACAGCGACCCATTAAAGCCTGGGGAGAGACATGCTTTTCAGTTTAAGAAGCAGGAACTTCACAGCAGCTTCAAGACAGAGTCTGATGTAAATTACTATCCTGTCCTGCTCTGGTGGTCTCCGCTAACTGGAGAGACAGGGAGATTCAGTCAGTGTGGAGAGGATGTATGCTTCTTTACTATCAACAAGACCTACCAGCACAATCAGATGACAAGAGCATTTCTGTTCTATGGTAAGAATCTGTTTGTTTTTAAAGAAGTAGCTTTTCCTCCACCTTAGTTCTTCCCCTACAGAGGTTATATTCTGGGTGACGATGACTTAAACAGGAAATGTGTGCAGCTTACTGGACTAAATTTGCCGGGTGCCATTTGCCTGGTGCTGAATACCATTACAAGTGCTCTGTAGAAGTACTCTGAAAAGTGACCATGCACATCTGTGGTACGACTGATGCCTTGTCTCATGCCGCTTTCCAATCACAGGTACTCCCTCTTCATGGGAGAAAAGACAATTCCATGTCATTGCCAAGGCATTTAAAGACAATCTGAGATTAAGCCAGCTTTTTCCAGTCTTCTCACTTGTCACTCCTAGCAGAGATTCTGCAAGGCCTTTGTTGCACTTGTGCAAATCTTTTGTTTAGAAAGTAATGCACTCTCTGGTAACACTGCAATTCCCCTGAAGTGTTTTCATTTGCCAAGAAATTGCTAGCAGACTCTAAATGGAAAGTAGTGAAAGAAAGCTATTGATTCCATACAGGGAGCAGCAGATAGAGCAACCTTTTGTGCTGGTCTGGGTCTGCCAGAGACTTCCCATTACATACACTGTAAAGTGAGTCTACAAAACATAAAAGATGCATCATTTAAAAGTAGACTTTACTTCTTCAACTTTGTTCTTTTCCCTCACACAGTTGTTATTGAAAAGAAACCTGAGTTTGTGGTGGAAAAGTAAATTCAAATGCTTTTCTCTGACTGGTATGTTCAAATCTTTTGTCTGGAAATAAAATAAATCAGGATACTGAATTTCTTTTGCTCAATCTGAATACAAATGAACTGGAAATACAGCAAAGAAGGGCCTTAAGCTTTGTTCTTAACAATGAAACAAAAACTTCTCATCACTAGTCTTTTTAGATCTTCAAGTAGGTCAGCTTTGTCAGATAATATAGTGGTTAAGCATGAAAGCAAAGGAATAACAGTAAAGGAATGAGAAGCTGACCCAATTAAAGTCAAAGAAAGCTGGAATGCATCACAGGAAAGCTGTAAAGTCTGGTGGTTTTGGTGTCTGATAGTAATTTAACTTGTCTTTTTCAGCATTACACGTATTGTTGCTTTTCATTTTTAGCAGGCTTCTGGACATACCCTCATATTTTTAAAAGACAGTTTATACTAGGCATAAGATCTCCTTGTAGCATTTTATTTTTCTAGTGATGCTGGCTATGAACTTTGTACAAGTGTCAAAATATGCTAAATTGTTATTAATTTTTAAACGACAGTAAATGATCTCACAATGTCAAAGTAGAGAGAGGGTTTTTCTCTCATTCTCTCTTTCTCTCCCCCTCTCCCCCCTGCCATGATTAAGTGAGCTGTGGGTCTGCAAAAAAGGTGTATTTTACTTTTACAGATTTTCCCTTTAAAGAACCTGCTGAGTGAAAACTTGAATATCTGAATTTCCATGCTAAGGCTAGATCAGAGCATAGTTTCGTCTTCCAAAGAAAATGCAATAATTTCCCCAGTACTTGGTCAGTAAACTAGTCAAGAGAAGAATGATCCAAAGATAAGGAAAAGTACTGAGGAAAAATACAGGATGTAAATGTTTTCCAGCACAACTACTTTGTTAGGAACACCAGTTTTTCTGTGGCTTGTCCCAACTCACTGTCCTAGCCTGGGGAGCCCCTCAATGTAGGTGATAGTTTTGTCAAGTGTTGCCCTGTCTTACATTTCAACATGAAGTGTAGCATCCCCTTGCTAGACTGTCTGTACTTTTGGGAGGAATTCCCAACTCTACCTTTATAATCAGTATTTAGCATGAGCTGTCAATGTAACTGAGTCAATGTGAGCTGGATCTGTCAGAGCCTCAGGGGCGTTGTTCCTAAGAGAGGATGTCCAGCTGTTCTGTACTGGAGCACTGAGTCCTTGGAATATGACTTCTGAATGGAAGATGTCTTCTAAAATGCATAGCTTCTCCCAGCAGCATATATCTTTCTCTTCTGCATATCTAAGTGTTCCAAATTAGTAGTTAGGAAGTGAAATTGCTCATAATTCTAGTCTTTTGGTGCTTTTTTTTGGTGCATCATATGCTTCCATATTTCCTTCATCTCATGGGGTAGGGGGCATGCTGATGTTCTCTTTAATCCTTTTTGTCTTCTTGCTGGACTGAGACTGATTAAGTGTTGTATTGAATTCAGTTATTCTGATGCGCTCTGATCTGTATTGTGCCCACTTTTGGGCCCCTTATTTCAGGAAAGACTTTGAGGTGCTGGAGCATGTCCAGAGAAGGGCATCAAAGCTGGGGAAGGGTCTGGAGAGGAAGTTCAATGAGGAGCAGCTGAGGGAGCTGGGGTGGTTTAGCATGGAGAAGAGGAGGCTGAGGGGTGACCTTGTCACTCTCTACAACTCCCTGACAAGAGGCTGTAGCCAGATGAGTATTGACATCTTCTCCCAGGCAACCAGTGACAGGATGAGAGGACACAGCCTCCAGATGGACCCGGGAAGGTTCAGGTTGGACATCAGGAGAAATTTTTTCATGGAAAGGGTTGTTAAATATTGGAATGGATTGCCCAGAGTGATAGTGGAGTCACCATCCCTGGGGTTGTTCAAGAACCAACTGGTCATGGCATTAAGTGCCATGGCCTAGCTGACAACATGGTGATTGGTCAAAGGTTGGACTTGATCTTGGAGGTCTTTTCCAACCTAAATTATTCTGAGATCCTGTGATTTTATAGTGCATTTTTCTTTAAGTTTCTCTTTGCCTTACTTAACTGTCTCCTAGTTTGGTAAGTTTTACATCTTGCCTTTTTGTCTTTCTGTCATTCTTACCTGTGCTTCCACCCCCTTTTCCCTGCAGTACTACCTGAAAGAGGGAGCGCCCTTGTGCAGGGCAATATGGGCAACTGAATAATAGAACCAATATGATTTTCACAGAAGCCAATTTATTGTTTACTTAAAACTCCAGTTATAGTTTCTAGCCCCACCGTCCATGCACACAGGTGTCTCTTGATTGTCTAAGCCACTTGTCCATAGGGCACACATCCTTCAGGACACCTAATTGGTTAAGCATCCATCATCATGCTGTGTGTCTCCTATCTAGGTTTTGCATTTTTTCCAGGCAGTTTTCCAGGCTTTTTGTTCCCTCTTTCATTCTGTTATTGTCTTGGTGGCCTTGATGAGTTCCTGAGAACCCTAAAAACAAAACTGCAGGTGGCTTATTATCTATAAACAGTTTGGCTGGTGCATGGGAATGCCCTGTTACACAGATGTATTACTATACCCTTGTAAGAGACCAAGCTCCAGTGCTGTGATTTTGATGTGCAGCATTTCATTATTGTAGGTATGCACTGTTACTTCTCTTCTTGGCATCACTTAGAATAAAGTGTTTTCAAAGCCAGATAGACTTTATGAGTTTCTCTATGAGAATTTGATTAACTTTCAGGTTTTGTCACCTTCTTCCATCACAAAATAACACATCAAAAACAAGATAACACATCAAAACCAGAAGAAGCAGATAGCATTTTTCATTGTGTGGCATAGCCTTTCATCCTTTTAGTCCTGAGCACTTAGGACCTGAGTAGAAGACAGAAGGTCAATGTTTACTGGCCTTAAAAACCCCCACCTGATGCTCCTGAAGGATCTTGCTCTGTAGGAGATTTTTGTATTGCTGACAGCTAACTTCTATCTTTGCTGCAGTAATGAAGTCTCATATTTGTTTTGTAAGGTCATCCTTGGAGTCATTTTGGCAGGCTCATGCAGCTGCAAGGACCACTGGGCATTTTTTAACAATCTTCTTTATTATCTTAGTTTTTAGATCAGTATTCTGTGTAAGACTTCTGCTAGCACCCCCTTCTTTTTGTCATCAGTGGTCTGAGATCAGGGGTAGAACAGAAAGCAAGAACTTACAAGTAGGAGTGAGGTGGTGTTATGACCAGCCTCTGAGAGATGGTAACTGAGGTTCCTGTTAATATATCCCTTGGGTGAATTAGAGTGAAACAACTCTGAATGACTGGTGTGTATATATCAGCCGGGTTTATTTCAAAGCAATTTAATTGCAGTGGAAAGGAGGTATCTGGCTGTTTTGATTCTTTCCTATAAAAGTGTAAAAATCTCATGAAGAATACATAAGGAAAAGAAAGAGAGAAAGAGGAGGAAGGGATAACAGGAAGGAAGTAGATAGTGAAGAGGAGAAATACCACCTCTGATGGATCCAGTGATGATTCTTGATCATTGCAATTTGGATGTCTTATGAGAGGAGTGATCGTTGCAGTCTTCGTTTGTTGAGGGTAGGGATCTGCAAAACAAAGAGTGTGCTGGGTAATATACGTTTAAATTGGCATGAGAACACCTAGATCCCTTCCCAGGCTGGAAACTTTTGTGTCTGATACAACAGTAGTAGGCATGTGCAGTCTTCTGATGGAGAGTTCCTGATAAAACTTGGGGTGCTTTGTGGTTGTTTGCAGTCCATAGCCCCCTGTGGAGATATGGCCACTGTTTGACCCTGCTTCTTGTGACTACGCATCTCTGTCTTATGGTGAAGGAGGAAAGTTGGCATGAAGAAAGCATTATCCTGACTCCACTGAATCTGCTGCTTACCAGTTGGCTTGAACACAACTTGTCTAAGACATTATATTCCCAATTGTCCTAGATGCAATCAGCCATGGAGTTTGCTACAGAAAGGTTAGGTTGTAACAGATGGTAGTTTATCTGAAGATAAAAATTTGTAATGTTTTCTAAACCAGCTCTTCTGAACCTCTCTTGCTTTACAATATTGGCTAAAAGTTTTGTATGTTCAGTGCCTTTACTTAAGTAGAAAACAGATACAATTGTAAGAGAGTGAGGAAGTACCTTGACAGAAATGGGGCAAGTTTGCTTTTAATCTGCATCAAGTTTGCATTTAATCTGGTTATAAGAGTGTAGTGCAGTAGCAGTGAAGGGAGAGCAATGGTTGCATTAATGTGCCGATACTTTCAACTTAATTTTGCACAGACCAGTCTTTGAGAAAAGTCGTCTAGGTTTGTCCTAAGGCTTTTACCACAGTTTTCCCATTTCTGCAGTTGACTATTTCCAGAGTTTAGACATGATACTTCTTCCACTATTGGCATTACTTTGAGGAGCTGTCTTCTACCAGAATCTGCTTCTTTATATATCTGGTAGGCAGCTGTGACACATCATTTCTTAATTTTCTCTTTGAAAAGTTAATAGTTTGGCTTCCTAAGTCTCTACAGTACAATATCTTTTGAAGACTTGAAGTAATTATTTTTTTCTCCTTAATCCTGTCCAGGATTTCAGCATCCTTTTAGTTGTTTTATTACTAGAAACAAATTGAGTTCTTCAGTAACCATTTTCCTCACATCACAGAGGAAATAACCATCTGTTCCCCTATTTAGAGAACCAGGGGATTATTAAACATCTTACTTGTCTCATTTCAATGCATTAAAATATGAAATTCCTAGTTATCCTTTGAAATGAGAGGCCTTTAAACTAATATGACATGAAGGGAAACCCCTTCTAATACTAACTATTGATCCCACTTCTCTAGATTCTTATGCTGTGAAATTCAGTTTTATCTGTCATTATGCTCTGCTGCCTTTGAATTAATTGCATTCTTTGAAGTAACTGCCTTAATAGTGTCAGAAATGTGGTGGTTGTAGCGCTGATACTAAATTAAACTTGGACTTCTGTGTCTAAGTTTAGTTAGTATCACATGACAGATAAGAGCGGGATGACCACTGTTTGCTTTTCTCTAGGTACTGATTTCAGTATAGACAGTTTACCTCTCCCTCGTAAAGAATATCATGACTGGGCCCTTTTTCATGAAGAGTCACCAAAAAACAACTACAAACTCTTCCACAAAGCAACCATCACCTTATTCAACCACACTGCAACGTTTAGCCGCCACTCTCACCTGCCACTGACCACTCAGTACCTTGAGGGTGTAGAGGTCCTGAAGTCATTGAGGTTCATGATACCACTGCAGATGAAAAACAGCCTGAGGAAAAGGCTTGCACCTCTTGTGTATGTGCAGTCTGACTGCAACCCCCCTTCTGACCGGGACAACTACGTGCGTGAGCTGATGTGCCACATTGAAGTAGACTCTTATGGGGAATGTTTGCATAATAGAGACCTTCCTCAGCATCTCAGAAATCCAGCTGCCATGGATGATGGAAACTTCTTAAAAATACTGGCACAGTACAAGTTCATTCTTGCTTTTGAAAATGCTATTTGTGAAGATTATATCACTGAAAAACTCTGGCGGCCATTGAAGTTGGGAGTGGTGCCAGTGTACTTTGGGTCTCCCAGCATTGTAGACTGGCTTCCTAGTAACAAGAGTGCAATCCTGGTATCCAGTTTTTCACACCCTCGGGATCTGGCCCGCTATATCAAAACACTGGATACAAATGATGAAGAGTATGAGTCCTACCTACAATGGAAACTGAAAGGGGATATTTCCAACCCAAGGCTGCTTAGAGCAATGAAGGAACGCAAGTGGGGAGTGAAAGATATCACCCAGGACAATTACATTGACACCTTTGAGTGCATGATTTGTAACAGAGTATGGGAAAACATCAGACGGAAAGAAAAGGTATGTATGAATTCGTGTTTGTGTCTCAGAGAGGCTTTAAAATGGCACTAGGGTCAAATCTGTCCCAGGAAGTTTGGTTACCAGATTTCCAGCTAGCTGACAACCACAATATTCCAGTGCCATTGGATTGTGTATCCTCATGTAAACAGGTGCTGGCACCAGAACAGGTGCTCCTCATAGTGCTGCAGTGCAGTGTGTGAGCTCATGACACTGACCACCGAGCTGGTTGTCATTTTCAGCCAAAGGCTTGAGTTGTTCAGGGAGGAAATTTTTTTTTTGTGTTGCAGCAAGTAGCCTAATATATTGACCTTCTTCAGATGACCTGGAACATTTGGAAAGAGATTGCCCAGAAATGTGGGATCTCTGTCCTTGGAGGTGTTTTAAGACTAAACTCAGTTTTGCCCTAGGCAATTTGATATGATTATGCCTGTTTGGAAGAGGGAACTGAACTGGAAATCCTTGTCTTCTGATCTGTCTTAAGCACTCTATGACTGTCAGGTTCTATATGTATGTGGGTACATTCAAACCTGTAGTGACAACATGCTATTGTCTGAGGCCACATTTGGCAACTAAACACTGAAACAATTTTTAAGCCAGGTTGTGTGTTTGTGAGAAGCCATGTTTTAGCTGATCACCATCTGAGCAATACATTAAATGGTTAGCCAGGAGAAGGGAGATGGAAAAAACTTCTGAAGTTATTAAGGTGAGCTGAAGTGATGAGATTTACAAACTGGCAAGCATTAAACTTAACCAGGCTTTGCTGTTTGAGACCAGTGCAAATCTGGACATATGTCCTCTCTTTGAGTTAGGAATGCAGCCATGGAAAGGTAGATATAGATAGATACAGATATTCCTTCTCCATGCTTTTGTGGCTCTCTAGTCAATAAAATTATGAAGACCAATTTAGTCTTCTGGCCAGATTCATGGCTTGTTTTTTCCCCTTAGAAAAAGAATCTCAATAAGTGTGTGCATATTTAAGATGACAACAGAATATAATGATGAAAATATAACTTCTTGCCTTGTAATTTCATTTTGTGTGGGCTGATGCTCCTCATTTGCAGCCAAACCTTATCTGAGACTCAGCATGACTTGTCAGCATGACTGATTTTGTCCCAGACAAGGGGAGGCCTTCCACAGGGACATGGGTAGAGCCTGCAGTGGGAAGAAAGTGTAACTGATGTGATTTGACAGTTTACTGATGGCGTAGCACTTTTCTTCTCTGTTTGCGTGGGTCCCTGAATAATCCCTTTTATTTGTCTTCCTTGCCAGAGATGGCTGCCCCAGAGGTGGGAGGCTCAGGTTAATCATCTGAGCTGCCCCAAACCAGAGGCATTCTGGTTCTCATCCTCAAACCCGAGCTGGATTTCTCTCCAAAAGATGTGGATATCAAGCTTCGAGCAATCCAAGAAAGAAGCCCGGGCACTGAGGCACCTGGTGGAAAGGAACAAGAATTTCACAGCTGAAGAATTTTGGATGCTTGTATTCAAAGAATAAACAAACTTGTAAATCAGAGTGAGCTCCTCAGAGTAGTTGTGTGGAATTTGCTTTTGCAAGTGACCTTATAATTTAGGATTAGTAGCCCTGGGAAGTAGACCGGTGAGACTGAATTTACTATGTTCAGTACTCAGCGGGCACTGCTTTAGGAAATGCTAAACAGTAAAATCATTCTGCCAGGTAATGTATGCATATATATGCACATATATATGCATATATTTATATTTAGAATGACTTTTATTAATTGTAATTGGTTCAAATGTTTGAAAATTAAGACCCTGGCTGTCAGGATTCTCAAAGCCCATATTTAAACACACAGGTAGTTACTCTGAAGCAGTTGGCTCTCCCTCCATCTTTAGAAACATACCTGCTTGGTCTAAAGACCATTTTTTCCCCAGTCCAGGACCCTCCTTTGCTATATTGATAGCCACAAGGTGCAGAGCAGCCAACACCATTGCACAGGTGCAGCTTCTGTGCTGCTTTGGAGGTAGACTGAAAATTTGGGACTGTGTCCCTGGCTAGCTGTTTATTATCAAATTTCCTGGCATCAGCAGATTTAAGCAGGGACTTGGAGGCCTTTGTGTCCTGAAACTGAGTGCCAATGTAATGTACATTAGAGGATGGCATGAGGAAGCACCATCTGTTGGTGTCTGGGGACAGATTGAATGAAAAACGTACTGGCTCAGATTTACCCACCATCTTTTGCTACAAATAAGCAGAGCACAAGTATATCTGCTCCCCAGAAATAGGGTTGGCTTCAATCTGACTTATCTGTTGCCTTTTTGATGATGTATTTGTATTCTAGTGATAATATTTGTATCATGTAGAAACATGAAATTATGTGATTAAAAGGGCAGGGATAATACAGAGTCCATTGGTTGCTGAAGTCTAGCCTTTGTTCTAAGCCACCTAATCATGCATATGTCCTTAATGCTATGTGCATTTTGGTGATGACCAAAGATCTGGCATTCTGGTTTTACAGATTTTGCAATATTCCACTCCCTGCAGAGGTAATGTTGAAAAGCATTTAGGAAGGAAAGGAGTTTATAAAACATATAAAGTATATATACTTGCATGGACACTTTCCAAGTAATATGTATTTTAAAATATCTGCTTTCTTGATTTGTCTGCTTTTGGCTTTCAGGTAACATTTCTAGATAGTCAGTGTTTTAATATATTTTAAGCCTGGGGAAAGGGAAGCTTAAACCTGTCTGCCAATAACAGGCTGAAAAAGATACCTGAAATTTCTCATTCAAGTGTTGCATATGTGTTTCCTGAAGTGCAGAATACCAGCATGGATAGAAATAAGAAAATAAGCCAATACATAAAAAGTAGTCTAA
Organism: Hippolais icterina; assembly: GCA_013400075.1. Classification (NCBI taxonomy): domain Eukaryota; kingdom Metazoa; phylum Chordata; class Aves; order Passeriformes; family Sylviidae; genus Hippolais; species Hippolais icterina. Next base: position 26,120 of record VWYN01003027.1, read on the forward strand.
CTAAATCTTTCAACATTAACTGTAAAAATGAGATTTTCATAAAGGTAGCTGTCTCAATGTAGGATGGGTGGAAATTCATTCTAGACAGAAATCGAAGTTGTATGGTAGTGCACAAAAATAAATGATAGAAATGTGTCTTTTACAAGTTCCAAATGTAGTGGTATCCTTCCTATGAAAACCTTCTCAACAAATCAGTGTACAAATTCCATGGGTTTTCTTAACCTAAATGGATTGATCTATTTCCTAACAGAGTTTTTCATTTGTTAAAACTAGGATTGTAGAATGAATCAATCAGCAGCTTAGAAATCTGCAGGGGTTTTGCTGTTTTAAGATAGCCAAGTAATTTAGGTGAGATTTCCAGAATTCAGCTGCATCGTTTGAAAATTAGTTTTTTTACTGGAGATACAATATTCTTTTTGAGGTCTTATAATTTAAGGTCTAAAGTAAATACAATACTATTTCATTATGTTCTTTTTAATTTATTTCAATTTCTTTTAGATTGCAGAGTAATTTCTTAAGCTTTTTAATCCCCAGAAGAGTAAATCTTGTGTATAAGATACCTCAAGACAAAACCTGAGTTACCTACCCACCATTTTTCTCTTCTAAAAGCTCTCTGCATATAAGAAATTCTTGCAAGATCTCTTTTTCCTTAGGTTTTGATTACAATTACAATATATATTTTTCAGTTTACTTTTATTCTCTTGAAACCAAGAAAATGACCACAAATAATTGGCAGTTTGTGTATTCCTGTACTAGCTCTCAAAAATTCTTGAGGTCTGAGGAAGCTCCTCCTATATTACAAAATTGAAAACAGCTTGGAGGTTGAAGTCCATTGACATTATGTTTATAGATGGCTTTTTCTTTTTCCACAGGTAAGTTGAGCCAATTATTACTTTCCAGATATATCTGTGTCTACCCAATTAATTATGGCACCCACATAACAGAAGTTCAATTATGAGAATCCAAAATTACTTTTAACTGTGTATTCCCTAAACTATTTGTCCAGAGAAGGATCTTATTACCAAAGTTAGACATATTTACTATGTAATCACATTTTTTCTGCATTTTATCTCTTTTATTACATTTTAACTGATAAATCAACACAGTACTCTTCTTCACAGATTTTCTTCTGAAGCCTGAGATGGTCTGTAGATAAATCATTCATACAACTGTAGTGGATTAGAACTTCTTTTTCTGGAAGAGCTCCTTCAGCTGTTGTTCAGTTGTTGCTTCTTTCTGTTGCATCAGCTCCTTGGCTCCTTTGGTCACTCCCCAGCCATCTGGCTTTGACATGCAAGGACAATATGGCCTGCCTGAAGCAGGCTTCAGATTCTCCCAGTATTCTTTTCTTGCCCTAAATAAAGAAAAACAAATCCAGGGTTTTTTTCCCAGCACCTCTTAATATTGAAGGAAATGTGGCTTGAATGACAATTGCAATGGGTCATCCAACTTGTAAATATTGACATTATATTTAGATATAGAAGTATGAATGAAAATATGCAATCAAATGTTACATGGTTAAAAAGTATCTTCCCATCTGTGAAAGGAATACTGTAAGCCAGCCACCATCAGGGGCTGATTTACAATACTCTGATAGTTTTTCCTTTTCATTGTCATCAATTACATTCACAGCAGCTCCTCCACTTCTCCTTCACCCCTTTCCCTGCTTCTAGGTCAGCTTTAATTCATTCAAATTATTAAACATAAAACATATAATTCTAGACATAGAATGTTTACAGTGGTACTTAGATGCCCGTATCAGCTAAGCCAGCGTGCTCAGTGGAGCAATGTAAACCTTTGCAAAAGGTGTGCTTGTTTCCAGGTCAGGTATACGTACCTTGCTCTGACCCAGGGTTTGGTGTGCATGCTCAGGTTATCACCCCAGTTACCATGCTTCTCAGAAGCTTCTGGCAGAAATCCTCTTTCAGGAGCCAACTCCTCAGCTATTGCTCGGATATGATACGGCTCAAATCCACAGCAGCCTCCGATGAAACGAATTCCTATGTCGTAGGCCTTTCTTGCATATTTCTGAATGTCCCACCTGGTGGCTATTCTTGGCTCCAGACCTGCAAAGACATTAATATCTTAAGTTTCCACCATGGTCCATTCAATTTTTATCTATTTTTTTTTTTTGGTAAGAAATCCTGTAGTTAAAAGACTTGCACTTCGTTTGCAAAAGTGGTTGTAGATGTGTAGACTGTCTGACCTAGAATCAGTGATTCAAATTTTTGGAAGGCTAGCTTTCAGATTCTACAGTGCTCTGCAGACCTCTGCCTGTCAGCATTTTGGCCTTGCAAAACAGCACCTAGTATCTTCTGAACTGGATCATGTTTCCCATCCTGCAGAGTTCTTAGCTGAAGAATTGGAATAGTTTCAATGTTATGGCTGTATTTCCTAATGAACAACCAATTCCTGGGAAAACTGATTACCAAAAACTGTGGTAACTGATTATCACAAATCTGTGAAAGGAGATCAGCCTATCAGCCTACTGGCATAGGAATAATCCTGCTCATTATTCTTCAGAAATGCTTATTACACTTTTTTTCCACAATGGGATACTGGCAGCCAGTTGTTTCAGTTGGGACCTGTAGCTATTTTTTACCTCACCCCTTAGTTATAATCCCATTCATGAGCAGCTTGCTGCCCCAAAACACCTCATTCCTTGTGGAAATTTCAGTGTGTAGGTAAGTTACAATGCCATCTTTATTTTGAACCCTTCTCTCTGTTGCAAGTTTTGTTGAGCATTGTGATGGAACAACAAGAGCTGAGAGAGTAGACTTGTGGAAGGAAAGGAGTAAAAAGTGAAAAGAGCAAGGAAAAGCCCACCTCAAGGAGCTGGAGGAACAATAGTGGCATAACTGGAAAGAAGAGAATGGGGACTGAAGAAGAATCTTTAAGAAATAAAAAACCGGAAATAAAAGAATAAACATCCTCCCACTTCTTAATGCACATCTACAGGACGTGAACCAGCATGGTTATCAGGTAAGGGCAGCATCACATCACTGAACATTGCTGGGCAAAGATGCTGTGGTTGAAGTAGTAAGGCTCCAGCAGGAGCAAAGGAGAGGTAGGACTGAAGGATGTCCCTATGTCCTGTCCAAAAAATGCCTAATGTGCAGGAAGCTGATACAAAGCAGATATATTCTAAGTCCATTGTGTAGTTAAGAATCAGGTTCACAAATTAAAAAGCAGAAGGGAGAAAATTAAATATTGGTCTCAGAGGGAAAGATGGTGGAAAGGAAAAGTAGGTGGACTAATATTGCATGGCAAACTTAGTTTAAGCATTTTAGAAAGCTGTTCAAATAAAAACAAGCTTTTGTACAGTGCTGCAGATATGATAAGAAGCATGAGAAGCACAAATGCATTGTTTCCTTTTCTTTCATATATCATTTAAAGGTAATGCAAAATTTATACAAATGATCAGCAGTGATATTGCGTCATTGTGCACTCAACAACTGTATGAACTAAACTTCAGGGGAACAGTGTAGGCTGTTCCCCTGTCTTGTCCATCACCCTGTCACAATCCATGTGGCCTGATGAGATGAATTCATCTGATAGCAAATGAAATGGCTAAGCATTGTCCATCATATTTGAAAACTTTTGACAGTCCAGTGAAGTTCCTAGTGACTGGAGAAGGGGAAACATAACCTACATTTTAAAAAAGGCAAAAAAGGAAAAGCAGAGAAATACAGACCAGCCAGTCTTACAATGCCCAGAAAAAACTTGTATCAAATCCCTTGGAAGCTGTACTAAGGCACATGGAAAATAAGGATTGTGGCAGCCAACATGGCTTTACTGGGGGCAAATTGTGCCTACAAATTTTGTGGCCTCCTATGATGGTGTTACAGCATTGCTGGAGGGGGGAAGAGCGATGAATGTCACCCTCCTGGACTTCCACAAAGCATTTGATACTGTCCCACAAAACATCCTTGTCTCCAAAGTGGAGAGACACCTTCCCAAAATTAACTAACATTTTATTTTTCCATGTCTGTCAGTGCAATACTTTTCTTGGCTTTATTCAGAATTAAATGTCTCTAACATAACAGTTCTTAACTGTAACATGCTCCTAGATTTGTCCCCTTAATATATCTACCCTTGAGATAATTTGGTATGCTTTCAGTGACCAGGTCATTTCTTTTTGAAACATTGTCCTTATTTAACTGGTGACATTTCAGAGAAATTGCAGTAACACAGAAGAGAAAGCATAGAAAAATTGAAAGAGTTCTACAGAAAAATAAATACTTCTGGCATCTAATTGCTGGAGTTTGTCCATACAACATACCTAATGCTTTCCTAGAAACTTAGATCTTATTGCTCTGGACAGCGTTTATGTACTCTTCAGATATCTAAATACATCTCTGTTATTGCCTTTATGAAAACCAGGTAATTTGGTCAGTTTAACAATGATGTACCGAACAGATTATCTGCTGTCAAGCAATCAATTGCAGCTTCTGGGTTCTGAAAACACCCACAGAGCCAGTCTTCACCAATTAATTATTCGAGGAAATTCTAAATGCTGAGATGTCATACAGATTTCTTACAGCACCCAAGCCAAGAACCATAACAAACCAGAGTGAATCCTTCCATTTGCTTGATTGCTTACTGCATCTGTTTGATTTTTTTTCCTCTACTTGCAATCAGAGGAACTATATGAAGGAATGAATAGGATAAATGAGTTCCTAACACTTTTAAACATCTTAGATATTTTCAGGACTCAGACATGTTATTACCATTTAATGAATGCCTCAGGCTTAAGCTTTATTCTCTTTCCTTCATTTATGTAAAGAGAGGAATTTAAAGAAAAACAACAAGCTTCCTGAAAATCACATCTATGTCTCAATATTTTGCTGCAAATTCAAACTGTGAATGTTTCAATACCATTTATTCTGATCTTGAAAAGAAGGGTGTATGGTATCTGAAAATGAAAGAATTTTCTAATCAGCCTTTAAATGTTTAAGCTGATTTTGCCCTTATGTTAAAGGGCTCATATACTCTCTTGAAAATAAGCCCTAAATACACAAGCCTTATATAAATATTAAATGGCTGAATCTGTCCGTTTTTGTAGAGTTTCTCCTGAGCATACATGTTATAGACTTCTCCAAACTGCTAATTTGTTAGCAATATTAAAGTCCCCTTTCTGGTGTCTCTCTAATGTCGTGTACATTAGATAGTCACACTTACAAGACTGAAATATTATGAGTGCAATAATAATGTTCCTATATCCATTGTACTGTATTGTACATTAAATCCTTACACAGGTAAATACAGGCCTCGTGGGACAGATGCCACAACCCAGAAAAACAGAATTTTAGTACATTTGCTGCTGCTCTTTCAACAGTTTACAGATGTCCTGAACAGGGTTCTATAGGCTGAGGAAGAACATTTTACAAATTAATTTAGATTGTGGCATTTTAACTCTTTTCATCATAATTGGACAACGAGTCACATGCTGTGATACTACCAAAGTATTATCATTATGTGGATGATCTTTACTCCAATATTACATTTTTATCTGTCTGGAAAATGCCAGGAAGGATAACTAGGATTCACTGTATTGAATAAAAGGATACCTTGCAGCTTCAGCTGTACTAAAAGCTGAGGGCAAAAAAAAGCCAGGAACGACCAATAAAGCAAAACCAAACAACCACCAGCAGCAGAAAAGTTACCCTTGTCTTACCGAAGGGAAATTCCGGAAGATCAATAAACCCCTGCTTTCCACAATCAGGTGTGTGGAAAGCAAGCGGCTGGCACATCAGGTGGGCTTTCAGTTTAGCAGCCTGCAAGCCCTCTTTCATCAGCCTCACAGTTTCCACGGAAGTTTCTGGATCAAAATGGCAGTTGACTCCAACTATAGAAGCACCTAGGAGAGGAGGAAAGTAACTCAAGTCACAACTCCCCAGGAAATGGGAGATGAAGGCTCCACAGCACTCCAGAAGCAGTGCTGTTTATCTTTACATGAGAGTTATGAAAACAAGGCAGCTGTGCTAGAGCCAGGCACAACCCTCCTGATGTTGATCATACCATTTACATCTCAGCTGCACTCCTCTTTACCTTTCTAATGATGGATCACACCTTCTACCCTCCTACAGACGGTTTTCCTTACAGTGCTTAATCAGTGAAGCCAGAATTCGTGGAGCCACACATGGAAACAGGTACCTGGTTCCTAACACAAGTTCTACCTTTAGATTTCAACTGTAGCTTGAAAGGAAAAGAACAGTTTGGAATAGATACATAAACCCCTGTATCTTCACTCATCATGCTCCTGAATAATTTCTTCTCCCTTTCCCCTTGTCCTGTAGAAAAGAGCCTTTGCTAGACAAAATTATAATTCTCTCTCATCTTGAGCTTGAACTGCATGCAAAAACAAGAGCAGAGAATCAAAGGTGGCTTTGTTCTTGTGATTCTAGAATTTGGGGGTAGGTCTGCAATAAAGTTTGAGTAGGTTTAGGATTTTGCTCCATTCAGTATCAGTTGTCCATGGCTATTGCTCTCACCCATTTCATACTGAGTATCAAGGATTTCACAGCTGTATTTCTATATGTTTTTATAAGACTGTTCTAGTAAAGTACATATAAAAACTTTTCTACAGAGTCAAAACCCTTATCAGATATAACTGGGAAATGACCTACTTGATAGATGTAAGATGCACATCTATTTATTTCAATAATTAGGGACTTTGTTCTGTACTGTTAGAGCACATTAAAACAAGATTCTTACCAGCCTTTACCAGCTGGACAGCACATTGTCCTGGGGACACTCCATGCATGTCTCCTTCTGGACCAATGCACATCGTAGCTGCAACTGGCTTTCCAGATTCCTTTAGAACTTCAACAGCCCAGACAGCCTCTTCAACATGTTCAAAATACTGAAAGAAATTAAAACTAGGCTATTTTGTTTGAAACAATGAAATATAAAATTATTAATCCAGACCCCAAATTCACCACCAATAAGATGATTTGATACTTTTCTGATTTATATTAACATAATTCAATTGAGTTTACTGGCCACACAGTTAAAAAAGGATTCTTAAAAGTGAGTAAAAAAAAATTAAAATAATGATACTTTCGTTTCAGAATAAGAATGGTCATATGGGAGGTCAGTCAAGGATTAACCCAAGAGAAATTGACATCTAGAGAAGTCACCTTAGGTTGCTTCCCATGTACTGGAAGAAATAGGGATTAGTCAAGATCCCATCAACATTTTCTCTTTGTATTAGTACAGAAATTTACTTGACCCTACCTAGGTAGAAACTGAGGTTTCAATGTCCTATTCTAGAACACCTGCAGATGTTGGTGGGCATTTAGTAAAACATCTGATATTACTGGGATAAAAGCACAGCAGAAAACTAGACATCTTGAAAATTAACACTGTGACAGCTGAAGGCATGTACTTTTTTTTACAGACTTACCTCTGCAATTAGGAAGTCGACATCCTTCTTCATAAAGACATCCAGTTGCTTTCGAAAGGCTGCTTTAACCTCTGTTTTATCCTTGCAGCTTAAGTAAGATGGTGTTTGACTGACTCCTCCAGCCACTAAGGCATCACCTTCATTAGCCACTTCTCTTGCAATGTCACAAGCAGCTTCATTTACTTTGTTGCACTGTGTGAACATAGATTATATTAGTTTTATCTTACCAGAGGTATGCATATAATTTCAGAACCCTAGAAGGACAAAAATAGTCAAAACTTGTAATGGCTTTTTCAAATTTTTTAAAAAATTTAAACGAAATGTAATTAAAACCAAATGGATTTTTAAGTAATATTGATTAAGAACATAAGATTCTTTCCAACAGTAACAAACATTGGGAAACTAATTTCTTGCCTCCTCTAAGTTACCATATTATCAAACACTAGAAAATACATTACCTTTAATAGAACTTACACAAATAGCCTATAAAGAGCAAGTGTTTTGTGTGAAGTGGAAATTTCTTTGCCTCCTAGAAAATGAGTTAGTTACATCTAAGCATATGCTTTCATTCTGAAATTTGTGGATGGAAAACAAAATATATGGGAATTTCAACTTTTATTTTTCTAAATGTATTTTATTGTTCTGATAATTAACACCCTCCACCCTGATATAATATTCATACAGGATTTTTCAAGATATTTTTTAAAAAAGATATCATTAATTATGTGATGTTAAAATTTTCAACACAAATCAAGGGGAAAATATTGTTAATTAATCAGCTAGACTGAAAATCATATTCCTTCTATACCTAAATTGAGATGACTAGAATAGCTTTTCAAAAACAGATTTTGAAAAAGTTCTCTAAACTGAGAAAAAATAGTCTAGGAAAAATAGCCATTATTTGTGGTATTCAACAAGTATTGATAATAGCAAGTTTCTCTCCAGTCCATAGACTATTCAGGATCTCCAAAGTCTTCTTTCAGCTGAAGTTTTACATTGCTGCCTCAAAAAAACCCAGCTGACTTTTAAGGCTGTTGCTGACAGATTGTCTTCTACTTGTGCATGGGTACGTTTGGGGATTCTGAGAGGTGGAACCATAAATTAGTACAGTCCTGGAGGAACCTGACTCTAGAACTGACAAGAAATAAATTTTGAGAGGTTTGATGTAATGCAATCCCAATACCAGGTGCTCTCCAGCCTTTATAATTTTGCATGTCAGCAAGAATTGAACCATGGCTTGTTCCAGAGGTATTGTGTTTCTGGGACTACCACTTCAGACATTTCAGTGTTGGGTCTATTGAATGTAAAATGTACAGCATTTCAAACAAATTTGGTCACATTACATTTTGGTATTACCTCAATTAACCCTCAAACGTTTCCCTAGTTTCCAGATTGTCCTAATTTCTGACTGAGGATATCTTCACAGATGCAGATATTCCTTCCTCCCCAAACCGTGGAGAATTTTCTCTAATTTGCAGAAGATAAAATGTACAGTAGGAACAAACAGGATCAGAGAAACAACTCAGTGCCAAACCTTCTAGTCTGAAAGGAACTATACAGAAATATTTGGACAGGAATTCCACTGGACCTTGTGCCTGTGTCTAGTAAACACACCCAGCATCCTATAATTCCTCTGTGTAGGAGGTAAGAAAACACTGACATGATACTTCTGCTGATGTAACAAATTGCCTTCACACAAGAGAAGGGAAATATTGACTACAGTGTATAGCTTGGGTTCTTTTAGTTGCTACTTAATGTAGATGTGGTTCTAAAAACATTTTGTTCTCATTAGCTACTCATTATTCTCTAACATTCTTAACCATTTTTACAGTTTGCTCATTTCTCTGGATGTTAAAATATTTCTGTTTTTTCACTAGTTTTGCTCTCCGTGCATTTAGTACTCCCTATAATCTTTGTATCAAAACTCCAACAAACCCATCTCCTCAGATAAAAACACAGAAAAAATACAGTGTGGGAATTCTCTTTCCTCTCTTCAGCTTTGCTTCATTTTGTGTTTGATTTTTGATATGGCTTGGGATTTTTTGTCACTTCACCTTGCCTTTTTTGCTATTTCAAACTCTGAAATTCCATCATCTCTTCTCTGGTCCTCAAATATAGCCAAAACTGTTAGGACAAATTTGATAATCTCTCTGCTGAACCTTTTGAAATTGATCAACTTATTTCATATCCCCATCAAAACTGTTTTACTCACACTTATTTTCTCAGCTACATAATTGCCCCTGTTCTCTAGTTTGTCTTCACTGGCGTAAAAGGTGAAGGTCTGCAGGACATTGGATCCAGCTCTGAGGAATTCTCGGTGAAGCTGACGAACTGCAAATTAGGAGACAAAGTTATTACTGTGTTATCCCCAAATCCAGTGTTTATTGATGTAATGTTACTGTAAAATAAGTAACATTGTGTTTACTAGAAGACCCATTATGAGAAATTAGAAGCAGTACTCAAGTCTGCATAGAATTTCTTCTCACCATCAAAACATTAGGTAGAATTTTTCTTCCTTTTCTCCTTCTCTGCTAAGAATGACTGAAGATTTCTATATTGTTTAGCTGCAGATTCAGTTTTGCCTGCCACCTTGCCTATCCTCTATTTTCTGCAGTCCTTCAGATCTCCCAGATACAGAGTTTTATAGAGCTTTTTTTTAATAGTGATTTAGGAAGGGATAACAGGTATCTGACAATAGAACATGAAAGCGTAACAAGTAATGCCAGACAAAAGGTTCTTCAAATGAAAAAGCTGCCTTCCCTTAGCTTCTATACTATGAAGAAGAAAACAAAGGAAAGTATCATAGCAACAAATTAAGGGACAAGATGATAATTATATGGAAGAATAGAGTGTTTCATTGGCTCCTCTATTTTGCATTTTTGAGTTTTCTCCCCCAACAAAGTTTTATAATAGTCAGCCAAAATCAAAGCTCTATTTTGCTAAATACATCCTTAATTAAAAGAAGATTTATTGCTCCAGAAAAGTGACTTACAGCACAGAGTTAATTCCTCCCATATGTCTCCACATATGATGATTTTACTACATAGAAAACACTCCTTTTAAAGGAAGGGTTACCATTCCTTTTAATAGACAAATTTCCTACATTAGGACTTTGGGAGAAGGCTCTGTAATTGTAGTTGTGCCTTTCTGGCTGTAAGCAGTACACTGCAATTGCCACAGCAGGAGCAGAGTAGGTACTGTCAGTTGATTTTATATGTATATCCACAGAATAATAATTACAACAATTACTGGAATGCTACTGATCATGTAAAACAGAGTTAAATGCTCAATAGCTTATAGCAAATACAGGAATTCCCTACATATTGTACACAAGATATTTATTACCTACACACACAAGAACACTGCAATTTCTGTGGCCGATGTTAAGAAGAGTGTTCCTGAAATCCTAGTTTATCACAACTCATTGTCTACAAACACAGTTTGTGTCACTAAAAAAAATGCAAATTTGTCATGAGAATAAAATTACTCATGTATGCTGCAACAAACACCTTGAGCTTTCTACACCAGAGAAGCTCAAATAGCATTTTGTGTTGCTAGAATCAACCTGCATACATGCAAGTATGTCTGCTTTCAGTGAAGGATCAGTGTAGTGTCGCTTGCTTTTCTCTACTGGTACAGTATTTTATTTTTTGTTGCCAACTTGGGTAACTACAAGGTGCTTCTTTTCCTAATACATAGATGACTTAACACAGTGCTTCTTTGCCCACCAGTCACAAAAATCTTTCCAGAAACATAGGTTATAGCAGAGCTACTGTTCAAAAAGTTCTTGGAATCTTCCTGAATTCCTAGGATCAGTTTTCATTTTTACATCTTTATGAAGAAACGAAAACTTGTAGTGCCAGGAGTATTCTTTCTCCTACATCATAACAACAGGCCACTGATCCCAAATAAAAGGGCTGCCTCTGTATGTTTCTAGTGGGATTTTTTAATCCTCCTGAATGAGGAAGCATTGCTGAAAACTGATCAGGAAATAAGAAAAGAAAAAAATCTACAAATATTTGCACAAATGCTCGATGACATTTTGATAGTAAACCATTCCTAGAAGAATGCCTGGGATTTTTGTGAATATGCATGTTGACATAAGTAGGAAAATGGAATATTATCTAACACATATGATTAAGGAACTTCATACCCCAAAATACCAGGTATGTGAATAGGAGACCTGGGTAACACTTTGAGGGAAACAACGGAGTTATAAGTATCAGTCTGAATCTCATTGAGTCTCAGGCAAATAGGCTTTACCAGCAGAATACACTGTTGTTTTTATCAAACCCACATCACTATGCAATATCCAAACCCAAAACCACTCTGTAGTTCACTTGTGTGACTTCCAGCATGTTTCCTCCAGCATTTGAGAAATGGGAATAACAGTCACATATGATGCTAAACCATTATTAATAATTCAATGCATTTTAGGAGTCAGATGTGTAACACAAATTTTTCATTTAAATCCATCAGGTGTTGGGCATTTCATAAAAGACACAGACACAAGCTGTGAGGAGATAGGGGCAATAAGCACCCATTGCTCACTACAGAGCAATACCTGATCTGTCTCAGAAGAAAAATTTAAATCTCCTAATTTCTACAATAATCTGTCTGGCAAATCTCCTTTTTTGTGATACAGTTAATGGCCTTGAACTTTTTTTTTTTTTNTCAGAACTTCCTTCATTCTCCTTTCCTTATAAGAACAAGAAGCTCTGGTAACTGTATGGCTTTTACACCCACTGGCTCTTTCAGCTGCTCCTTGTGTTCTATCACATCTGCTCTCAAAGTAACATGACCCTTGGGGGAGCAGGAGGGAAAAGAACTAATGGAGGAAAAGCAGCTCCACTGCACAAAAAGAAATGAACACATTTGCCATGAAGGGTGCAGTTATAAGTAGCTTATAAGAGATACGTGCAGAGCATGGAGGGCTTTTGAGGTGCAAAAATAACAAGCAAAGGGGAAATAACGAGGATGGGACAAGTGCTGTGAATTGTAAGATGGAACATGCAGGGACAGGCAGTGGTAGGTGTGGAGAGAAATAGAGAAGTGATGGAATGTCTCTGTGGGAGACGAGAGTCAGCAAATTAAGTCATCAATCCTCAAACCTTTCCTGGAGCTCTGCATTATCTAAAGCTGCCCATAACCCTAAATTAGGGATGCTAAGTGACACATAACTGACATTTGAAGGCTGAGAAGGATTAGGCTGTATAAATACGTGAAGTGTACAAAGTGATGTAACAGAGAGAGCCAAGATATCTCTCCTTCTACTCCTCTTCCTTCTTCTACTGTATAGCAGAAAAAGACTAATTTGGAATGGAAAACACTTAAAATAAATTTTTGCCCCAATATATTCTGAATTGACTTGTGGGATTAACTGCACATCATATTACTAGGGCAAATGCTTTCTTGTAATGAAGCACGCATAAACAGATAACACCATCTGCTTCTGCATTATTTATGCTAAACATTACAGCCTTTACACTGGAAGGCATACAATGGTTGGTCATTTTTTCTCTGTCCACTTTAGGAGAGTTACTCTATTAAATGTTTATTGCAATGTTTAGGTTCCTATTAGGATTATCATTCCCCATTTTAGTGGAGCCAGAAACATTAAATACTCTCATAATGATGTTTATTAAAACAATTTCTCTGAAAGAATTATTAAAAAAACTATTTTAGTTTAAAAATATAAATGAATTACTAGAACAAAACAAAAGAATTCCTTTTCATGAGATATATTAAATGACAAGATTTAATTGATCAGTGCAAGGACAGACTGGACAAATCCATGAGAAAGAAATCACTGAATGCTATTAAACACAAATATAACCACATCTGTATCAAAAAGTCCCTGGGATGCAAGTTATTGCAAACTGGGAGAGCATTCTGAAGAGACATCAGTAGAGGTTTGCATTTCCCATATGCTTACCCAGCCACCTTCCTTTGGCCAGTGTCAGAGCAAGTAAAACAGATAAGATAAGCAGGTTGTGGACTGTTCTTAATGTAATTCTACAGTGTCAAGGAACATTTTTGTTTAAAAACCTACTATGAATTCCTATATTATTTGGCCAGCCATTACACTTTTTACATTCACTCTAGGAGTATAATTTCCCAGTAAAACTGACCTGCTTCTGGGTGTTCTACAGTTGCTTCAGGAGTCCAAGGCCCAGCTTTTACGTATCCCCTCTTTTCAAGAGCAAAGACAAATCCCCCATCTCCGATCACAATTTCTCCAGCATCCAAGCGTTCTAGAATACCCTGGAGAAGGCATGAGGGCAGGTTAACAATTACAGTTCTTCAGTTTGGTGGCTATTTTCTATATTTGCATGGCAGACTCAAATATCTCTAAGCTAGCAGAAATTTTTTTTTTACACGATAATAAAAAATAATAAATTTCCTTCCTGAAATACTCATTAAAGAATGGTAGAAGTGTCCTTTTTCAGCATAAAGCTTTAATATGAGCACATATATATTAAGTGTAAGACTTCTCACTAGTCAGTTGTATTGTATTCCAGAGATCTTGTTCCCAGAAATGTAAGTCAGTGGTCCAGTTCTGTTCTTATGAAAGCAATTTGCCATCTCAAATTCTCCTCTAAAATACATTAATATCTTCTTAAAATAAAACACTTGTACCACTGATCTCTTTATTAGCTCATTTGCTCTCTAGGTTCCAATGCCACCTTGGCAGAGCCTTACCACAAGCAGCCTGAAACACCAGATGGCACAACAGGCATCACAGAAAAGTAAGAATGCAGCAGTTTCCTACCAAAAAAGGTAGGAAACTATCTATCTCAGAAAGCTGACTTGCAGTTTCTGGCAGTCTTTTCATGGGCCTGGGTTTGCTTACCCAGATTTACAAAATGAAAGAAGATCCTGTTTGTATTGCACAGCCCTGGAATGTTTTAGGGTGCCAAATTAGGAACCTTACAGAACTTTATGCAAGATTAACTTTGCTTCTCCCTTGAACTCCACACTAACACAAGCAAAGTAGCAATTGGGGTTTTTTTGTAAAACTGAACAACATGAGAACAAATATTGGTTTCTCCTAAAATACATAACATTTTTATTCCTTTCATTGCTTCATTGACTTGTTCAAAATTTCTAAAAAGTACCTTGCATTAGAGTAGGATTGATTTCTACTATTGGATGGCAACCACAGTTCTGTCTGTATTAAAAAGTGGTTGAATGAAGACTACATATATGAAGGTAGTGGGTGCAGGATAAGAATTAATCAAAGGTGAGACTGAAATTTCCATCCATAGTTTTCTTGGCAGCACTAGCATTTCAACAGAAGAAGTTTGAGGGAGTAGGAAAAAGAAAAGCCTTTTGGACACAGAGCTGAGTGATTTTCATGCTGAGTGTTTTAACAATTACCCTTCAAACCAGTAATTATCTTTATTGATAATTTCCTTTTCATTGATACAATTATCTCATGCCATATATCCAGCAAAGACAAACACTTATGACATCTCAGCACTGCTGCTTAGGCAGAACAAGAGGCTGCCTTTCCAACAGTAGGGAGCACTGTGCCACCTGTGCCAATTTCAGTACCAAGCACAACTAAGGCTCCTGGGAGGCTACAAACCTGGCTGAGAGCATCATCTGCTTTGGCTGAGGCACTGGCATTGCAGCAAAATGGCAGGACTGGTCTGTACAGTGCTGCTGTGCAGAACTTTGCCAAGTGTTGGCCTGCAAATCTCTGCATCAGATTCCTTTGCATACTATGGACTTGCCAAAATAGCAACCTGATTAACTTTAAAACTTTAACAAAGGGTGCAAGTTTTTATCTTTGTTTCCACAGAACCAGGGAGAAACAATTTTAGTGTAAATGTCGGGAGGTTTTGTAAAGATTGTGCTTGCAACAAACTAACTTTCATTTGTAACAGAATGCCTCAAATGCGGCCAGTAAAAGCTCAAAGCTTGAGTCCTTGCTTCCTCTGTCTGACAAAGAATCTTTTGTAGATGAAGCCTGCTTCAGAAATTTAATGTGCAGAAGAAAGAGAAATCTTTAACATAAAGGGAGCCTCAGCTTTGCTTTTTCACTGAACATTAAGTAATAGGTACAAAAAGACATCATATAAAGGTATTATATTTATTATTATAGTATGTATGTATTTAAATGTACTACAACAGAACTTCCTTTTAACAAGTCACTTCTAGTATTTAATAGCAGGTTGTCTTCATAGTTTTGTTTCTTTGTGAAACAAATCTTCACTTTTGACACACAGAAGCAACATAAGCCATGTTTGAATAGACCATGGCACCTTAATATATTGTGGTATATTAAATCTAGCACCAGGGTATCTGATGGCAGGAGGAATAAATACAAAGCTCAAAATACTTAATAAAAATTTAGTTTGTCAGTTCATGCTGGATTCAAATAGAAATAACCTTTTTGCAAACTTTATTATAGGTCTGATATCTTCTCTTCATACCATTTTTACTTTATACACTGTGCAAAATACCAGCTATTTAACCACCGTATAGCTAACCAAAGTTCAGCATCAACATTTTTTTTTTTTTTCAGAGACCTACAGCTGTGCACTCCTGTCTAATCCAGATCGAAATTGTAGTGTTGGGTGATCTGGTAGGAGACAAACCTGCTGTTAAATTACAGAAAAAACAGTTTGTGTAAGAAGTTAACAAGGCCTTTTTTGTGCCATCTTTTGCCACTATGAATGAAGTTGTACCACATGGTCCATACACCTATACATGGAAAGTGTGAGTGCAAATGCCTCTATGAAGATATTCCTACTACTGTCTTTAGGCGTGTAACTGCACTGTGTAGGTGAAAAGCCTGCTTGGTCAACCTGTAACCCACCTTTTCATCAGTGGATAGAAAATAAATCTCAAAACAACAATTCACATCTCAAGCCCTCAAGAGGAGTCCATTGCTTGTAGGGGGAATTTAGGACAGTTTTCTTCTGCTAGATGTTGAAATTAGGTGGTATATGCCAACATATAAAAAGCGGAACAAATACCTCTCACCTTCTCTTATAACTGATCTACCTGTAGGACCTACAGCTCACAGACTTCCTCTCATATCTTTCTGCTCTTTTGCTCTACACATAGAAATGAGTAAAACCCATTCTGAGAAAGGTGTGCCCTAATAATAGCAATAGCATCCTTTAAACAAAAGACAGAATGTGTGATTCTGCTGACCTTCCCAAGCAGCAGTCCAGGGTACCAGTTCTGATATATATCAGAGAGTTTGACTTAGATATTGCTCATAGCTGTGCCTTAATGGCCTGAATGGATGGTACCTGGACGACTTTTTATATTGATTTATTTCTTTAGCTAAATGGAGGAGCAGTGGGCACGCATGCATAGGAGTCTGGGTTGGTATTATAAACACCTGTCATATCAAGGAATCTGGACCTTTTAAATAGACCAGGCAGGATGCTGGAGACAGAAATCTCATCCAATGACAGTCTATCCTTAAAATATTTACGATTTTAATTTGCAGTGTGCTGCAAGTCCTGCCTAATTTGTGTATCAAACAATATTATGCTAAATTGTTTTGTACTCTGGTGGCTTCACTCTTTGCTCAGAGAGACAAAGATTACTTGGGCTGTGACTGTGTTGAGATCAATCTAATTTGTCTGTCTCTTAACGACGTCCAAACTATCTTTTAGCTCTCAACGCTGAACAGGTACAATTATTACGGCTTTATTTTAGGCTTCCACAAGATCGCCTTACCTGCAGAGATACCCAGTACCTTAGTGGGAGGTAAAGCGGAGAGGGTCGTGCTAGTCAGGAAGCAGCAGCTCCCCGGGCGAGGACACGGCCCCGCGGAGCCGGGAGGGGTGGCCGGGAGCTCTGCCCTGCGCCGGGTCCCTGCTCGGGGCTGCTCCTCCGCACTGCCCCGGCCCGCGGGGATAGCGCCGGGCGGAGGAAGGCACGGCCAAGGGGAGAAGCGGCCGGGTCTGCGCTAGGGAGGGAGAGAGAAGGGAGATTTACCCTTTTGCCCTGTTTCGCGGTCTTCCTGATCGGCAGCATCTTCTCCGCGCAGGGACGCTGGCTGCCCGGCTATGCCCCGACGGCGCGGCACCGCCCTCAGCTCCGCGGGCTCTCCGGCCGCACTTTTATAGCCCGAGGAGGAGGCGGGACGCTGTGGGCAGCGCTGCGGGCGGTACCCCGGCCCGGCCCGGCCCCTGACCCCGCGGGGCGCCCTGGTTCGGCCGGGGCTGCCCCGCGCCCTCCC
>VWYN01003027.1:43869-69291 GCA_013400075.1 Hippolais icterina
GGGGTGCGGGCACAGGGGCCGGTGGCGGGGGCGCCCGAAGGCGGCTGGTGCTGTCGGGGATGCGCAGGAAAGGCGCTGGTGACGGGAGCCAGCCCCGGCTGCGGGGCTGCGCCGCTCCACCGCGGGCGGCCGGGGCACCTGTGGCCGGGAGGGGCCTCCCGGCGCCAAAGCCGGAACCGGCCCGGGGTGTGTTGCTGACCTGGTGTAGCAAGGTCCCTTCTGTTGTCTTCTGGGCCATAGCGATAAGCAAATAATGACCGGTTTTAACTGGCAGGATCGAACATCTGGGTGAACTGTAGTTCACTGGGAAGATGAACCCCGGACTCTTGCCAGCAAAGGTTTGGAAAAAGGTGAAAGGCACTTGAGGAGATCTCAAATCCACAGCAGAGAAGAACTGTGGGAAAAGGCTTTATGCTTGACTTTGCCTTACCAGGTGCCTCAAAATTCAGTAGCGGAGCTGGTGTGTTGCACATGTGGCTGTTAAACAGCTTACTGTTAACTTGCAAAAATTAATATGTAATCAGAAAAACGAACCTTTGAATGTGCATGGTGCACCAAATACAAAACATCTGTGGTGTCCTGTGCTCCCACTTAATTTTACTTTTCATTTGCCACCTCCTAGTGAATAATCATGGTGCAATTCCTCTTGCAATTGAATTTAAAATAAGATCTCCATTCATAAGACCTAAAACTAGTAGCTTTTATTTCTGAGTGGAAGAGGTAGAAGATTAGTTATACATTAGAAAGTCTGCTGTCAGAGAAGTTGAAAGTGTACGAGGAGAGGAGAGATAAAATTGAGTATTGATTAACTGTCCTGAAGGAAAAGGTACTGTGGTTTCAGTACCTTCAGTCTGTACTGCTACTCTTAATAATGTCCTACCTTGTCTCACATCCAAAAAAAATTACTTCTTAAAAATTTGTGATGAATTTCCACATGTAGCTTGCTGCTTGGCTGTCTGTGGATGAGGCAGTAGAGAGGAGAATCATTGGACTTGCATTGCCTGTGGCAGCAATTCTGGTTTATGCTGGACTCAAGTAGTGAAAGTACAGTGTGGAGGTGTGGGCCATTGACAAAAACCTGTTTCTACAATATTTTGTCTTAAGCAAAGTAGGACATGTCAATGCTGGGAAAGGCTCGGTTGTTTAGAGCATGGTGCAAATAACACCAGGGTTGTGAATTCAGTCTCTGCATGGGCCATTCTCTTAAGAGTTGGCCTCGATGATAATTGTGGGTACCTTACAACTCAGAACATTCTGTGAATCTGTGAACATGGCAAAATAGACAGCACATGAAAATAAGTACCAAGCTTCATTCTTCATGAGCATGTACACTGATGTATTCTACTGACATTGATTTTAGAAATTTATTAGGGGGCCTTACTGAGTAAATACTTTTTAAAGCCCTTTTGTTGCACATAAAGCACTTTGGAAAAGTCAGGTTCTGACATTACCATGTTAGGCATCAGCTTCTTTTTGAGAAATAGCATCTACATA
Source organism: Hippolais icterina (assembly GCA_013400075.1). Classification (NCBI taxonomy): domain Eukaryota; kingdom Metazoa; phylum Chordata; class Aves; order Passeriformes; family Sylviidae; genus Hippolais; species Hippolais icterina. The sequence continues at coordinate 45,364 of VWYN01003027.1, forward strand.
TAAGGGGATAAGTAATATTGAAAGTTGCAAGTGGAAGCAAACTTGTTTTGTTATTTTATGGTTTTTTTTTTCTTTTTATTACTACTATCTACCTATATGATGCTCAAAGAGCATTTACTTTAAAAGTGGATTTGAGTGAACATGTTAGGTTTTAAGCCATGTGTAAAAACTCCCAAGCAGAAACCCACATGTATTATGATTGAATCCATAAATAAAAGGGATGGGGAAAAGTCCATTTACCTTTTTCTAACTGTCTGTAATTTTTTTTTTTTTTTTTTTTTTTTTTTTTTTTTTTTTTTTTTTTTTTAGTAAAGAAGCCTCATCTCCTTCCTTAGGGAAAGACAGAGCAGACACAGTGATCATTGGAGGTGGTTGTGTTGGTGTGAGTCTAGCCTACCACTTGGCTAAAGCTGGCTTGAAGGATGTTGTTCTGCTGGAAAAATCTGAGCTCACTGCAGGATCTACCTGGCATGCAGTAAGAAGTGTTTTGTTCATCTCTCACATTAACAGTATTTTGTGTATATAATGGTGGTGGAAGTTTCATTACCTTTTTATTCCCCCGCTTTCTTTCCTGCCATTGCTGACATTACATAAAATCTTGGAGGAGCAAAGGTAACAAATGTACACTGTGAGTTTTTTAAGCCTGAATATTTGTCTGCATTCTAAGGAAAAGAACTAAAAAGACATCCATTTAATAATGCCAGGATAGCAACACCTCCTTTAATAATGTTAATCACATGGTCATTCACAATATGCATTTATGTAATTACAGATTATCTGAATCTATACCTGGAGTAGATAATGTAGCAAAATTTAATAAAGCTTGCCACAATAATACAGCAATAGATGCTTTTCTCATTCATTTCCAGCTATTCTTAACTGAAATTGGGAGATTGTTATCTCTGTGTGCAGCAACACAAAAGAGCAGAAACCCAACAGTTTGATGTCTCTAGATCTACTCTGTTAATGCAACAGAGCATTTATGCAATGATCTACCTTTCAGGGATGATTTGAGGAAGACAAATTAAGACTCATATTATTATATTTTATTTATATTCTCATACTTCTCCCAGAGGAGGAATTTTGAAGTCTGCAATGCTTCATCTTTGTGCAGATGTTTTGTGGGTTTGGGCTTTTTTGAGAGAGGAATAGTAAAAAATGAAATTAAGTAGCATACTTGATTTTACTTGCTTTTCAATAAACAAAGCAAAAGAAAACATACTATATGTAGTAGAAAAAACAACATTCAGTAATTGTATGTCTTTGAGACAGTCACACAACAGTTTAGCAAACAAAGCAGCACCATGCGAAGTGTCAGATCTTGTGTATTGAATCATAACTACAAAATATTCAAAGAGTACTTTGACTTAAGTAGGGCAGTGAGGCACAGGCTGAATTCTATTTGGCCAATGCATATACAAAACAATGTGTTTGTAAAAAACCAATAAAAATCCCCTAGTTCTGTAAGGAACCAGAATCATGAATGGTGTTGTTACTGAACGTTTCCTTTGTTCTTGTTGTTACACTCGCTTACCCAAACTTACTGCTCATGACAGTGTTAAAGCAGTCCAACCCCTCCTCCAGTACTTTTGCCCACACTTCTTAGTGAGTGCAGCATTGGAGCCCTGAGTAAGGGTCAGTTTCAAAGGTAAGGAAGGACCTGGAACTCAGCAGAGAAAATGCCTGCACTACCACAATTGAGAGAGCTTCCTCATGACACCTGTTAGAAATATTTTTATGCAATTAACACAGCAAGACATCTAGTTTTTGGCTTTGTTAAAATGGATAACTACATGGTATCTTTTAATTGTCTTCATTGTCTCTTTTCATTGGACTCAGTATTAGGAGACTTTGAAAATGAAAAAGTTGATGGTGTCTGTTTCATATGAGTAGAAAAATCAAAACTGTGACTGTGAGTTTCTTGTTGTACCAGATACTGAGTATTTATCAGTGTGTTCTTCACAGTGATACAGTGCTAAATACAGATGACAATTACACATACTGTTAAGATGTGAAATGGCACATAGCACATTGCCTGCAAGCCTGTAAGTCTGACTCAGGCTGACTGCAAGGCTGCACTATTTCACATTTTACCACTTCCACCATCCTGGAAGTCCTGCCAGAGCTCAGGATCGTGTTTCAGATAGCTCATATTCCTACTGGTGTTCCTGCCAAAACCTTCTTTTACTTCTCAGGTCTGAGATAACTTTGATTGACTTTCATGTGTGCTATTAAAACAGCACAACAAATATGCACATTTTTGTATTACCAGCTATGAAAAGGTGTAACAGAGCAAGTTATTATATTTTCTATTATACTTTTTCTTGCAACATTCCATTAATTTTGACAGTAAAGCACAGCACAAGTCAAATAATAACTTGTTAAAATTTGGTCACACTTGCAAGAAGAGAGAATTTAGTATTTAAAAGTGTTAATAACATTTTCCTCTGGAAAGCTAATTTAATAATGGCATTGGAATAAAATCTGAAACTGATCAAAATAGAACAAAACTGATACATGAACATTTCAACATTTAAAAATTTCAACTATAAAAATGCTTTAAAACATTTGTGTCAACTCTCCTAGGAAAGTGGCCATTCTTTAAACTATTTTTCCAGATCATGCTTGTGTACAATAATAAAATCTGTTAGAAAAATGGAGTAAAGTCTTGGAGAAAATCACCTTCAACTGCAAGAATGGTTCACTCTGAAATTCAGGAAAACATGTAGACATGTTGGGGAGCCAGCTGGGCCAGAGCAAATTCATGACTGGGTTCCAGAGAAAAATGCAGTATACTGTGTATAGTTAGAGCAGGAAAAAGCTGCAAATCAGGCAATTTAGAAAAGTTACCTAAGCATGTGAAGGGGATGTTGGAAAACCAAACCTCAACTATATTTAAGAATTTTAAGGAAAATGAAAGGCAACAAAGAACTGGTGCATTAATAATAAAAGGCTGGAAAATTAAAGTAAGTAACTGTTGCTAAAAGAGGGGAGTAATTCAGTCAGAGTGTACACTAATAAGGTGTCAGTGCCTTCTTGCCTCAGTTTTCTCTGATAGGGTTTCTCAGGCCTCTGGTTTAAAGGAGAAAAATAACTGCTGACAGTGGATGAGGACCAAACCAGTGATTTCTGGAGTAATTTGACATATGCTTGTGTTGGAGCAGAAAGGTGTTGTAGTGCACCCCACACCTGAGCAGGTGTTCCCATATTAGGAAAAGAGTTTAAGCACCACCCCTGAACTTTTAAGGAAGAACCAGAAACTTCTATGCACCGCTCACTGTAATTGGCCCAGTGCCAAGACAAAAGCACCTGTTGGACCCTCGAGCTGTTCCTCAAGGAATGTAGCTATTTTCTATTGGGCAGCAAGCCAAAATTCCCTCCTAGATCATTGAATACTTAAGAGAGAGCATGAAGATTCTCGGGGCCTTTTTGGGGTATCTTAGTAGGTGTAAGGAACCTCCCTGCACTGTGCGTGAGTTTTACTCTTTTGTGTAGTTTGTTATTTTCTCTTTAATTAAAACTTTTTGCTTTTTCAAAACACCTCCGATCAGCTGTCTCACTAATTATTCATAAGCCATTTCTGAGAGGCTGCTGGCAGAGCAGTGTGATGAATCTTCATGGGGCTAAAAACATCTAAAAACATGCTNGCCAAAATTCCCTCCTAGATCATTGAATACTTAAGAGAGAGCATGAAGATTCTCGGGGCCTTTTTGGGGTATCTTAGTAGGTGTAAGGAACCTCCCTGCACTGTGCGTGAGTTTTACTCTTTTGTGTAGTTTGTTATTTTCTCTTTAATTAAAACTTTTTGCTTTTTCAAAACACCTCCGATCAGCTGTCTCACTAATTATTCATAAGCCATTTCTGAGAGGCTGCTGGCAGAGCAGTGTGATGAATCTTCATGGGGCTAAAAACATCTAAAAACATGCTGGCCTGACACAGAAATTCATCAGACAGGCAGCATCCAATAATTCTGCAGATTCATTGCAAGGCCACAGATGTACCACATTTGAAAGACTATTGAAATTGGTGGAGATGCCAGAGATTTGGCAAAGGGCATATGTGTGACTTTTTCTAAAAAGCCAGAGGACTGAGCAGGGGAGCTAAAGGTCAGCTAGCCGTAGTTCAGCTCTTCAGAAAATCATCAAATGAGTCCCAGGTCCATAAAGGAGAAAAAATGTGATTTGGAGCAGTCAAGTTTGCCAAGAATAAATCATGTCTGATCAAATCTGATTTCTATCTGTTATGAAATTATTGATTTCTTAGACAAGGGGAGATCAGTGGATGTCACTTACCTAGTGACATCCACTAGACCTAGACACCTACCTAGACACCCTCTCCCACACTAGCCATGTATTCAGCTGAAGATGTTGTGGTCTGTATGGCTGGACAACTATAAAGTTTAAAGACTCTTTGGATGGCTGGGCTTAGAGGGTGCTGGTGAATGGGTCACACTCTACCCAAACCCTGGAAATAAGTGTTACAGGAATCTGTCCTGGGGCCCATTCCATTCAGTATCTTTATCAGTAATTTGGAGTAGGTGATGAAGCATGTGCTCATCCACATTTGAAGTTAACACCAAACTGGGAGGACTAGTCAATGCACTTAAGGGCAGGGCAGCCCTGCTGAGGAACCTAGGCAGGCTGCAGTGATGAAAGGACAGTTTTATGGAATTTAACAAGGCCAAATTTGAAGTTTCATATGTAGCTAGGAAGGTACAGCAGCCTCTGTCTTTGAAGATTCTCAAAGGCCAGGAAGGAAAAAATCTTGAGTAATGTGATCTGATCTTGTAGCTGACCCTGCTTTGAATATGAAATTTAAGAGAAATATCCTGAAGACCCATTCAATCTTTTTGTTTCATTACAATTATTTTATGATCTTATTATCTTAATTTTTATCTAGTGAAATCAGGTTACAGTTGTCTGCCAGCTGCACTCTTGAAACCAGAAACATTTATTATCTCAACTCAAAGGGCATCAAGTGCATATAAACCTCTTTTCTTCACTTGAAAGTGTAAGAGATTGAAGTATTTATTTAATTCCTGCATTTAAGTGCTCTTGAACAGATATGGGTTTGTAGTTAACTTGCAAGTGATTTGTGACTCATTTAGTTCAAAATGACTACACTACATCTGAAAGATGCATTACTACATTTGGAAGAAAAACAGAAGGCCAGAAAATGTTTACATAAATAAAAGAATACATTAAAAACAAAATTAGATAACAAAGTTTGGAGGTAGAAGTAAATTGATTACTCTGAGGCATTATACATGGCTGAAGAAATTTCAATATTTCAATGCCTAATTTATTTCTTCATTCTATACACAATAAAAACAGGCTCTTAGAATTTATTTTTTGACAAACAAGCAAGTTTTAGCTAAAAACTCTGCAGTGAAACAGCCCTGTTTCAGTTTAGTCCAAGGTAATTAAAATAAATGTGTTCACAACATGAACACACATGTATCAAATGAGATAAAAATCACATTTAGTCAAATATCTTGTTTTCAGCTGTGTCTTGTGTGATGCTAATGGTTCAATATGATAATAAGAAATGAACAAGGAATACTTTTTACAGACTATTAATTTAGCCCAGGGACTTCCTGAAACCAATATGCCTACTTTGTGCTTGATGGGGCTAGATGAGTCTCCTTCCTACAGGTTTGTGTGATCACTTCCTAAACTCATATTATTGAGGTAATAAATATTGCCAAACATACTTTGAGTCAAATTTATGAATAGAATATAGATACAACTGAAAAATGTGATACTGACAAATGATTAATTTTACACTCTTTTCCATTGGATTATCTGGGCATTTCAGTAATCTGGTGCACTATGACATTATATATAAGTTGACATATGAGATAGAACAACTGCACTTGCATCATGGGTTGGCAAATTTGGTGAGAAAAGACAGATGGGAAAACACCTGTGCAGAAAGCAGAAATGGCATAAGTAGAGAAAGGGCTTTATTTTTGTAACAGTTGGCTCTATCCATGTGTTGTTTTTCTTTACAGTATCATGGCAGTTCCTTTTTAAATGACAGTTGGAAGGAAAGAAAGAACACTGCATTTCTAATCTATGTTGTTCCTATTTCTTATTTGAGGCTGGTTTAACTACTTATTTTCATCCTGGAATAAACCTGAAGAAAATCCATGCTTACAGCATTAAACTCTATGAGAAGCTGGAAGAAGAGACTGGACAGGTAATCCCCTTAACCTTTGAAGTGTTAAGTCAGAGCAGTACTGTTTATATCAATGGTCTTACACAAAAGTGTAGTTGATAAGAGTGTGAAGTAGGAGTATATGCCTTTTTATTGAAATACATTCTTCTTCATGCCTAGTGACTACATATTGTAGATGGTTTCCCAGATCCCTCTACAGTTTAGGAGAATGGTGCTCATAAAACATCTTAAGACACAGCAGAGAGTCTGCGACTTTAGCTTGATAAAGGAGCTAAAATAGTACCAGGAATCTGGAATGAACAGATTGATTATGATACATTCCTGCCTTAAATATGTCTACTTAAAAATTCATATGATATTATGCTGTCTGTACTTGAGAAGAATGCTGCAATTTTTCCCTTTCAGAGATGTGTTTTTATTTAGTGGCTTAAGGAATGGATATGTGGGAAAACACAGGCATCTTTTTCATTTGACATCTCTCAGCCTTATAGATTTCATTTACTAAACTGCTTGCTTCAGGTGGCAGCAGAAATTGAATGACCCTCACTGTACTAGTCTATGAATTCTTTGTTTTTAAAATATTTGTCTCATATATATATATATATGAGACAGATTTTTTTATATTTTTCATAAAATGCATTTTTCCTCTTTCTGTTACTCAACTAGATAAGCTTCCACATCCGATTATCATTGTGTGTTCCAGTGAAAGACCTATTCAACCTTATCATTTTCCTGTGAGATAAAATAGAAAAAGTGAAGAAAAGAAAGTATTCAGTGTCCAGCTCTGTAAGGATGTTTAATTTATTAAAAAGACAAAATCAGTGAGTGGTTTTTCATTGTGTTTAGAAAGGTGCTTTTTAAAATACATTCAATAGGAAATAATGCAGATCATAGAATTTAAAATTAAGTATATCATACATACTTACTTTTGAGACTTATCTGATTCTATTTTTGTCAGTCTGTATATCAAATATTAATTTGTTGTTTGCAAAAATGAATGTATCATAGCATTCAATAAACACCTCTTTCAACTGTTTTGAAGATAGTATGCATTAACTTAGGAAGTTAATTTGATAACTTCTTGAAAAATTATTTTCTCTAGGAGTCTATATCTAAGGACTCTTCCTTCAAGGGCACATAACTTACTTGCATTTTTCTCAGTGGTGTTAGTGGAAACCTTTCCCTTAGCACAGGAAAATACATATATGGCAATAAGTAAAGGTTCTTCAAGTAATTTGCTGTTTCTCTTTGATTTAGGCTGTGGGGTTTCATCAGCCTGGCAGTATCAGAATTGCTTCAACCCCTACTAGGGTGGATGAATTCAAGTACCAAATGACTCGTGCTGGCTGGCACCCAACAGAGCAATATTTAATCACACCTGAGAAAGTGCAAGAGCTATTTCCCTTATTGAACATGGATAAGGTAAAGAAGCAAGTTTTATGAACTATAACTTCCACTGCAATTAAATATTGGTCTATCAAAAATATACAGGTACAGTCTCCTTTCTTTATACAAATTGTACAACAGATTCTTGTTTTTCAATGAAAAAAAGATGTATCATAGCCTAAAATCAGAATTTGTGAACTCTGTGTTAGAGTACATGCTATTATTTATCGTGTCTATAATATAATATAAAAGCATTGCAACCTTTGGTTGCATGGGAGGTCTGAGCAATTTTAGTCTCTTAGCCATTGTTAAGTTGGGTAAAGGCTGATATTATATATTTTGAAAATTTGTTTTCACTTCTTAAAGTTTACTATGCTCAAGAAAGGAACCTTATTTTTTAAAAAAACTATCTAATTTTGATAAATTTTACTTTTTTTCATTTGGGGGTTTTACCTCCATTAGGTTTTAGCTGGCCTGTATAACCCTGGAGATGGTCATATTGATCCTTACTCTCTAACTATGGCCTTGGCTGCAGGAGCCAGAAAATATGGTGCTCAACTGAATTATCCTGTGCAAGTGACTAATCTGAAACCCCGATCAGATGGGACGTGGGAAGTTGAAACTCCACTTGGAATAATTCAAGCAAAGAGAATTGTGAATGCTGCAGGTAGGATTTTATATGAGCATTTGAATGCTTTTCAGATTTACATATTAGCTGACACAAAGCACTGTACTTAATTGTGTGGGTTAGGTGTATAGGAATATATATGATTTTGAACATTCACTCAGTTTGTGGTTTGCACATATTTTTTCATAGTATGGTGAAAATTAGGCTCTTGTATTAATTACCCTTGCATAGGCATTAAAAATATTTACCCTAATTTGTCTCCAGCAGTTAGTAATCAGACTGCCTAGTTAGATTTTGGTAGCAAAAGAGACCTTTACTGGTGTACAATAAGTTGTGTGGGAGAAGAGTCCACATTTAGAGTCACAGAATAACAGAATATCCTGAGTTGGAAAATACCCACAAGGATCGTGGAGCCCAGCTCCTGGCCCTTTCCAGCAACATCCCTAAGAGTCACACGATGTTCCTGAAAGCACAGTTCAAACACTTCTTGAACTGTGACAGGCTGGTGCTGTGACCACTTCTCTGGGGAGACTCTTCCAGTGCCCAATAGATCCATGCAGTCCTCTAAAATCTAATGAAACATGCCTAAGAAGGGAGATGGAATGTACGCATGAAATAGAAATATCTTGACTGTTTCTTCAAGGAGACTGAGGATTTGATCTTGGCTATTTCACTATTATCTTTCTCTAAGATTTAACTCTATCCCATATCCTTGAAGCGGAAGATTTTTTTGTTGTCCTTTGAGTCATATTTTAAACATGCTTGGCTTAACAGTGCATTTTTTTGTATGTCATAAAAATTGCCTAACTCAAAGGAGCTTGTATTTACATATGCAAATGTTATTCTTCATTGTCTTAAAAAAGCCAAACTGATGTTTTTGCTTCAATGAACTTTTGGGCAAGTGTCCTTTGGATTTGTGTTTATTTTTCTAAGCAACTTAATAAGTCTAAAACCCTGTATTCAATCTAAACTTATTCACTTATTATTATACCGCTTTATACAAGTGTAGAAAAATATTTTATTGGTGAAATGGTTGGCAGGTCTTATGTGAAGCATGCTTTCTGCTTCCTAGTAGAAGATTTTTGGTTTTCAATTGTTTGAAAACATGTTGAATATTTACCATATAGATTAAAGTTTTGCTGATTCTGCCTCAAACTGGATCATATCTGCATTTTTATCTGCATACCTCCCATTGCAGTGAATAATCAGGCTTCAGTGGGAGGCTGTGATATCAGGTTGACTTTCTAACTCAGATGGGACAAGTGAACTGAGAGCAAGAATACATCTTTATAATTCCTTTCTGTATATTTGCAGTGGAACAGGAAAAAAAATCAAAAGCGCCTACTTCTAGTGCAAGGCAGATAAAATGAAGTAGTTAAGTGAGACAGGGACACTTCTTGTTGGTGGGTAGAATACCACAGGTGACAGTTGGAATGATGAAGGAATTGGACTGGAAAGAGAATAGGTTGGGAGAGTGAAGTGCCTTGGAAAGATTTCTAGATATGTTTAGGAGCACTGGCAGCAAGTGGAACAGTTTCATGATGCAGGACTTGCTGAATAAGGAGGCTCAAACCAGGAGGGGATGGCAGCAGTGGGGATGACAGCAGAGAGACCGTGGGAAGGTATCTGATATGTTTCATTAAGGAAACTGAAGCTAGGAGCTTTTCAGACAAAACGATTAGCAAGGATACTCAAGGAATGGTTGTATGTGAAACTGAGTGGAAAACTGAGCTGTTTAAGCATGAAAGACTGGTGTAATATGTAATAGAAAGGGAAGGGTAGATGGGAGTGGATTAGAAGGAAGAGAGGCTGCTGGGAGAGAACTTGACAAATGAGGGAGACTGACTAGCACATGGTGTGAAAATAGCTGAAGAAATCTGTAAGAATTGGAGTAAGAGTAGAGTTTGAGACAACTGAAAAAAGAGAGAGAAATTTAGAGAGAGTGGGATTTAACAGCTGGACTCTCAGGGGACATGCTTTAGATCTTTCTTTCAGAGTCTGGGATATAGACAGCCCTGTCTGTGTTAAATCATTCCAGGCTTTCAGTAAAGACCTACGGAAAACCCATTGAAAAGTGCACTTTCTTATATATGCCTTCCATACATAGGTGATCACCTGCTATTGCTATATGCGTGCTAAAATAACAGGGCTCTGAGGCTCTGAGCTTGCTCATGAGTGCCACATAATGAATTTTGGAGAGAAGGAGGACTAGAGGAGTTTAGTATGCTGTTTAGAAGGCAGTCAACCACACCAACAGGGAAACCAAATTTAAAAAATTTTATATGGATCACAAAGTCAAGCACTTGGAAAATGAGAGGTGTCAATATTTGATTGCCTTTGGACTGATAGTTCATATCTTTCAGGCATGAACTCTGGAACAGCACTCAGTTACAAAATCACAAGCTCTCTTACAGATAGGATCCTTATGTCATTTGTTACACAGTGTGAATATATTGGTCTGGAAGAAATCCAAGATTATGAAAGAGAAAGGCAGCTCTCTTGGCAATCAGACTTATTTAGGCCACAAACTTCTAGACACTCATTATTCCTACCTATTGGCTCGGCATCATATAGATGCAATTTTCTTACATTTTTGTAGTGTAATTATCTTTCTTTGGCTAGTATATCAAGTTAATATTAGGCAGTTGATTTCTGGTAAATGCTTTTCAGAGCTTATTTGCAAATATTAGATTGCACCCTTGTGAGCTTTTCATAACTCTTTTTTATTATTAAATAAGTTATTAAATCAACAATATATTTACTTAATTCTCCTGTGTAGTTAACTGTTTAGCCAAAATGAATATTTGAAGCACATATTGCTTAACATTCTGGCTAATGATGTAATATTAATACTGTATAACACATTTCTCTTATAAATGTTTTCTCAGATAACATTCATTCTTTTTTTCCGCCTTGCCTCATTCCACTACAGATCATGACTTGTATAATTTTAGGCTCATGTTGCAGAGAAAAATACATCAGAAGGCTCTTTACATTCCCTCTCCCCCTCCCCGCCTCACCCTGCAACTGACATCTGCTGCAGAACTGGAACAAACTAGTTCCAAACAATCTTTAGCTGTTCCTTATGTGAGATTTCCATTTTAGAGGAAAGCAGATGCCCAATAAATAATCTCTGACATGAAGTACCTATACTGAGCTTGCTGAAGTTATTTGCAGCCTATTTATAATGGAATGTTTGATTAAAGTCTCCAGAAATAGTGAATTTTGTTTATATATACAGTGTGTGTGTGTACATAAGCATGCATTTTCAGACATGTACACACTATATATACAACTATTTATATATAGTGGTAGAAGATTGTCTTTTTCAAAACCAAGAAATAGTCAGATGACATACTTCAGCACATATGCTAAGTAATACTACCACTAAGTATTTCAGCATCAGATGTTTGCAGTGTCTACAATTTAATCTTCACAAATGTCATAGAGATATAACGTATGCCTTCATTTATCTCTACTATGTGTGATAGGACTTGACATCTGCGTCCAATTAGAATTTTGTTTCAGAGAATATATTCTTCCTTTTGCAATTCGTTTTTGTTCAAAAACCTTAAACAAAGAAACTGTAATATTTTTCTTTTAGTTAATTCCACCTTTTTATTTTAAACAATTAAAAAAACACTTATCATAAGTGTGACTTTTTTTCAAGTATGGTACTGTAAATTTTATTTTAAACAAATCTATTTTTCTCTTACTTGAAAAATTTTAAAATTAGCTGTGTTTGCAATGTTATTCTGAAAATTTAATTGCTAAGAAATTTCTTATTATTAAGAAAGAAACAAAGCTGTTTCAAAGACCTAATTTTCTGCTGCTTTAACTATTCTATCTTCTGTGGATCATTAGCTGACCTTATTTGAAAATAGTTTTGTTTGTAGGTGACATGGAAATGCCCAAATCAAAAGAAGTTCCCTAAAGATTGTTGGCTACCACTTAAATCCATGTTTGCGTGTGTCATGTGTAATGAAGGAAACCCTTGCATATGTGCTAGAAATGCAGATTTATTCCATTTTTTTTCATTGTCTTCTGTATAGGAGAACATAAGTCATGTTTCATTAGCCTTAAAGGATGTTTTGGATCACTCTCTCTATATGGTTATGGCACAATCATCCCTTAACCAATTTAACTGGCATAACAAGTGTTCTGGCAATGAATCTCCTCCAAATGAGGAGGTGCCATTTAGAAGCAAAAGCCTTACATATGATAATTGCAACAGGTGCTGGTTTCTGGCATTGTCTGGGCAGGGGCTTTTAGCTGAACACATCTCTTGAAGGTGATGCTGGATTTCCTCTGCTGCTTTGCCTTAGCTGGCTGTCAGTACTTGTTAAGTGAATCACCACAGGAAACGTTTTCCTTGGAAATTTCACATTTTTTTAAAACTGTGGGTGTTAGACTATAAGGCTGGTTCATAATACTAAATAAGAGACTGACTGCCATCCTGGCATGAGGGAACGGCATAAGGCCAGCACGGCCCAATTCAGCTTTCCTACTTGTCCTGGCTTTAAGCCATGCCAGAGGTGAGAGGATGTATTCCCAGTTAATATCAGCAAGCGGCGTGAGCCGGCTGCTCCCCGCAGGAGAGGGAGCCAAGCCGGGTAGCAAGGCCGAGCCAGCAAGGGCTCTGTCCGGCAGGGCACCGGGGACGGAGCAGGGAAGGCCCAGGAGCTGCAGCGGGGGTCAGGCCCGGGCCTCGGGATGGACTTGTGGAGAGCAGGCACAGCCAGGCCCGTGGAGATGGAGCCAGACTGAGGCCAAGCCAAGAATGTGACCACAGGTCAGGAACAGGCCTGGTGACGGTAACCGAGGGCAAACGGTGCCCACTAATCAATGAGCAGCACTGTAGAGTGGAGACTGAGCTGAGGTCAAGCTGAGAAGTAGTCCACGGATCAGGGTCTGGATCAATGTGTTCCATGGCCAGGTACAGGCATGGTTGTGACAGAGCTGTAAACAGACACACAATCAAACCAGCTCAGACAGGTTCTAAAGGACCTGGGCTGACCTGGAATGGGACTCCTGTGCCCATGGGTGTGGGTGGCAGTCCCAGGTGAAGGTATTCAGACTCATTTATGCCTTTTGGTGTCCTTGGGGCACTAAGAAATTTTGACCAGGTCTTGGAGAGTACGAAATTGAAGAGAGAAATAGGAGAATTTGGTTAAGACAGGTAAACAGCAAAAAGTAAGAAAAATTGTACATTAAACTGGGCAGCATGAAGTGTATGTCCCAGGAGAAGGGATAGCTGTGTAAGGTAGAAAATCTTGCTGGAGATATTTTGTCTTAAGCAGTTTGGAGTCAGCTGGTTACACAGGACCTGGACTGACTTGTCTGTCTTTTACTCAGTGCCATATGGCACATAGCCTTTTATTTGCAAGGCCCTGCTACCTCTTCTTCGTCTTTCATTTTGTCTTTCTCCAACCCCCACTCCCAGACTCCCCTGAAACTTTTATTTCATTGAATTTTTGCCTTTCATTCCCGCTCTTGAGACCTCTGCTCCTTGTTATAAGTCAGGAGAGTGCTGCTGAGGGATATTCAAAGCATCTTAGAGCAGCTGCCATTCCAGTCAGTTGTACCTATCTGATTCCCAAGTCTGTTACATTCCAGCCTCATAGCAAATGTTAGCCACGATGCAGAGCCCAACTGGTGTTTGGCAGTTAAGTGGCTTCCACCCCTTCATTCTGACACAGGCACCTCACTAAGTGAATGTGCCTTACCAACCTCACCTTAACCCAGAAGAATTATGTCTTCTCTAACTTCTGTCTCGTGGTGAATGTGAATGTGCCTTACCAACCTCACCTTAACCCGGGAGAATTAGGTCTTCTCTTACTTCTATCTCATGGTATGCATGAAGGATCTTGAGCCAGCTTCAGAGGCAGGGAAATGGTTGCTTGAATTTTCTGCCCTGAGTCTGTATCCGAACTTCTAATTTGATGGCTCTGGGAGAGCACACTTGATTATTCACCAATACAAGCATTATGAATTGATTGCTGTGTGAAAGACATAATTCATGCAAGTCACATGATGCATGTGAAAGAGGAGAGAAACTCTATTCTTGAGGTCAGTTGCCTGAAAGGTACTGCTTTAGTCTGTTGGGATGTTAGGTCTTGACTACTGTCTTGGTAATGCATACTAGCTCATTTGGTTGATAGTAGGAGGCTTGGTTGACACTTACAGTGTGAGTTGATTTATTCTAGTTTTTAAGTGTCTCTAACTTTGCTAGGAGTACATTGCAGACCTACCTTGCTGAAATAAGCCATGGGGTTTCTGGAACTGTTAATTAAATTCTCTTCTGAACTTTTAGAAGTTTAATTTATAATTTACTAATTATATTTTTAATATTTGCATGCTATAATAATATATAGTACTGTAATTAGGAAAAAAGTACATGGAATTATGGAGGAGAAAAATATACTAGATAATATGAAAAATAAAGTGAAAATTAGAAGTATGGGGAAAAAAACCCTGTCACACATAAAAGCATGGTGTTTACTGCAAATGTATTACTGTCATTTTCCATTCACTGAAATTAGTGTTTGAATATTTCTATTTTGGTTTTGTTTTTTTTTTCTTCTCTAGGCTTCTGGGCCCGTGACATAGGCAAGATGATTGGCCTGCAGCACCCTCTCATACCTGTTCATCATCAGTATGTTGTAACATCAACTATACCTGAAGTGAAAGCCCTAAAAACAGAATTGCCAGTGATTCGTGACTTAGAAGGGTCATATTATCTAAGACAAGAGAGGGATGGTCTTTTATTTGGTCCATATGAAAGTGAGGAGAAAATGAAGCTGCAGGAGTCATGGGTAACAAATGGAGTTCCACCAGGTGATTAAGAACATGAAATCTTTAAACAGAATAAGCACTAGCACACATTTTATATCTGCAGAAATCCCAGGCTGTCATGCTGCCTTATGTGATGGAAAATACAAAATATTTGCAATGCATGATTGTAATGCAAAAACTTTTTTCGAAGAATAGTTCTAACTCTAATGATAAAAGGTAGCAGAAATACAAATGTAATATAAGAAAAGCCTACCACAATGTAGTCTTACCCTACTTCCTGAAGAAGTGCTTGTATGTTAGATTAGAGACAGTCACCAAATCTGAGATATATAGTCTTTTTTTGGATGAATAGAAATTTTTCTAAGTTACAATTCTCTCCAGCCTGCTGATAGGGGTTCTGGATATTTATTGATACCCCAGAAATAATGTGATTGTCAAATAGGAACGGCAAAGGAGTGTCTTAGACAAAATGCTGTGCTTGGATATAAGTGCAAGAGAGCTGTAGATATGTATAGAATACAAAAATGACCTATGTCATACAGCTGCTTACTAAAAAACATTATAAATTGCTGTGTTATATCTAGGCTCCAGCCTTCCATTGACTTCCAGACAGAAAGTTATACGAAGTCATTAGTGTAGCTGTTTTAGAAAAGACAACATTTCCTAAGAAAGGGCAGTTGACATGGTTCAGTTTTGGATAGCCCTATCACAGCTTCCTGAACTTACTGTCTCCAGTGCCTCTACATAAGGATGTTCAGCCATACTTAGAGTCCAGACTGAGGAGTGAAATATACACAGGAATTCATATGATTTCATGGAAATCATAAGCAGATACAGGAAATATCTTTTTTCCCCTCCTCAAATTATTGGTGTATTGGAAAAAAAAAAAAGTGGGTCTTATTCTTGTTGAAGAAAGTTTCCGTGTATCTTCACTTCCTTTCTACTTCATTGTTGAATTTGCATGACCTTAGGGTTAAACAAATATGTATAAAGGATAGTATAATTGCAGTGACAAATAAACTTGGTCCTGCAGGTAACTAGGTTTTTATGCATGCCATTTTTCATATGTAGGACTGCGAAGGCTTGAACATGTGCACTGATTATTCCCATAAAACTTTTATGTATAGATAAATAGCTGTATTGATATAAATAGCTCTATTGTATAGATACCTATATTTTATGTAGATACCATAGCTGAATTGAAAATGTATATGTTCTTTGTGTAAATAAATATATGTAATAAGAATCAATTATTTGTGCAGGTTTTGGAAAAGAACTTTTTGAGTCTGATTTAGACAGAATAATGGAGCATATTGAGGCTGCCATGGAAATGGTCCCTGTTTTGAGAAAAGCAGACATTGTAAACACAATTTCAGGTCCTATCACCTATTCTCCAGACATTCTTCCTATGGTGGGACCACATCAGGGTGTCAGAAATTACTGGGTAGCTATTGGTTTCGGGTGAGTAAGTTCTTTGTGACAATTTTTGTCTGTCATACTGTTAAAATGGTAGTTAGCTCAAGCTCTGTGCATTTTTATAGGCTTGGGAGTTGTTTTGCACATATTTTGTGTTAAATATAATTGAAAAGAGTCTTAATAACTACAACCTGTGTAACATAAGGTCATCCTTCTCTTTTATTTTATTACTCTCAGTAATTTTTGTTTCCTCCTTTTAATCTGGATGCCAATACCTGTGACACTGTATGAAGCAACAAGAAATGATAGTACTTTATACTCTCTGTGCAGCAATTTAAAGTCACAAAAGTATTGGGTTTGAAAGTATGCTTTCCAGTTCATTATTTATTGCTTTGAATTCCACCTGTATTTTATAGTTGTTTGTTGTATGTAAAACTGGTTTCACTGAAGTTGGACAAATATGAATGTGCAGTATACAGTTCTGTGTGAAGAACTGAAGGCATATGAAATAGAAGACATTCCAGTATAGAATGTGACTGACTGCTCTAGGGGTACAAATCCAGTGTTTCTGACTGTTGAAAGGGGAGCTGAAAAACTACATTGCTGGGTATTGGAGGAAATGAAATAACGAGGGCAGTGCAACAATAGAAATAAGTGGTTTACTGGTGTCATTCTCTCACCCATTATGGTGTTCTTCTTGAATGTGATTTACATCTTTATTATTGCTTCACTGGAGCCAGTGTTAAAACACCAACATCTCTTTAATTGTCTTAGTTTGACCATTGATTCAAGATGGATAGAATGAACCAAATACAATTCCAAGCAGATGGTATTGAACACATTCTGTTTGCATTGTTTTTCCAATTGCCTAATTTGCTGTTCAAAATCCAGCTCAGCTTTTTCCAGTTTTCTTTCATTCCAAACCAAACAAACCCTCAGATTGTAAGATAAGGCAGTATCACTAACATGCTTTCTGAGGCCCTCAAAATAAAAGAGCTTGGTAATTTTGCAATGATTCATTGTGAAAGGGATTCACCTTTGCTGCTTGGATTTTTTAAAAAAATAATGTTATCTTTCAGTAACATTTGCAGAACTTATAGTTACAAAAGCGGTTTGCCTAGACCTTGTTCACCAAAAAGACTGTTTAAGTTCATTACTCTGTGGCCAGACTTTGAGCATGTTTTCCTTTGTTGGTGTCAATGGGGCAGAATCAAATTCCATATGTAAAAAATTGAAAAATAGCATTGCATGTTTAATTTTCTTTAAACAACTGATTTCAAGAGTTTGAGTAATCTCAAAATGTTTAGACACAGGTTGCAATTATGTGGCTGTCATTGGATTACTTCGTCTGCTTTTCAGGGACTTTTGACTCTCTGTTTTATGCCTCTGGGTCACTGCAGCGTTTCTATCAGTGTTGTAATTTTTTGTGTGCATTAGCAAATCCTTATCTTGCAGTCAACTAGCAGGGACATTGTGACAGAGGACTTAGTGCTTTTAGATTAGAGGATTTTTATTATCTAAAATTAGCAGCTTGCTAGGCATTTTAACATGCAAAGAAGTTAAGTATAGTTAGCAGAGCTTGTAGCACTATTTATTATTAAGGTTGCTCAATGCTTCCCATTTTTAGTTACTTAGAACCTTGAAAATATGAACAAGAGTAGATTAGGATTTTATTCAGAAAAGTTTAATTCAAAGCAGTGAAACCATTCCATAACCTGGAACAAAGACACTAGAAAAGGTACCACAGTGTGCAGAGACTCAGATTTCCTAGGAATGGGAATGGAATGACTTGAAAATGTGTGAGAGGCAACAACTCATAAGTAAGACACAAGAATGTGACAGAAACAATGGGGAAGTAATCTGTCAGGGATTGGAAGGAGAGAAGAAAAACTGGAGGTTCATGTTCACTAAGGAAATTTTGTTTACATCATAAGAAGGCTGAGATTCCTACACTGTACCACACTTCATAGCTACTTTTAATATCCTATCCCTGAAATACATACTTCATTCTTCCGCAGCAGAAAATTGCAGTGGTCGTATTTACACAATCAGCTCCCTCTTATCTGAGATAAAGAGGGATTTTTTGGGCACCCTGTGTAATGTAAAATCTCTGATAATGTAGCCCAGCTAAGAGCACCAAAATCAGTGTGCTGCGCTGTCAGTGCTGCAAAACTGCAGAATGCAGAGACCTTGGTCCTGTTGGAGGGCTGCACCTGTGGTAGCCAGGCAGCCTCCCGTGCACAGTCTTGCACCTGGGGATACTCTGCCATCAACTCAGCAGTATTCAGCTGAAGCAAAAAGTCTTCATTGTGTTTGGTCTGTCACCACTCACAATCCCTTTGCTGTTCTTATTTGCTTTTGGCTGCAGTGAACGGCGCAGGCAGAATTAGACTGGCTGAGATTTAATCTGGAGCTGTATTTGAAGGCATTGTAAGCTTTCAGGGTAGCAAAGCTTATACCCGTGAATAATAGCTAAGAGTTTCTTAATTGAATTAGCACCAGCAACAGCTAACTCTTCCCTAGTGGCAGTTAACAAGCACTCCTTGGATCCTTCCTGCATCTGCTACAGTGGTAGAAGTTTGTGCTGAGTCTGAAGATTTGTGCTGAACTGCACTGTACTGACTGTAGCTGGCAGAATTATTTAATGTACTCAATTTTTTTGTGTTTCTATTTTATTTAGATAAATAAGTAAATAGGGGATAAGATACTATATAAAATTAATGTCATTGCTATTATGGATTCATTCTTCATTTATACATATGCGTTAGAATTAAGTGATTACTTCTTTTTTTTTTTTTTTCTTGGTGAGGTCCTTGCCTGTTTTAACCGAAGACATAGAATCCAGATTGCAAAGTTGATAACCAGCAATTTAGGTTGGGTTTAGCTTCATTATTCTGCATGAATGTCTATGGTTTAATTGCCGCATGTTAATCTAAACATGATTTGCAACAGACTTACTGTTTATTCAAGGATTTTTCTGTTGTGCTCATGGGAGCATTTCACAAACAACTAAGAATTAATTTTCACATCTCCTAGATGGAAAGATATTTTGGCATTTTTTTTTGAAGATATGGTGGTATAATAGAGATACTAAAAAGTTTTAAATCATTTGGTGTTAATGATTATTTGTCATTAAACTGCAACTGCTGTACATTACCAATGACATTCTGCTGCTGACTGGAGCTGTAGAAATATCCATTAATACAAATTTAATCTTTGAAAAGAGGACAAAACAGAACAATTTTTTTTTTAAAAAAAGAGAAAAATTTAAAATACTTTGGGGTCTGTGTTAGTAGTATATGTTAGTACTTATTTTAAAAAGCAAAACAAAAAGACCTGACATTGCAGGACTTCTTCCTGTTTTTAAGATATGGCATTATACATGCTGGTGGCATGGGAAAGTACCTCAGTGACTGGATCCTTGAGGGGGAACCTCCATTTGACCTGATAGAAGTAGATCCAAACCGCTATGGAAAGTGGACCACTACAGAATACACTGCAGCCAAAGCAAGAGAATCTTATGGCTTTAATAACATTGGTAAGGAGATATATTTTTAAATACATTTATGTTCTGAAGATGGATTCCAGCAAAGCCTGTATCTAGATTTCTCCATTTATAGATGTGTTTTCTGTCTTGGATGATGTTCTTAGCATGCCATAGCTTTTAATGACTTCTGGTTTGTTTTGGTTTTGTTTTTCCCTCCCTCTAGTTGGTTACCCTAAAGAAGAAAGATTTGCTGGGAGACCAACAGAGAGAACCAGTGGGCTGTATGATTTGCTGAAGTCAAAATGTTCCATGGGATTCCATGCAGGATGGGAGCAACCTCATTGGTTCTACAAACCTGGAGATGAGACTGGATACAAGTAAATGAAAGATGACTTTTTTTTCTTCCCTTGAAAGGTTGTCATGATAGTAAGAGCCAGGCAATTTAAATTTAGTGAGAAGCATGCATTTGTCATTAATTTCAGCAACAGGTATCTATTAGATTGATCTTCCATTCTTGCTTTTTGTATCAGAATACATTTTATTCTGATAATGCAGACATTTCAAAACACATATCAAGGTATCTTGTATATGTTCTAGGTTTCAGATACCAGGAAGCGACCTAGCTCAAGGAAGAGCTTGGAAAACAATTTGTTCATTATAAATGTGTGGTTTTATCCATCTTTTACTATTTGATCAGCAGCAGAGTATAATGTTTTCTTGAAAAATCTGATTCCTCTCCATGCAGGTGTCTGGAGAGGAGAAGCTCAATCCTCTTTGATTTTTTTCCCCTTCTCTATGCCTGCCCACCTAGTTACCTGCCTGCATCAGGGAGTTTCCAGCAAATCAATATTTTCTGTGGGGATATTGGAGTCTAATCTAAATGAGGCTCATAAAGGAATAAAGAGACACACTTTGCTTTTCAGAAATAAAGCCTTTGACACCTTAAACTTAAATAAATGATTCATCAACAAAGTATGCTGTAAATTTACTCATGACAGACCACTACTTATTCTAACATTTGAACAGTTCACAGTTTATTATACAAAGTGGTTGATATAGTATCAACCCATATCTTTCTGTGTTCTTAAAGGATTTTAATTATTAAGCTGTGTAAGACTAAGGAAAATATTGGGTAAGGTACCTACAATTAGGAAAGTCTATATCTTTTGGATGATTATTAAACTGAAAAAGCTGAAGACTACATTTTGCTGCAAAGAGCACAAAATTTCTAAATTGTGTCAAAATGCTCTGTTTCAGACCCAGCTTTCGGCGCACAAATTGGTTTGACCCTGTGGGCCGTGAGTACAAGCAGGTTATGGAAAAAGTTGGTGTGATTGACCTGTCACCATTTGGCAAGTTTAAAGTAAAAGGCACAGATTCTGTTAAGCTGCTTGATCATCTATTTGCAAATGTTGTTCCAAAGGTAAGTGGGACAGCGTAATGTAGAACTTAGAAAAGCTCTGAGATATGGAAAATGAACCATAATATAATTCCTGTATTTCTTGGACACCAAATACACAGATCTTTTGGAGAATTTTCTGTGTCAGATGTATTGCACTTTGTTAAAAGCACACAAGTGGAGTTTATACTAGTTTATAGTCCCACTCAGAAGTACCTTTTGGCAGAGATCATTGAATCAGAATGGATGAGGTTGGAAGGGACCTCTGAATATCATCCTGTCCAACCCCCTGTTGGATAAGTGTCACCTGGAGCTCGTTGCCTAGGAATATGCTTAGATGGCTTTTGAGTTAACTAGGCAACTAAGCATAGTTCCTATGCTTAGCCACTTCATAGTAAAAAAATGTTTCCTTGTGTTCTGACAGGCTCCTGTATTTCAAATCTTTTCCTAAAAAATGCAAGTGAATCCTACCTGGAATTTTTTCACAATAGAATAGCTTGGCAGCTGCCTGCCTAAAATTGTGCTTTTCAGTGGCAATTTGAGCAGCAGAGCAGAATAGTGGAAGGGGCTCTTGCCTGACCATAGTTGAATGAATTCCCAAGTGACCAGTTTTGTCTTTAGTCTAGTATGGGGTATAGGCAGAGTCACTGAGTCATCAGTGGGCATGGATAATACTTGCTGAATATATTTATGTGGTACAGGGAAATAAAGATTAAACAGGAAATTATGAGAACAAACCAAGTGCTTTCTATGAAGTTTAATCAGCGATGCTAAGAGAAAGTTAGGAGGCAAAGCAGAAGGTATAGTTAATGAGTCCACTTAAAAATGCAGTTTTCACAGCTCTTTTTATTTAAGCTGACTGATTTTTAGTCCCATTTATGCTTGTCTCCATCATAAAATAATCCAGTGGAGTTACTAGAGATATACTTGTATTGCAATTAGGCTGAGAGTGACCAGCATCATGTCCTGAAAATTCAAGTGTTTTTCTGTAATATGCCAAACTATGGCATAATTAATTGATGTAATAAGATCTGAAAAATAATATTAATATCTGAAATATTTTTCCTTTCTCTTTGTATGGAATCTGTCTGCTGACTGGGTTGTTGACAAGGTTCAGTGAAAGCAGAGTTATTAAAGCAGAGAGATTAAATTCTGCCCCTGGAACCAGGCCAGCATAACAGCCATGGCACATTCACATTTCTGTTTCTGTGGATGATACATGCAGGAACATGCATGTGTTTTATGGTCACTGCTAAGTAACTGTTACTTGAAATTCTGTCTCTAGGGGTTGAGTTTCTATACAGAATCTGATTCAAATGTGCAGAGGTAGAGATTCATAGTCAGCAACTACAAAAAATGGAAAAGCATTTATAAATCAGGGCCACAGAAGCACAAGCCAGCTCAGTATTTCTCTCTTTATAGTAAGGGCAAAAGCATACTTTATTCTCTTGGGACTTAAAACCTTATTCACAGGACTGAAAAAGCATATTCATGCCAATTACATGGAGAATTATTTATTTAGATGAAAACAAATGTAGCTTAAGAATGCCTTGTGTAATGCATAATTAGGAAATATTTATAAAGGTCTTGATTTATCTTATTTTGAAAATTTCCATTTTTTTCTATAAAGGAAAAAATGAAGTTTCTACTCTAAAGCTTGAGATTGGCCAGTTGTATATCTCTCCACTCCTATTATGGCATAGCAGAGCAAACATAAAAAAATTCGTTTTTTCAAATGAGGACAAATAACCATATATTTAATGATGGTGTAGAATTCAAAGGTTTTATTTTGCATTCTTAATAATCACAAATTTTACTCTGTAGGTGGGTTCCACAAATATAAGCCATATGTTAACACCAAGAGGAAAAGTTTATGCTGAGCTAACTGTCTCTCAACTGTATCCTGGAGAATTCATGCTTGTAACTGGGTCAGGGTCAGAACTCCATGATCTGAGGTTAGTGTATTTTTTAATGCAGTAAGTATACAGTGCTGTACAGTCACATTAGTGCAGAAACATTTTTACTAAGTTCCAAATTCTCATTTATTACTCAACAAAATTTACCACAAGTTCACTAGAATTATACTTATTTATTGATTTTAGTTTCTTAGAAACTCGGTTGCCTTGAATTCTGAAGTATAAGCAGTTGGATGTTGGATTATTGCTGATGTAAAAAGATGGGGAACTTGCTAACAGTTATGTAATATACTTTATTGGAGGTAGTTCTTGTTTTGTTGTTGAACCTGTTTGTCTTTGGCATCGCATGATGTAACACAGCATGGCTGTTCCTTTCTAGTGTGTTCTCTTACGCAAAAAAAGAAAATTGGCTCTGAACAGGGATGACCCCTGAGGCACTGACCTGGCCCATGCTGATAGGCAGTGCAGTCTTCTTGATGCTGTGGTAATGTCTTCTGCTTTGGGCTCTGGGTTCACAGCGTGGAAAGAAGGAAAGAAAGAAGAGAAAAAGAAAGAAAAAGAGAAAGAAAGAAAAAGAGAAAGAAAGAGAGAAAAGGAGAAGGAAAGAGAGAGAGAAAGAAAGAGAAAGAGAGAGAGAAAGAAAGAGAAGAAAGAAAGAAAAGAAAGAAAGAAAGAAAGAAAGAAAGAAAGAAAGAAAGAAAGAAAGAAAAAGAGAAGAAAG
>VWYN01003027.1:69652-88777 GCA_013400075.1 Hippolais icterina
AGAAAGAGAGAAAGAGAGAGAAAGAAAGAGAGAAAGAGAGAGAAAGAAAGAGAGAAAGAGCAAGAAAGAGAGAAAGAAAAGAAAGAGAAAGAGAGAGAGAGAGAGAAAGAGAGAAAGAAAGAGAGAGAAAGAAAGAGAGAAAGAAATAGAGAGAAAGAGAGAGAAAGAAAGAGAGAAAGAGAAAGAGAGAAAGAAAGAGAAAGAGAGAAAGAGAGAGCGAAAGAAAGCAAAAGAAAGAGCGAAAGAGTGAAAGAGCGAAAGAAAGAAAGAGCAAAAGAAAGAAAGAAAGAATGAATTAGTTGCAGGATGACTTCACTAAATTGCTTCTCATAGATGAGCATTGGAATTGACATTTCTAGTGCTCTTCTTACTGGAGGTTGCTGGCAAGTCAGTTAATCAAAATGAATCAACACATTAAAGATTGAAATTCACTACCCTAGCAGGCAAAGAATTATGTACTGTTTCTTAACAGGTCCACAAGAATCAGTAGGAGCATTGCACATTCAGAAATCAAATGGCAGAGCCAAATCTAATGTATTTAATTCTACAGATTTTCTGCAATCCTGTTTAGTACTCTCCTAGGCCTGAGATCTTACAATACTGTTTAACAATGTAGTACTCCATAAGATTTTTAAATATACCCATTTTATTTATTTTCTGAGCTTCCTGAAAGATAATTTGCAGCTGTTGTTTTTTGATTAAATCATAACTGATTTTCCTGCCAATACTTTGAATGCTCTATTCAGGAAGCAACAAACCTGCATGTGCATTTCTGTTGCCACAGAAATTTATTTAGAGACTTCTTATGTTCATAGTGTTTATTCCTTACTCTCTTGTATGCTGACATTTTATTAGCACATTCTGGATCCAAACCCAAATCTGTTGTCATTGTAGGAGATCACTTCTTTCTCTTATCTTAAAAATACTGTTCTACCCATTTAAATGCTGTTCTTTCCTAGCTGTATCAGATGCTTGTGTTCCTATATCAGTGTCTTACCAGAAAATTATTTATCATCAATGATGGATTTGTTTGTCTAATGTAGCACATAATTTTGTTGTTTTTGAGAGTACGGGACTGCAAGCTGCTGAGGAAATGAACACTAACAAAAAATAACTCCTGGTAAAATCTTATTACATTCAGGGTTTTTTTCGTAAGAAGCGTGACATCGATGTTATGTTTTATGTGCAGATGGATAGAAGAGAAAATAACAAGAGGTGGATACAAAGTTGAAGTAGAAAACATGACAGATGAGATGGGAGTACTTAGTGTAGCAGGTCCATATGCACGACAGGTCCTCCAGAAGTTGACAAATGAAGACCTAAGTGATGCTTCATTTAAGTTTCTCCAATGTAGACACCTGAAACTTTCCAATATTGCTGTTACTGCCATTAGAATATCTTACACAGGTAAGCAATAGAAAAAACATACACTTAAGGAAAGAAAAAATGAATAAAATAACAAATGCCACTAAAAATATGTTGAAAACTAAGTCTCATCATGTATTCATAAGAAGTAGGTTTACTACATCTTACACGTAAGTGTGGGAGGCATCACAGTACATTGATTTTCAAATGTGATATGGTCTGTGCTGAGTTTTTCCAAGACCTTTTTTTCTAGAAATATCCTGTAGTGTAAATATTTATTTTGCAGAACAAAAGTCCAGTTCTGATAACCTCTTTGGTATTTGCTGCAAAACCAACGTCAAGAATTGTTTTTGGATTACCGTATATTAGTGGTTGTAATGTGCCTTGAAAATGTAATGCTGTAGTGCTTAATATTTGGCTTTCCCAAATTACTTTTCATTTTAATTTCTTTTTACATCTGTTTTGAGTGTAATAGACTGAATTGAGAGCATTCTGAAGCAGCTGAAGTCCCTGTAATTCATATTCTCTTTCAGTTGTGCTCAATATGTTAAATACACTCATTCTTATTTACACTCAGTTACAATTGCTATTCACTTGCCAAGTCATCATCTGTTTATAATGTCCCTAATTTATCCTTGTGAGTTTGTTACATGACCTTTTCTTATCAGTTATTTTGATAGGTTTTTTACCCACACTTTTCAGTTTACAGTTTAAATTTGCATAATAGTACCACTGTTAAAGATGTATGGCACAAATCTTCTGGTAGTTCTTGCTGGGAATTAGACTTGCTATGTGATGGAATTAACCCTAGAGTGTGAATTAATACTTATTGCATTGAACCTCAGTTTTGACCAAGGACAGGAATATATTTATTAGGATTGTTTAACTGAGCTGATGGTAATACTAATCTTTTTTGTGTAACAGGTGAATTGGGCTGGGAGCTCTACCATAGAAAACAAGATTCTGCACCTCTTTACAGTGCAATCATGGAAGCTGGCCAAAAAGAGGGAATTGATGACTTTGGAACATATGCTCTAAATACTTTGAGGCTGGAAAAAGGTTTCCGAGCCTGGGGAGCAGAGGTCAGGAAATACAACTTCTTTATTATTCTTTCTGGAGGTTTGGGGTTGGTTTTTTTGGTGGGGCAGGGGATGTTGTGTTGGTGGGATTTTTAATTTTTATTTTTTATTTTGTTATGACTACGCAGCTTTTAGTCATAGTTAGCACAGCTGTTATTTGTACCATTTTCTCAGTTTGACATGAAAAGAAAATTTTCCTTAAGTAGGAAAAGCTGCCTATAATTCTTATTGGTGATTTTCTAAATAAAAACAACTGATATACTCCATTGCACTGCTGGCAAAGAAACACTTACTTTGATTCACAGATGGTTTTCCTCTTGTGTATAAAAAAATTATGAGGGTTTTGCTGAGCTCTAGTGTTTTAAAATCAAATGTTTGGCTGACAGGTTCTCAAAATGTTTTATTTCTCTAATAACTATGTCATGAGAGGCAAATAATTTTTGTTTCATAATGTATTTGGAACTTTTTTGTTTCCCATTACCTGTTTTCTGCAGAATTTGCTCACTCACAATAAAGAAGTACTCAGAGGACCTAAAGAATTTGAGGGAAATCAGTATAAATTCATTTCACCTTAAATTTTTCCTTTGGAAATGAAAGAACTCAAGAGGTTGAAATGATCAGAATTTAGGGGTCATTTTGATTTGCCCTGTGCTGCTTATTTTCATTCCTTCTTCAAGTGCTGCCTGAGGAATTATTCCCCCTACACCTAATGGGAAGGTGGTGAATGAAATTGGCTTTGTGTTTTATTTCCCTCTCCAGCTAAGCCACTCAGCTGCGTTGCAAATGGTGTGCACAACTCAGTTACTCATTCCCCTGAGGTTCCATTCTGCTTTGATGAAAAGTCCTTTTCCTTACTGAAAAGCGGAAGTATGGAAATGTGGAACCTTAGATGACTGGTTTACATATCTATATCTCATATAGATAGCACGGTGTGCTAGTTGATACATTGTCTGAGTCCTGTGTTGGGAGCTTGCAGTGTGTTCAGGCAGAAGTTGTGCACGTGCAGTGTGGAAGACTTTGACACAGGAGTAAATGGAGGGATGTATAGAATGAATAAATAAACACCCCAGTCCAAAAACTGTGATGGTCCATCATGTATGGATGGTGACTTTGTATCTTTTAACAGATGAACTGTGACACTAATCCCTTGGAAGCTGGACTGGAGTATTTTGTAAAGCTAAACAAGGTATGTCTGACTATTTTCAAAATCTTCTATTATGTCCAAGAATATTCCATAAGTGTTTGAACATGAAAAATGCCATTAGCTGCAAAATAAAATAGATTTAGTAAATCAATGACACAACTATAATTATAATTACTTTACAAGTAGCAATTTGTTTAAAAAAATCTTACTCATGTTCCTTGCTATCAAAATTTTACATTAGACGAGGAAGTTGGAAATGCTAAATGTTGTCTTTGTGAAAAATGACTCCTTAAGATTTATTTTCAGAGAGAAATTTTAGTCATGTACTTTTGCAACCATATAATAGATATATATACACAAGTTGAACAAATCTGTTCATATTGTGATAATATTCTACCTGTTCATTCTTGTTAAAGAAGATTATCTCTAGATTTTTTTTCCCCCTGGCTACCACTCAGGCACAACAATTACTGAAAAAACGTATGTTTTTTAGAATTGCTAAGGACAACTGACAACAATAAGTTAAATATAAGTTAAATTAGTATATTGATTAAAAGAATAATTAATTGTTCATGGAATTTCAGAAGAGGTCCTCTGCTCATAACTTGTTTTCAACTGGTTTGAAGTTTAGAGAATGGAGCTACTTGAATTTTACTGTGCAATAAAAAAGAAAATATGTTGTTTGATCTCCTTTAATTAGCAACCTCACTTTTTTTTGTATTAATATTTTAGCAATTAAAATTCTGTTTTATTCTAATAGATACAAAAAATTGCTTGTAATTTTTTTTTTTGGAACAAATGAATCACAAACCAAAAGTCTAAACTGTCAAATAGAGGACCTTTCTATGAAAGCTGGTAAAATCATGTCCTGTGCAGATCTAAAGCCATCTGCTGCTATCAGTTTTTACATCAACTCAAACAGTATAGTTGCCTGCACAATGGATCTGAAGTTTCTAGCATGAAAAATCTAGTCCTAGAGATTGCAAGTGAAGTGTCCTAAATGACGGGCTATTTCTGATATAATTTTTTGCTTCAATTATTAATTTGTAAATTAAAGTATATAAGGGAGGTCAAGAAGAAATAATGTTTGCAAAACATTTATTCTTGACAATGATGCAATGTGGTATAGCAACAAACTGTTATTATTTATGCTTCCTTTATACCTGAAATGGTAATAAATCACATAATAAATGGTCCTTGATATTTTTGCACTGTTATGTGGAAGCACTGTAGGACTTACAAGAAGAATCCCAAATTTTAAGTTAGAGCTCTAAATAAAAAACAAATCTTAAACTTTGCATAGGAAAGAATGACGGAAGCATGTTAAACATAAAAGGATGCTTTTGTATTTATCAGACAATTTCACTGACCATAACAGAACAAGCCCAGGAAGGTATTTTTCCTCTCACTGTTGAATCCGTCTGTAGAAGGTAAAGTTCTCCAACCTATTCAGGATTGAGGCAGGGTGCTCACAAGGATGTCAATGGCAGTTCCTACATGTAGTGGAGTTAGAGCTCTTTCCATTGGGTAGTATAATTTTGCCTTAATCTGAGGAAGTGACACATGTAAGGGAAATACAGAATTTTATAGATTAGGATTAAGTTGCATTTACAAATATAAACCTTTCCATCTTGAGGATAGATTAGCAGAATTGCAGGGAAGGCAATTAAAAAAAAATGTTACTATTACTTGTTTTTCTTTCTATTTCCTTTTGATACATCTGTTTGTTTTGAGTTTGGGGGGTTTTTTTCCCCTTTCCTTTAGTGTGAGTAGAAAAGCAGCCATAACCAGGGAAAGCTGTTGCTTGTCAAGATACTTGTGCTCACGGGATCATAGGAAGGTATTAATGTGCAAGAAGCATTTGATTCTTTAGCTGCTCTGCACACTCTCTGCATGGTTGAAATGCAGGGTTGGAGCAGTTTTCCAGAGCAGGTACTCTCGTTGTAGACAAATGGGCATGAATGAATGTCCTGCAGAAATGCAGCGTGTCAGCCTGAAACACTTGCCAGTTTTGCTGAACTAATGTGAAAAAGAAAATAATCAATGTTTTTTTATTGACTTAAATGAGGGCAGTTGTGGCTGCTTGTTGACACTTCAGAGGTACCTGAGCTAATTCAGTTATTGGAAGCACTCTAAACACTGTAGCATGAAAGGCAGTGTGATATTATTTACTCTGCTTCTTGGCAGTTTGAATCCCAGCTCCATGCCTCTGGTTTTGTTGCACATTTGGCATAGCACAGACCTCACCATTCTCTTTACAGGTTGCTGTGACAGAACACAAGCAAAACACTCTTTTGTTACTATTGTTATGGAGACTTTCCCCGCAAAATAGGGTAAACAAGATAAAAATTACAAGCAAAAGACACTTAAATACTTTTTTTTGACATTTTGGTCTGTTCAGCTCCTCACAAGGATTATTTCTTTAAGCATGCGCCCCCAGCTGGGGAAAGTGCTGATTTCTGTGTAAATTAGAATAAAAAGGCACTGTTCAGTTAATTACTAGAGTGCCTCTTACTGTGCTACAAGCAGCTGAAATAGCTCACAAAACATTGTGAAAAGACTTCAGCAAAGGCGAATCTTGAGTGGTGTATAATGGAAAATGAAAACAGTTTCCAAACAGATTAAAATGAATGAAGAGCCAGATGCCAGTGAAGGTAATATGATCAAAAAGAATTGTAATTTCTACAAGAAGACATTCAAATATCTGGAGAATATATATGAAGAGATATAAAGTCCCTGTAAAATCTTTGTGGTCTCTGAGTTTAAAAACTTTAGTGTATACATTATCTTTATGTACCGATAGACCAGCAATTTTTTGTGATGAATAATAGGAAAAACTCTTCAAAGCTGAAGCTTTCTTTTTCCTCACAGAGTATTAAATTATAAAATGGCAATAAGTAAGCCCATTTCCACAGGGTTTCAATTTCAACTTTCATTTTGTCAGTAAGTCTGAGGCATTGTGCTAGGTGGTTCCCTCTAGAGCCTGCTTGATAATCCCTGTTTTGCTAATGTTAGTATTAGTTACTTCCTCGCACAGATGAGCAGGATGGGCTGCAATTTAACTAAAGTGAAGGGACATCAACAGGATTAATTTATAATTTAGAGTATGAAATGCTTTCACAACTTCACAACAAAATTCCGTCCAGTTTAGGGATAGGGTTTGTTTTAATACCTGTTGTCTTTCTTTTGGCTGTTCAATTACATTTAGTAAGTTAGTTAGATAGTTGTTGGATAGCCTCATCTCATGAATAAGCACTCTGATACTGAATATTCAGTAGAGTCCCAATGTTAGTCACTGTGCCAGGAAATACACATAATATCTTTAAGGAAGAAAATCTGCAATTCTTTTTGGTCCACATCCAAGAATACTGTTCTGTGCATTTGCACTTGCTCAGGTTTTCAAATGCTCAAATATATATCACCTCTGAATGCTTAAAATAGCCTTATTTTTCTCCTGACTGTAGTGGACCAGAAATCTCTATGACACTTGATGTTAAAGTGAAAAACCTTCATACCAGCTCACGGAATTTAATTCTTTCAGAAGGGTTTTTCTGAGCTCAAAGCCCGCAGCTGGCGGCTGGTGGGTCTGTGCTTGTGTTGCTGTATCCAAGACTGCCATCTCCTGGTCGCGCTCGCTGCAGAAACATGGGCTTGGGAACAACACCGCGGCTTGGGAAAGGAGTGCAGTAGATGAAGGAAAACATTTGGAACTCTGCTCTAGTGTGCGCTAGGTCAGGATCCGTGTGCTTAACTCGTATTTCATCTGTTTCCAGTAGGAGAAACTACTGGTTTTGGAGGCAGTGTTTCTTCGCCTCAGCCCTCTTTATTCACTGGGGGAGGTTTTTTCCCTCAATTCCAAACTTCTTTCCAGATTTTTGTATATCCAGAATCTCTTATTTTTTCCTTAGGTCTATTCTAGCAGCTCTTTTTTTTTCTTTTTCTTTTTTTTTTTTTCTTTTTTCTTTTTTTCCCCCTCCCTTTTTTTTTTTCCTTTTTCTTTTTACTACCAATGTAAACCTTTTTCCTTTGATTCTTGTTTATTTCTTGTCTGCTTATCACTAGTTGCATTTCATCTCCTCCATCCCTGCTCAGTGACCACTTGAACATCCTTGTCAGGGCATATCTCTCAGGCTACAAGTGCTACCTCTTTTCTCACTTTGACTTTTGGTGGGTTTTACTATTACACCTGTTAGGCACATGAGTATTTAATTGCTTTGGTATGCCTTATGCAAGCAGAAGCCTTGTCACACCCATCAGCGTCATACAGGTAAGTGAATGACAAAATCCAGTCCTTAAGTAGTGACCTAACCTCCAACACAACAATACACAAGATATTATCTCTCAGGAAACTAGGACAAGCAGTTCTAAGGATGTGCCTCCACCCTTTTTATCCTTTGATAGCAGGCTGAGATTTACAGTTTTATTCCCTCCTCTTTCTAGTAATTTATTTCTGTCCTGGCCACTTCCCAAAACTGCCCCTCAGTTGTTTCAGTCCAGTTCGTGCTCCCATGATCTTGGTGTGGAACAGCCTGAGCTTCAAGGATTCCTTCATCTTCCCGTGATTGCCATTGCCTGCCCTTGCTCCACTTCTCCAGCTTACATCCCTTTTGGTCTGAGAGGAATGACTACAACAATGGTCACTGACCCCACTCCATAATCTGGAATAAGGCTGTGTTCCATGCCAGCTTTACTCCACACAAGAAAGGGAAGAGGAGGAAGAAGTAAGAGCAGAGGTTTTACTGAAGAAGGGCTAAGGAGCCTGCGGACAGGAAAAAGAAAGGATGGAGTGATGGATAGGAAATTTGAGATGGGGCATGGTACTTCTTCCCCCTTCCTCTCCTTTCAATCCCCATTTATTAAGCCTATAGCATATTGGGTGTACTTTTCCACCTAAGTCCAATTCCCATTCAAATTGAAGTTCAGGAATGAGTGGAACTGTATTCTATCATTACTTCATTTGGTGTCCAGGGGGTCAGAAAACAGAGGGCTTATTCCATAAATCTATACAGGTTAGGAAACATGTTGGAAAAAATATGCAAAGATTTAGTTATTTGTATAAAATACTCATCTAGGTGATTCCCCATGTGTTTGTTTGGCCATGTAAAGAAATAACCACCCACTAAATAGGGATTTTGAGCCAAAATCATCCTGTAATTCATCAGCTGTTTCTACCATATCAATTTCCTACAGCTGACTCCATACAAGCAGAGCTTAGGTGGATTGAATCAAAGATGCAATGGTGCAGGTGCCATACATGCAGACTGGCCATCTCACTTACAAAACTTCTGTGTGGTGTAAGTTGTGGCTTTGATTTGCTACAGAAAAACAAACTTGTCAATTATTTTCTCTTGGAGAAGAAAAATTGTCTTCATTTATCAGGCTGGTGAGGCAGATACCATTTGGAGTGTTACCCTGAAATAATTAAAGAGCATCTAGCTATGAAAAATTTCAAAATACTGTATAGAGGCTGCCTCCAGAGTGTTGTAACATGGTTATAGGAGATGACAGCAGCTGTTGGTGCTGCCTTACTCAGCTGGGTGACTTTGTATTCATAATTTTCCTCTATGCCCACACTCCTAAATGGTATATTGAATAAATTACAGCAGTTCCTTGTTGAGAGAGTTGTATGTCTCTGCTGCAACTGTTGAACAAGATATAGCATATTTCGTTTTAGGCACTGACTTTATTCTGATCAACTGCACAGTCTGAGAAACAAAAGAAATAAAAAGGGTTTTGAAAGGCTTATAGATAATTTCTATTCCTTTGCTTCCCTTGAACTTGAAGAGGTTTTTACAGAGGATTAGAATTAGGATTGGGGCACCATTGAAAGCCAGGTATACTTGAAACACAGTAAATTAAACTCTTCAAGGTATCTCACTGTGCATAAAAAAATCACATTGGTTATTGTCTCATAAACTCTTTTTAAAAAACAGTGGGTTTGTCTTGTGCTATCAAGATAACACATGGCAACTAACACAAAGCAAAAGCCTGATAAGAAGAATAAGGCAAATATATATATATATACATATGTTAATATATGAACTAATCAGTGGTATCCCTTTAGCTATGTGCTGTTTTAAAATCTGGCTGATTTGTCTTTGTGATATGATCTTTTATTTCAATTTTATCTAAACTTATCTAACACACAAGTAAAAAGGAACAGCCCATCTTTTTATCTGGTGAACTGCACTCAAATTAAATGAAGCTAAGCAGTAGATATTGTCTTTATCTTTGGTGTCTAAGAAGTGTATTTATTTTATGTGAAAACCATTACATCTGCCAAAGCTTAATGCTTTGGGAATTTGTGCCAAAGTAATGGAAAATCTTCTGTATTTTAAGCATAGTTTTTTAGGAGTATCTTTACTTCAACTAGTATAAACATTTTACGTTGTTCCTACATGTCAAATCTTTTTTTTTTTAACTCAGACAGTGAAGAGCAGATTTAAATTTGATATTTGTCCAAGGTTGGAATTGTTTAGTGTTTTCATTTGTTTATGTTCGTTTTCTTCTGTTATGTTGGTTTTGGAGTTTTTTTATATTGATTTATTGGATTATACTGGTTTAAATAGGATTTTTTTTTGCATTATATTTTGTATGACAAGATAAAGCAAATAGAAGCAGTAGGCAAACTGACTATTTTTCTCCTAGAGAAAAGGAGAAGCATTTGTTACCAAAAATAGCCAGACTGAAGTTGAATGCATCAGCTTCCAAATTCTGTTTTAATTGGAATGAACAATCCCATGCACATACAGTTAAAAAGCAAAAATGAATAATGGTGAGAATACATTAGTGTGAAATTGACATGGGTACCCAAGAACTGTAAAAGAAGTAAGCTGAACTAGTTGAATTCCTATAGATGGAATTTAGGAAGGTGCTTTAAATATTTAAAACTGTATGCAGACTTTCAGAGTTGTGCATTACATGTACACATGTATTTTCACACATATATTTTTATGTTCATATAGTGTTCAAGAAGTCTGTATGTATGTATGCACTTGTTTATGTATCTATACATGTGGATACACACATTTTTGCAGTGTCTGTGTATATATATATGAGAGATGTGTATTTTTTAGAGTTTGAATTCTAGGTTACATCCTTGATATTTTTCCAAGCCATCATTCTAAAAAGACTGGAATATTCTCAATCTTCAATGAACAGAAAAGAGCAAAGAAAAGGCTCTTTACAGAGATCCCCCATATGCATCTTCAGTTAGCATAATAGCTTTGTAGTGGTTTATTCCAGGTGGCCAAAAGTTTGGCCCATTTAAAATTAGTTGGGAAATGATTTAATTTTGTATCTGCAAGAAACAGGCAAAATGTGATCCACACTTAGATTCTAAAGCCTGCTGGCTGCTTGTTCTAGTGATTTCCATACCTAGGACATAGAACATTGCATTTGAATACTTATGTTTAGTTCCACAGTTACATTCCATGTGACTAAATACCTGGTATTACATTAGCATGAATAGGAAGGAATTTATTCAAGGCTAAGTATCCCCGTAGAATGCTTACTTCTTGGTATTTCTCTTTGTTATGCAAAGCATTTTGATCTGTGAGTCATGCTATGGTATACAGTCTTATTTGCATTTCTAGTTGTAGGTGTTTCCTACAGTTGCACCTACCACGTGGCAGAAAGGTGAGAGGCAACTACCTGTAGCTAGTTATTATCTGGTGTGAGATCTTTGCTTTGTATTTTGCAGAAGCATCTTGACATTATATTCTAAAATGAATCCTCACAGTCTTTTTTCTGATCTGAGTGGTATTTCATGCTTTTTTTTCCCCAAAGGGTGCCAGCTCTGATCTTTATGTGCAGTATCTGCTTTATCCCCAGTTGAATCACTTTGATTTTCAGACTAACTGCTCCTTAACTGGTTCATAAGCTGTTTTTCACAACTGCTTACAGCACCTAGCTTTTCATAGTGCAAAAACTCTCCATCACTTAAATAATTTCTTCTGAGCCTACACATGGATTTATGTGGACATCAAGAAATACAAGAACACATGAACTAACTGCATAATAGCTTTTCCACATCTGTGTTGCTTGTAATTCTGACAGTGCAATAATTCTCTACTGAAATCAAAGAACACTACCAAAAATAGTATTTTGAAGATTTCAACAATATTTCATATCTTTTCCCTTAAACCCTCATCAAATTAATATCATTCCTCCTTCACACCTAAGATCAACTGCCTTAGAATGGCTTTCACTGCTAGTGAAGCAGAGGCTGGAAAGCAAGAGGACTTTGTAACTGTTATTATATTTCTGCCCATGGGGCAGACTTGTCTGTATTTGACAATTTAGTTTGGTACAATTCTTTTGTTCTGTCTTATCTATGTCATAGGAGAAAAAATGGACATCATAACTGAATAGCTTGACTTACATATGATTGTTAAGCATTGGAAAGGCCTGTCCAGGGAGGTGGTGGAGTCACCGTCCCTGGAGATGTTCAACAAACAATTGGACATGACACTTCGTGCTGTGCTGTAGTTGATAAGGCAGTGATTGATGAAAGATTGCATGCAATGAGCTTAGAGGCCCCTTCCTACCTAAACAGATAATACCTAATAGATGTGATAGAATCAGGCTAGTGGAATCAGCTCAATGTGATCAGATACAGTAAATACTGTCCTATATACCCTTGAGGGTTCTGAGACTTGCCAATGACTACCCCCATACTTGTCAAAGGTTTGTGCAGTCTTTTTCTGGAAATATGAGAATCTGCTTGTACCTTTCTAAGCAGGCTGAAAAGGGGGACTTTAGGATCTGGATATTGGAATTCACTTTTTGTCACAGGCACTGAAATGATGTACAGTTATCTGGCTTACAATTTTACTGGGCAGGTAGTCTTATAACACAGCTCACTATGTATGTGTTTCTACTATGTTGGAATTATGGCTATTAAAGGCTAAGGTGTATGAAAACAAATATACGTAATAAAGTTACCAAGGTATAATATACCATTATAAAAATACCAAGATACAAGATATACTATCTGCCAAAGATTTGATTTCATCTATATTTTGTACAAAATACTTACATGGCAG
Organism: Hippolais icterina; assembly: GCA_013400075.1. Taxonomy (NCBI): domain Eukaryota; kingdom Metazoa; phylum Chordata; class Aves; order Passeriformes; family Sylviidae; genus Hippolais; species Hippolais icterina. Next base: position 82,288 of record VWYN01003027.1, read on the forward strand.
GCAAACACATTAAGATACATTTAAATGTTTATATATCTAACCATATTGGAGAACCCAAATAAACATATATCATCATTATCTTGTATTTTTTTCAGGCAGCAGACTTTACAGGAAAACAAGCACTGAAGCAGATTAAAGAAAAGGGGCTCAAACGACGACTGGTATATCTCACCCTGGACACAGATAATGTTGATCCAGAGGGAAACGAGAGTGTGTGGCACAATGGCAAGGCAAGGACTATAGTTCATGTTGCAAAAAAAAATCAGTCTTAATTCTCCATGAACAGAATCTTTGTGTTTCAAGTGTGAATGCATTATTTTTATTTTACTGGCACAGAACACTTTGAAGCTATGATAAACACTTAATCTTCAAGCAAGAAGTAAAGACTTACTAAATACCTACAGAGGTGTAAAATGCTGTCAAGTCACTGAAACTAGGGCTGGGAGACTAAAGTATTGCCATCCATTCTCTTCTTCTGCAAGTTCACTGCTGCCCTCAGAAAACACTTTTGCTACTCAAAAGAAATGAAACAACAGCAAAATTTGGGGCTCCACACTTCAGTACAGATAGGGTGTTGAAATACTCACTAGCAGTTAAATTGTTATAGATTATAAACATATGCAGGTGTATTGTATATGTTCAGTGAAAACTTAATTGAACATAAAAAGAATAGGGTATTTTTTCAAAAAGCAAAACCTTCCCAGTTTCAGGTAGTACTCTCTGTTGAGAATATTATGAACTGCATGACATAGTTGACATTTGCACGATGTCTGAAGTATATAAACCAAAATGTGTGATATCTAGTTGTTTGGGTTGTTGACTGGAGTTTGGTTTGGTTTTTTTATTTCAGAAAATCTCACTGCATCTTGAAAATAAATACAATTGATTTTGGTTTTTTTTCAGGTTATTGGCAATACCACATCTGGATGTTTCAGTTATGGAGCTCAGCAGAGTCTAGCTTTTGCATATGTTCCCATGGAACTCAGCAAAGTTGGACAGAAATTGGAAGTTGAACTTCTAGGTAAAAATTATCCAGCAACCATTATACAGGAGCCACTGGTGCTGACCGAACCAACAAGAATGCGCCTTCAGAGAAAGGGTGAAAGTCCCAAAATGTAAACACAGATGAGGATACAGCAAATTGTGCAGTAGGAAATAGTACCAATTATTGTGCAAAAAAATTAAGAGAATTAAACTACTCAGATTTTCTAATTACTGAACATAAGACCTTCACTGCCATACACAAGTGAGAAGTTCAACGGAGTTGCTTCCTACTTCCCTGTATGTGCTGTTCACGTTAGAGGGCAGAGCAGAGTTGATGACCTGCCATGTGTTCTGCTTCCCAGTGTACTTGTGAGCAGAATGTGGCAGGAAATGAGCACATCATTGATTCAGCTTGCTCCCACATTGGCTGGCACATCTGCATTGATCCATATGAGAAATTGCTCTTGCTTCTGTCCAATAGCAAATTCCTCCCCCTCCCTCACACTCACAGTTCCTTGTTTGCCTGCCCTTGAGGTAAGGTACCTTATCCTGCCTTCTTTACACATGAATATCAAGCTCACCATAAGATCATGTCACTAGTTCTGCACAGAATGCTTCATAAGGAATTGAAAGACATCCCATTAACCACTAAAATAATAAAGGCATTATTAAAGGTAAACTGAACTCTTGACATTTTTTCTCTGTGTGTCAGCCTGGCAGAAATTCTTTTAGAAGACCAAACTCTAGTTCTCAATGAAACAGTTATAGGAAGCCCATTCTTCACTATTTTACATAAATAATCTAGCATATTACATGTAATATTCTATGATAAACAGTTTGCTATAGTTCAATTTCTGAACAAAGCTTAAATTACAGATTTACTGTATTGAATCTGAACCACTGATTGGCACTAAAGATGGTCAGTTTTTTCTTATTGTTAATTATGGATTGAAGCAATAGTCAGAGCCATATATTATCACACAGAAATATTAGCAATGAAAAAATATAATAAATTCACAGCAAAGGAGCTCTACTGAGTGTTAAATATTCAATAATCAAGGTAAGCAGCATTAGAATATGATGGGAACACACTAAATTAAAAAACTCATCCAGAACTCAATAATATTCCCAACAATTGTTTTGAATAACAGTGTTAAAATTTCCAACTTAGTAATGCTGTTTTTCAGGCTATAGGTAAGTGTTTTTGAAGTATGAATGAATCATGTCAAAAATGCACTTTCTTAAAGAGAATTGGTGCCTCTAAATCTTCAGCAAAGAAGCAAATGTATAAATAGTATATACCAGGAGAAAAACAGTTTGAGTAATGAACACTCACTCCTGATAAAGTAAGCTGACATTACATTGCTGTTTTGACTAGCTTTTACAAAGCAGGTCAAAATGAGATATATGACCTTTGCCAGGTTTGCATGTAGTACTATCTCGAGTGAAAAATCCATTCAGAAATTATTCTCAGCTATATTTTCATAAGTGATTCTGTGCTTTTTTTCCTGAACCATCAAAATGTTACTTTTCTAAAGATAACATTTTTTGTAATGAGGCATTTAACCGCTGTGACTCTGTGAGCATTTAAGAAATCTGAAGTACAACATGATGCTATATTGTTTTATTTAGACTATGGAGGAAAAGACCAATGCTTAGGAACGTAGTTTTGAATTTCAGTATTTCCCAAGATTATGCAAATTCAACAGACACCACATCCTGGAGTGTAATACCCAGAGATAGATTCACCTATACTTTCCTAATCAGTTTTGCTATGCCAAACAACAATGCCTCCATATCCCAGCCTGACAGTTAGAATCAGGTTTGTAACTCCTTTTCTGACTCAGAAGAAAGATTAATGCATCATCAGGATCAATCTGACTGCAGAAGGTACAGACTTTCTGCAGCCTGAGCAAAGAGTAGTAAATAGCAGATACCATTCCTACAGTCAGGTGAACTCAGAACCTGTATCCTCCAGCAGCTTGTACTTCCATTTTGAGCTGTAACCTCCCAGTCCCTAATTTCTCTGTGTAGCTGATGCAGACTTCTCTCATTTCACAGTGTAGTATTATACCAACCCAGACACTGATTTCTTTGGAGGTTTCTCACTGACAGCTCTTGTCACCCAAGTCTCACCAGGATCAAGCCTTGGCCAATTAGTGGAAGCTGTACGAGGAGTGGCTGAGGTCACAACTTCATTGTGAGGGACAGACACTGATCTCTACTGATCTCTGTGGTGACAGAACCCAAGGGAATGACCTGAAGCCTAGCTTGGGGAGGTTTAGTTTGGATGTTATGAAAAGGTTCTTCACCCACAGAGTTTGTTCAAGGAGCATTTGCACAATGCTTTCAGGTACACAGTGTGACTCTTGGGGTTATCCTATGCAAGGCTGGAAGCTGGACTCAGTGTACCTTGCAGGTCCTTTCCAATTTAGCATATTCCATGGTTCTAAGTTTCATTTAACTTCAAGATTTAGATAAGCTAACAATGTCTCATGATGTTTCTGGGTCAAGGCAATATAGTTTCTTTCTTGCAACCAGTTTACAAGACTAAAACAACTTTCGGTTCATCACTGACCACATGTAAGGCAAATTGATTATTTTGTTGCTCTCTGTTACTTCTTAAGAATGTCTGTGCTTTCTCTTTAACAACGAATTCAGGAGCAGAGGCATCAGAAGCAGTTTTAAGCAAGGATAGCTGAGAATTACAAGTGCTGTAGCTGTGAGCAATGTTTGAAAGTGCTTCCTAGTTGACTTGGCTTCTTTTTACTGCTCTGATACCCAAATCAGCTTACTGAATATTCATCAAAACACCTCAACATTGCCTTCTGCACAGCAGAGGTAAATGAAACAATATCAAGACAAAGCTTTACAAATCATGCCCACATATGGGTTCACATACGTAAGTCAATCCTTTAAAGTTATTTTTTTAAAAAAGGTATATAAACCTGAAGAAATGAGGTGGGGGAAGTGCTCAGCAGCTCTTGTAGTTTCCGATCACTTCTTTTCGTTAAAGATTGAGATATGGTGTTGCCTAAACTTGTGCCAAGACACAGCAAGAGGAAGTAAATAAGAGGAAGAATGTTTTAAGTATTGAGTTTTAAGAGGGCTTCTAACCAATCAAACAGAAATACCAATGTAGAAAGACTGCTAGGGACTTCTTTAGAGTCTTTCTCAACCTCATCAGCAAGCAGAGGAAATACATCTGCAATGAGGTGAAAAAATGACAGTTGGTCATCTAGGAAATTTTCTGAAATACTCAAATTAGGATATATAAAAAACAGTTTTCTCAGACACTTCTATTTGCCATTTTCCTATATTTTCCCATCTCCAGAGCTTTTGCACACCGGAGTAGATGTTACTATTTTCTTTCCAAGTTTCCATGTGCTATGGCAAAAAGTGTCCAGTTCATGCTTTGTATGGCATGATAAATCCACACCGATACTGTAACCTTGTATGTCACTCTAATGACTTCTTTAATCACTAATCCCATAACATCCAAATTATTCAACCCCAAATTCAGAAAAGATAAACTGAAACATCGGAGACTGAACATGGACCATTTCCTGGATTTACTCTTGATTCAAGTGAGTCTGTCGGAGAGAAATAGTTTTTTATGATTGGAATTCCAATTCCCTCAATTAGTAATAAAAGAAATAAAAACTCCCAAAATACTAGAAAATGACAGGTAGCAACATCCAAACTGTGACTGTGCAGTATCTGCAGTATATATTTAAGACAGTTCAAGGTAATGTTTTAACTTCAGGCAACCAGGTTATAGTCCTAGTGGAACAGGACAACCAGTACCTAACTTTTGATGCTTCTCTACAAGGAAATATGAATTCAGCTACATTAGAACACCATGATAAGTTTGGAAATATGAAACGTGAATAGCAATTAAGAATTCTGTTTCAAAATTTCCTGTTCCACCAGCACCGTGTGGATTTTCAAAGTACTTATTTTGAGAGAACAAAAGGGAATGTGCCAACATTTGAATGAAACTTCAACTGTAATAAGGACACAGAATAAATTAGAAAAATGAACAGTTCAGTGAGACATTTGAAACTGGCCATGGGATCTGAACTAGAAACAAGAGAAACGAGAACTTTGCAGCTTTTGAACCATATGAATCACATTTCAAGAAAGAAAAGGCCAGTTCGTCAGTGGCCCTGGAAATTACTTCATGGAAAACTGGCTTTAAGACAGTACTGTTGCTCCTTGTTCCAGTACTGACTGTAGATTGTAGTACATTCTCATTGCAGAAAAAAAGCTCCCATCACTCATCTTAGCGGTTGTTTTCAAACCAGCAGGGAAACGTGGGATTTTAAAAAACCCGACCTGGTAGCTTCATAGGCTTATCCACTAGACTTCATTAATACAAGCAGGAGCTTTCTTTCTGCAGAGACTTGTCAGGAAATACTCTGTAGTCTAGTATACTCAATATTTGTTTTCTAACCAGGAAAAGCAGATACAATGTGGGCTGTTCTTCTGCCTGTTACCAAATGGCTATGTAAACTTAGGAATACACATATTTACCGTTCCAGCTAAATGGGAAATATATGGTTATTGGATCTTCCACTGGACACTGAAATTTATGGGTATTCCACGGATGAACAAAGTTGATCAGAGTTGACAGCTATTTCTGTCCTCTCACTCTCTTAGATTTTACATCAAGATTATAACTAAGGTAGAGGTTGTTTGCAATATTGCTTTAGACGATTACATGGTTTGAAGAAACAGCCCCATTGACATTGCTGCTATTTCTGCTTCTGTGTTACTTCACTTCCTTCCTTCACAGCAAGTCACAAGCACCGTCTTACAGCCAGACCTCCATCTAGGCTTCTCATCCAAATGGACAAAATGGAGAGAAAAAAGCACTAGGCTGCTTATGATTTTGCAAGGTGTTGGGGGTGGAAGGGGGAGGGAAGATACACGGGTCTCCCTTGTGCCTGTGTGTTGTGTGTGTGTGTGTCCGCGCTAGCAGCTGATGCTCACAGGAGGAATAATCCAACAGGAATAATCGCCGCCTCACTCAGCTCAGCTGCATCTTCAGTGATGGTTGCAGCTTGTTTTTCACAGGCTGTCCTGCACAGTGGCCAGCAGCAAGGCCATGCGTGTGTTGCAGCTGCCTCGCTGTGCTTACACACAGAGTAAGTTCTGTAGGCAGTACTAAAGATGGATGAGCCGCTATAAAAGTGTTATAAATGATCAGAAGCCAATTCAAAATAACAGGATTTATTTAGCAGAATTTCCAACACTGAATTAAAACTTAATAAAAACAATAAAAACGGGACAACAATTGATCGAAAGTTGGGTGGACAGAGTGGCGGTACAAGGGTACCCTCCAGACTCGACCACGTCTGCCACGTTTCAGCCGGTGGGTTTTATACAGTTTTTTCACCTTAAGGCCAAGTCTATTGGAAGTCCAGGTATGCGTGTGTTTCTCAATTTTCTAAAGGAGTCCCGTCTGCATGAAAAGATTACTTGATAGTTCTTCCCGGAATTC
>VWYN01003030.1:0-23477 GCA_013400075.1 Hippolais icterina
CCAAAACTGAACACAGCACTCGATTCAAACCTATGTTTTGCATTTACACTTTTAAAAAAAATATTTTCTAAATTTAATCAAGACATTTTTGTGTTTAAGAGACTACATAATGATAAAAAAGTTTGCAAATTATGGAATACCCATTTAAAGCACTGCATATAGTCTATGTGCCTTAATTCAGGGCCTAAGTAAAGCTATTAAATGGAGTTTGCAATATTTTTCTAACTTGAGGATTTCTAACTTGAGTGCTCAGTGCCTACTTCAAAACTGTATTTATCTTTCTTAAGTAATTTTTCCATGAAGAAATACATGTGATGCTATAAAAATTAAGTCTTTCATTGTAAAATTTTGGCTTTTACTTCAAGGCTTTGGTCAGATATTGTTTTAAAAGGGAAAAAGTTACTTGAAACTGATAGTAGAATGTTTATATGAGTTTTACTGGACACCTACTGCTAGCTTCCATTACTTTTCAAAGTAATAACATCATATATCTTCTGCTGAATAACATAAGTTAAAATGGCCTCCAAAATCAAATAAATTGTGGATTAAACCTGGAGAGAAGGTGCTACCCTCTGGTGAGAAACAGTGTGGAATTTATAATGTGGCCAATCCTCCTTGAATACTATTCTTTAAAGCTTGGCCACTAATTAAGTCAGTAGACAATCCTGAAAAAAATGAAGTAGATAACACAAATCAAGGAAGCAAATTGAGTAACTTTCCACAGGCAGTTTGAATGCACCTTTTCTGAGATACCTGAAAAAAAGAGAAAGATTTCAGAGAAGTGTATTTTTCAGAGAAACATAAATCCAAATTCATATATGCAATTCAGTTTCTCATGGGCTTTTCAAAACATTCACTTTATTCAGAATTCCAGTTCTTGGTTCAAAGTTATCAAATTCAAACACATCTCTTAATTATTATTTTATTTTCAGTAGTATTTCTTTCATAATTGTCATGTTATTTTAAACTCGGTGAAAAATCTTCTTTCTGTTATTTTATAATACTATGCATTTAAAAAAAGTGAGGAAACATTTTGAAGCTTCTCTTAGTTGTCCTAATTAATCTGTAGTTCTTGCTAAGTAATACTTAAGATATTTTTAAAGGAAGAACTTCTGTCATGACTAGCCTTTTCAGAGGAGATTTGTCATATTGGAAGTGGAGCAGCCTTCAGTCCAGGGTGTAAGGCAAGATCATGGTAATGGGGCAGGTTAAGCCAGGAACACACGTCAAGTTTTCATGATGGTCACTGGTGTCAGGCACAACTTAGTAATTGCCAGGCAAGTAGACAGCAAGAGGAAAAATCCAGGGTTGCGCCAGGAAGTATCTTGATGGATCCTGGTCCAAGATGGATATGAAAGTTTGTGTTATGTGTACCTCAGAATGTAAAAACGATGGATGATCCTATTTTGTTCCTTCCTTATGTAATGGCAGATGTGAATTAGAAGCCTTCGTGGCTTCTATTTTGTTTTTTATAGGCTGTTTCATCATGAAATCTCAGAATAAGCAAAATTGGAAGGAACCCAACAAGATCATCAAGTCCAGCTCCTGAGCCTGCATAAGATGCCCCAAGAAACACCCTGTGGGCCTGAGGACATTGTCCAAAAACCTCTTGAACTCTGTCAGGCTGTCCTGGTTTCAGGCAGATTTGGGAGAAAACTTCCTATGGGGCTCTCCCTCCCCTCCCCCAACCAGTTCAGGAAAAGACTTCCTCAGAGAGAAGTGGAAANCAGGAAAAAGAAAAGCAGGGCCTCTCTCTGTCTCAGGCCACTCCAAGGAGCAGAGTTTTCCTGGGAAAAAACAAACCGTGCTTCCCCCTCCCCTTTGCACCCAACAGACAATTGGGGATACAAACATCATAATGTCCCCCTGGGACACAGGCTTGGTGTTGTGGCCTCCACTCTGGGGAGCCTGTTCCAGTGCCCAACCACTCTCTACTGTTTTTGAATATTAATCAACATTTAATATGTCAGAGCACTGGTAGCAATCTGGCCATTCATGTAGGGAAAAACATGGTCACATCCATCAAGTAGTGAGTCAGTCAAGTGACCCTAGTTTTGAAAACTTGGCTGGAGAAAAATCCAAGAAAACTGTGGTTTTAGCAGTGGACAGGCTGAATCTGACTAGTTGCTTCTTACTTCCAAGTTCTTGAGATTCTGGTCTGATTTACACTGTGACTGTTAAAAGGTAGTACATATTGGCAGTCTTCTCAGTCCTTTCAAAATATACCTGGACATGTTTTAAGTACCTCCTCATGGTACCTTGGGACTGTTTAATTTCTGCTGCCTCTTGGATTTTGTTAGAATAGAACTGCCATCATGCATTGTACTAGATTCTAGCACTACTCCTCAGTTAACAGTCTCTTTTTTGTCCGAGCCCGGTTGGAACTCATGCAGTTTGACTTCAGGAGGATGAAAAGAGATGCTATATCTGACATGCCCTTTCGTTTTTTGATGATTGTCTCTTAACCACTTAGACTTGTACATATGTACCAAAACTCCATTTGATATAATGGTCCATTTGTGCTCTCTGCTGTGAAATATATTAACAACAGCTTAGTGATATAATTAAATATTAGCATTAGGAGCAATATAATGAAAGTTCAGCATAAATTTTAGCTCTGGAATTTTCACCTTGACTTTTAAAATGGTATTAATGCTTGATGATTTTGAAAAACTTGCATACATTTCTGAAGGAAATGAGTTTGTCTTTATATATAGTATTTAAAATGTAGTCTCATTTGAAATAACTAAGAAATAACTAAGAAATTTCTATTAAATCACATCTCCTATTTGAAAGAATAGAGCTGCAAGTGTATTTGCTTTATTACTTCAAACTTCTGAGTGAACTCTTATGTCAATTGAATTCTGAACCTGAATTCTTTTTTAATTCAAAATTTCACTTTATAAATGCTTTATCTGTTCATACATTTTAATGGTAGATCCAGGTTTTATATTAAATATATATTTATTTTACATTAAGAAAATAATCTATACATTATTGAATTAACATACTTGTTATTGCAGAATAAAATCCTTTCATCTGACTTGATATGATAGTTTTGTCATATGTGCTTATTTTCTAATTTCTATTTTTTCCTTGTTTTATTTGGGCTGGTGATGGTTTTCTTATTTTCTTTTTTTGTTGGTATTTTACTCTGGTAATCTGATGAACTGAGAAACTGTCAAAAATAAAGTTTGATGTGATTTTGGGCTAAAATAGTTTTTGATAGATATGTGTTATAATTCCTAGTGTACTTACCTTCTTTTATCATTACTATGTCAGATTGATGAAAGAACACATAATGGAGGCATGTTGATTGTGGGGTTTTTTTGTGAAGTTATAAATCTGGGCTGCTGATGCAGTTGTGAGCAGACACAGGCAGGGCCCTCCTTGAGGAGGGCAGGGTAGGGTATACCATGAGTGGGCCTTGACATCCTGAATTGGTCTTGAGGTAATTTTTCACCATAGGGACTGCCCACTTGGTAGGGACTGCTAGCATTTGTCAGCAGGAAAATCCCAAGGAGGGAGGTTCCCATAAAAGGAACATGATGTGTTTGGAAAAGGAAAAGAAAACTTTGTGATGCTCTTGTTGTTATTATTGCCTAGGGCTGGTACGATTGAAATTTCAGGAAGTGGCACTTTCATTCCTTCCCCCATCCCTTTTCTTTCCCTCTATCCTTCTTTTCTTTCCTTCTTTCTTTCTCTGTTAACAGGGTAGAGACAGAAAGGTTTGTCGTGTACTTTGGGTAAGTGCAGTGAACTGTGGTTTGTCTTCAGTGAATTCGTGCTTTGTTTTACGAGTGATTAGTTTGAACAGAATCTGTCAGTAACTTCTTTTTCTCTCAGGAATTATGTATTTTGCATCTCTTCAGGCAATGCTTGCTTGCCCTTTGGATTTTAATTTGATGGCATGGGTTTCTGGCTTTAGGATTTGTGAATTAATGCATGACTCAGTGTTTGATACCTTCACTTGATTGCAGTAATGGATCCGTTGTCTTAAACTGCCAGAAATACAATTTATCCCACCTTAATGCCTGAGCAGACTAGAACTGTAGAGAAGTGTTCTGTGATCAAAGATGAGCAGTTATCGTTTTTTGAATGACATATGTTTAGTTTATGTCAACGCAAGTTATTGTGTCTGCTGGCATATTTCTTTTAATATGCAATACACATGACATATTACCTTTTAAAATAGATATTTCCTATTTTTTCATTGAAATTTTCTTCCAGAAAACATGGAAGGTGAATCCAATTTCATAAACCAACATTTAATAAGATATATCAAAATCATCAGTCTGAAGGAGCATTCTTTATGCATCTTTCAGTATTAGTTTTTCTTGCATTTTTAGTAGAATGAATTTGAGACAATGTAATGGAAAATTTGCATCTGAGGAACTGAATGCAAGAAATACAAGCTGTCTTTATTTAAGTGATTCTGCATTATTCCTTATGTTTTTATTCAAATAAAAACTAATATTAAATGTGATTTTAAATTTTTAGTATACAGTTCTATTTCTTTTTCTTTGTGTTGTATGCATGTATGACTAAAACACCCCAGAACTATAAACTGTAAAAAATAATTAGAAAAAAAAGGTACTTCAAGACAAGAGTTAGGTTTTATTGCAAATGAATGGAACACTCTGATGTGTCTTTCCTAATTTATTATATTCTTTGTAAGTAATTGTTTTCATAATTTATTCATAAAATTAGTCAGGATTCTGATATCCTTCACATAGATGTGTATTTACTTACTAAAAGAACCATTAGTCAAAAACTCCTTTTTTCCTTTCCCAGGGTCAGTGTGGAAAATCAAATACTGAAATACGGGTTTACTACTCGTGAGATTACTATTTTGGAAAATGATGATCCTGGAGGAGTGTTTGAATTTTCTCCCTCTTCCAGAGGTCCCTACAGTATAAAGGTAGCTATCTTAATAACTTTTCTTAATCATTATGCTAAAGTAAATCTTAGCAGAGTGCAAGTAAAATGCTGGATTCTCTTTTTTTACAGGAAGGAGATTCTGTTGAACTGCAGATTGTCCGCAGCAGAGGGAGCCTTGTCAGGCAATTTTTGCGATACACTGTAGAACCAAGAGACAATAATGAATTTTATGGAAGCACAGGAATTCTGGAATTTAAGCCTGGGGAAAGAGAGATCATAATTACTCTTTTGACAAGGATAGATGGGATTCCAGAGGTAGAAATGAAAATTTTTCTTTCTTCAAATTGTGTTCACAGCATAATAGTTTATCACTTATTAAAATACAGGAAAATATATGGGAGCAGAACAAGCATGCAGTGCTTTTCTACAGAATGTATTTCCAGTCTCCAAACCAGGGATGCCTGGATAACTAGCAGGTATCTTTGGCTTTAATACGCCTCAGTGGATTTTTATTTTTTGTAAATTGAAACTTAACTTCTCATCCATCTGAGCTTTTTGCATCCATAACATTCTGTATGGTAGAATGCCACTGTTTGATTGAGTGCTGTATGAACAATCACTTTCTTTATGTTACTTTTTTGGTAAATACCTGCTCATTGAACTCAGTGCTCCCCAGTCTGCACTAATATTTGCTGTATAGATGCAAAGGCACAATCCTTGTTTTAGTGTTCCATGATGCATCTCCTGTAAGTGTTTTTTCAAAAAATGTATGAAGTACAAAGTCACATTAGATTAATAATGAAAGCTGTCAAATTCTTTTTAAAATAATTTAATGTCAGTGGTTTTAAAATCTTTATTTCCACTGTTACATATGATAAAGATGAACAAAACCATTGTGCTTGTAGAAAATGCATGTAATATTCTTTTGTTGAAGTTATACTCTCTTTCTGCTGAATAAATCTTTTTATTCTGACTGAGTTTCCCTCTTCCAGCTGGATGAGGCATATGCTGTTGTGCTCAGTGGCTACAGTGAAATGTCAGGCAAGCTGGGGAATGCCACAAGAGTCAATATAACCATTTTAAAGAATGATGATCCACATGGTGTCATTCAGTTTCTACCTGATGAACTATCAGTAACAATAAAGGAAAGTAAAGGAGAAATCATCTACGCTGGTAATTCTTTTTATTAGAGCTACTGCTTTTTCTGCTGTTTGCTCCTGCAAGGCTTCTTTTCCCTTCTTCACCTTCATAGGACAATACTTGACCCAGGAGTTTCCAGGATGGTAGAGCACCAGCATGATGAGCTGTGGAGATTAGTGCGAAGAAGGATGGGCCTTGAAAGCCATAGGCATCAATCCAGTTAAAATACAGCTAGAGAATATACCAAACAGGAGGGACAGAGAATTGATTTATGTGCAAAATACAGCCTGGTGGTAGTAGTTCTACCTGGCGAGCATGAGGCATTGGGTGCTATGTGAGAGAAGAATGAGCTAAATTTTCATGTGTGTGTCTTCAATTTATCTATCTCTATTGTATCAATAGAGTTGATACAAGTCTCTACTGCTGTAATGGTCTATTATTGTGCAGCCTTTTGTGTAGGCACTCACATACTAGTTTTGCAAGAAGTGGATTTACTTACTGTTTCCTTACCTTTTTCTTTTTATCAGCTTTGCTGACCTTTTTCATTTTGACTTGTATTTTTCTGGAGACACACTATGACTGTACATGTTTTCATTTTATAGCCTCTTACAGACTTGTAAGAAACCAAGGAAACTATGGCAATGTTAGTGTGTCCTGGATCGTTGACCCAGCAGGTACCAATGACATCTATCCTGAACAAGGGACTATTATCTTTGATAATCTGGAGTTTTTAAAAAATATCACAATTTACTCTCTACCAGATGAGGTAATCATTTTTACAGTATTTTTTGTGTAAATATGTGGAACAAAGAGGAAGTGCAACAACTTTGCAAGTTAAGAAGAAGCTATTTTTCTTAAGAAACTGATTATTTTTTGTGAGAAAAATCAAAATACTTGGGTAAAAGTGAGTTTACTTAAGCAGATCATAAAATAATTTAAGACACTGTGTATATCTATAAGCAAGAAAGAATCTGTCAGTAGTCAAGTGTGGTTAAATTATAATGATAAGTAAACCACTTGTTTTAATAGCAAGAATCCTAATTTTATTTTTTTAATGCTGATAAGTTTGAAGTAAGATAAGAAAGAATGAGAATAATTAGTAATAAAAGAATAAATAAATAAATATAGCTGTAAAAATAAGTTACATCGGCATCAGGAAACTGCAAGATAACTTCTGAATCATCTGTACAATGGCAAAGATGAAGAGATTTATTTACAAAGATTTTTGATGATTATTTTTGTGTATGTCATTTTTTATCCCTCTTGACACACTTACGAATCAATAAATAAACAAAAACATGCAGAAACCCTGTTTTGTTAATCTCCTCAGCAGTTCATTTTAATTTCCTCATTGTTTTGTATGCAAGAAATTAATTTCTTAATACTTTGTCATTCAGGTACCTGAAGAGATGGAGATATTCATAATCAGATTATTCAATGCCACTGGTGGAGCTAGACTGGGCAATATAACCAGTGCATTTTTACAGATTACAAGGAATGATGATCCCATTTATTTTGCAGGTTAGATATTACTGGTTTTAAATTTTGAATTCTTATTCTACCCCAAACAGATTTTATTGATGGAGCAGATTATTGAAAAAACCCAATCCTAGTGCAGCTATTGTTATAAAATATACTTTTTTTGCTTGTTTTTGTTGTACTGAATTTGCTTCTTTCTTTTTTTACTTAAGAATTTTCTCTCATTTTATCTCACTATTTTTGTTGGTGGCTCTGGGATTGGTTAGGTGGCTAAGGACAACAATATTCTCTTCTACCTGCAAGTATTTGCCTTCCTTAACTAGGTGTACCTTCCCTTTCCCTGAGGTGAAGGATCCTCTTGTGGGGGGTTAGGTGAATAGGCAACATGCAAGAAGCGCAAGCTTGAACTTGAATTTATTGTTTTTATGTTTTCAGAACCTCTGACAGTGAGCATTACAGAAGGGAGTGTTGCAAACTTCACAGTCCTAAGGAATGGATCTGCTGATGCTATTGTTGCTGTTCAGTATATTACTATTAATGGAGATGCAACAGCTGAAGAGGGAGACTTTGTTCCAAGTGAAAAGGACAGTTTCATTCTGTTTGATGTTGGAGAAAGAGAGCAGACCTTATCTGTGTATATTAATGATGATGACACCCCTGAAACTGATGAAGCATTTTATATCTTCCTTTTGAATTCAACAGGTAATAGCAATGATTTAATGTATATTTAGTAACTCTCTTTTTCTTTTTTCTCTGTTTTTACCAGCTTGATCTTATCATAAAGCAATGTAAAAATGCCAGGCATTATATGAATAAGGTTTGCATCAACATTTCTATAAAATTTCTGTACAGTGTGTTTGGATTTTGATCTTGAATTGTTTAATTGGAAACAAAATTAAATTATAAAGCTGAAACTGTCCTACAAATATAACTAGAGTTAAAATCTCTTTCCAAATGCTCCAAACTAAATGGGATTGTTACTCATCAATGAGAAAAAATGTTAAAAAGTTAAATGTAAGAAATAGGTAATTTTTCCTCAATTATTTGAGTATAAGGTAGTTCATGTGTTTCCTAAGGCCAGCTAGAATTCACTGGGATACCCAGCTCTCTTACAGAACACCAGCTTCATGGAAATTATTGGATAAAGCCATACTTCTCCCTTCTTAAATTTTCTCTTCAGTGATGTCTTTCTACTTTACTGACTTTGTTTAGATCTACTGGTATTTTCTTTTACCATTCTTGGAAACTTGTGATGGATTTCCTCCTGACACACATTCCTGCCAGACTGGGCAAAATACAGACTATTTCTAGATAAATTCCTGAAAGAAAATTCTTTTTATTATCTGTGGCGTATATTGGCCTTGATTGTTACATCCCTTTTGAAAATGTTTTGGCCTGTTATACCTTTAAGAAAATACAAATAGAGGTATATGAAGTTAAAACCATCAACAGATTGTTCACTTTGGAATAAAAAAAAGTTTAGTGCTTTTGAAAAGGGTGAAAACTAGGATGGAGATGGAAACATGATATACCTTTGTAGACATAAAGAGGTGTTGAAATGTCCCTACTGAGCTAATATACACACAGAAATCCTTCTAACTTCCACCTTACTTCACAGGTATCTTGTATTTTTTTCCTTTCAGACAGGCTGTGATATGGGTATGACTAATCTCTTAGAGATTGTTGTTGCCTTGTTTTTAGTTGAAGGGCAATGTTTCTGCTGTAGGTCTAAAGGAGAGCTGGGATCTTTGAACACGTGACTTTTTCTTCTGACTTGACCAATTGACCAAACATGAAGTACTACCTCTCATACAATCCTTTCCTCTCAGGATTGCATCATATTTGTTCATGTCACAATTTTTTTCAGCAAATCTGCATTCTTGATCTCTGCCTTAGATGCTACTTACATATTTTTACTCTGATTTGTTTGTTACTGAATATCTCAAATATTGGTTTTCACTGATTGTTTTATTATTGCTTGCTTGTTTCTTTCTTTGTTTGAAAGCTGTTGGTGTGAGAAGAAAATACATTCAATTTTAGAGTTACCTCTATTTCTGGTTCCAGTTTTGATAAAATCAATCACCCTCTTTTTAGGGGATACTGTTATCTTTAATGCTGGAATGGCTACAGTTATTATTGAAGCAAATGATGATCCTAATGGAATTTTCTACTTAGAACCTCTAGAGAAGCAAGTGGAAGAAGGAAAAAGTAATTTTTTTTTGTAAGTAACTTTTGAATAATATTGTTGCCTATTTTTTGAATACATGTATGTATGTCTTGATGTGTGCATTATTTTATGGATAGTACTTTGATCTAATCGTATTTTTTCCATTGCTAAAATTTATTAGAAAAATAGCTCCACCAAATTTTGGATTAAAGTATTTGCAAACATATTGAGGATCAACAAAACATCAAACATTAACTCTTATATTATCAAGTAGACTGTGTGTATTAGAATATGTACAGAATCCCTGTTAAAATATAAACAAATAATTACAGCACAGGGGATATTTTTATATATTCACACAAATAACATTACAGCATAAGGGTTTTTGTTATATTTTCACCAGAGTATAGATACAGAAGGATCAAGATGAATGAACAAAATATAACTTGGACCAATAGAAAAGTAAAAAATCTTTCAAAATACAGTTAAATACAACTGTGTGGTTGTTAATTTCTTTTTGCACCCTACTTTGAAATCTTACACTACAAACAACATATATTACTCCATTCTTTCTGTTAGTTTGTTTTTCTTCCAACTGTAAATTACAGATAGGAGCCTATGCTTAAAGTCCAAATGTGCCTTTCTTCTAGGCTGAATGCATTTTTCTCTAGTTTTACCTGTAGCTGCTGGAATGTATTCAGGAAAGGGAAGGTTTAAGAAATAAATTTTCATATTATCTGATCTTTTTATGTTCCTAAAGTCAGAATGTGGCTGTAAATTGTCAAAAATACTGATTTTCAATAAGAAAATTCTAGACAGGGTATAAAGAAATCTATGTTCACTATAAATTTGACAGTGTAAAAATTAAGAGAAGAGGCTTTTTTCATAATTGTTTAATTATCTTTTATATATTTATATTTGATGTGATTGTTTGTTTCAAAGCCTTGAAATAGATGCCTATGATTGTGAGTTAGATCTTCGTGCTTGTGTTGCCCATCTAAAAAATAAAAATCCTTGTTAAAAAGAGTATATTAAATATATATTCTGTGGTTGGTTTTATTATGCTGCTCTTTTAGATTTTTTTGGTCCTTAATAATATTTTTTTTTAATCGATGGTGTGAAGAGTGATGATTTGAACTAAACATGTCTGTATACAGGTGCTTTATGGAAGCACATGATACCAAGGTCACCAACATCTGACCTTGCTTAGTCCTTATTGATAAAATATATTTACTAGGAAACTGTCTCTTTCATACCCTCAAAAGGATTGACTTTTGAGTAGTATATAAGAAAAGGGTCATAGTAGTTCATAGTCTAACCAGTGAGAACACCTATGGCAGCACTGAGCTTTCAAGAGACTAACTGGAGTTACTGCAACAGTGCTACACCACTAGAATAGAGCTCACTGCTTAATAGCAACAAAAGGAAATCTTTCGAAGCAGTAAAAACACATTGTGTTTCTGTTCCTAGACTGCTTTACTGAATTAATTTTTCACATTTGTATAATTATGCTTTAAATAGCTTTTTTGCTTTTTACCACACAAATAAAAATGCTCTTTTTGTATGTAAACATATTTTGTTACTAAAGGAACTTCTTTTTGTTCAGTCCAGTTCTTCAGTATTTATTTGTAATACCTTTTAGAAATTATGTTACCAGATAGCTATGAAAACAAATAAAAGTGCTTTTTTGTTTATTAAATTCTTAATATGTAATAAGCAGAGTTATGAAGGACCAGTATACAACCCAAATTAAATACCAATACAAAAAAGGTTAAGACACCTTGATGGTTAAAGGAAAAAATATTTATAGTTATATGCCTAGTCTTTCTTCTCTAAGAGTGTCCAGTTAACACAATATTTAATGTTAATTTGCTGAACTGTACATTCATTTTTATTATTAAAAAATAGAAATGCAAGACAAAATGATGTTGCTCCAAACAGTACTAGTTTGCATTTACCTTCATTGATTACTTTTTTTCTAAGGTATCTGTGGGTAAAATTATAATGTGAAATTGCAGGCTGTCTAAGAGGATTGTATTACTGTTCATGGGTCTTTTTGCTAATTGTGGTTATTTAGAAAAATGCATATTATTTCCCACAGTAAAGATGGTTAGTCCATGTTTTTCATTGTTAGTGGAGAATGCTGATACATACATGCCAGGACATTCATTCCTTCTGTATTTCTGAACAGAATTTTGAGACACAGAGGACACTTTGGGAATGTCTCATTAACCTGGCAACTGTTTCATAATGATTCTTCACTGAAACCAGGAGAAGAGTTCCATGAAACTTATGGGACTGTGTACTTCATGGATGGTGAAGAATCAAAGATGATAGTGCTCCATGCTGTTCCAGATAAAATTCCTGAATTCAATGAATTTTACATTTTAAAGTTGGTGAACGTTTCAGGTATTGTCTTCCATATAACCATTCCCTTCCTATTTGGTAGAAAAGAATTATATTTAATCAATCAAAAAGAATCCTGGTGAGGCTTTGCCTTGATGCCTATGTCATCCTGTACTTCTCTGGTGAGATTTTAGGTTTTTTTTTTCATTTATTCTTTAATTTAGGTATATGAACACAGTTTTGGAATCTGGCCTTTAAAAAAGGTGCCTTTTGGTGATTCCAGAGATGTAGAGCTTTGTGTAGAGCTGAAAAAATGAATGTATTAAAGGTTATGCGTATCTACCATAATGGAGATTGGCTGGTTTGTTTGTTTTTTTCTAGAAATTTCTGTAAAATACGACTTGTTACCACTTTGTATTAGTTAAATTACAACTGCTGCAGGCCTTCTACTAAGTAGAGTTCCAAATCTGTTGGACTCTTTCCACTTCAGTACTATTTATGATCTTCTGTGCCGAGATACAACTGAAAGTATGTTGACATTTCTATAAGTGAAATCTGTATGCATGTACAGAAGATTTCCTACTTAGTAGTGCATGGGGGCTCTACAGTCACATCAAGATCTTCTTACTGTGGACAAGTGAGGTGACTAATGGCAGGACTTAGGAGCAGTTTTAATACACAACTGGTTACTGATTTTGCAGGGTAATATCTGCTTATTTGGAGGCAATGAACCAAATGTTGCCGTTATGTATTTGTGTAAATCTTGGAGTACAATGAGAAATGAATTTGACCTCATGTTTTTCAAATGAAACAAAAGCCACCTATCTCATTACTAATTCAGGAAATCTGAGCTAATCTTGTTTTAACTGAAGGACTGTTAGATTCTGTTATTGAAAAATAACATGTCTTGTTTTCTATGAACATGTTCTCTATAGTGTTTTAAAACCAATACAGCTAATTTATGTTAATCTTAAATTTGGAGAAATTTTTGAGAGTTCAGAGACTCTTTAAAGAAGATTTAGGCCTATTAAAAAAGGTATTTTGTTTAAATATTTTAAAATACTTCGTAACTTTTTTCAGACCAATTACTTTTATTACTTTTACTCTTAACTTCCATTATATAGGTGGGTCTCCTGGTCCTGGTGGACAGTTGTCTGAAACAAGCCTTGCAGTAACTGTGATGATCCCTTTCAATGATGACCCTTTTGGAGTCTTCGTTATAGATCCAGAGAGTCAGGACAGAGAGATAGTAGAAGATGTTCTTTCTGAAGATGACCTTTCCTATATTACAGACTTCACAATCTGGAGACAGCAAGGCACTTTTGGTGTTGTCCGCTTAGGTTGGGAAATACTGTCCAGTACGTTTCAAGCTGGATTGCCATCAATGGTAGACTTCTTGTTGCTGGGATCATTTCCAAGTTCAGTACAATCTCAGCCACACATGAGACGCCATCACAGTGGAACAGATGCTTTGTATTTCAGTGGAGAAGAGGATGCATTTGGAATTATTGGTCTGGAATACCCGTACAATGGAAATGCTGCAGTAACTAATTTTACATTTTCAGCATGGTTAATTCCTAATGTCAATACTGATGGTTATATAGTTGAAAAGGATGATGGTAATGAGACCTTATATTATGGTATGAAAATCCAAACAAATGAGTCTCATGTTTCTGTAGTGCTTCATTATACAGCGTTAGGATCCAATATGACATACACAGCCAAAGCAGCAGTCCTGAAATATCTGGAGGAAAGTACCTGGGTTCATGTTCTGATTACTCTGGATGAAAGTATAATTGAATTTTACATGGATGGAATTCCAGTTACAGGAGGAATTAAGAGCCTTAAAGGAGAAGCCATTGCTGATGGTGAGCCAATGGGTTGTATTATTTTTCTTCATATATGAAGTTCTGCAAAATACAGAAATGTCTAACTCCTTGAAAGATGTACGCAAGATTCTGAAATTATTATATCTGATCAGTTAAAAGCAATTAATAGAAAATTCTAGGGATTTTCAAAAACCATATAAATGAAAATAAGAGCTGGGAAATTTAAAAAAAACCATCAGAACTGTAAGAGGGCTTGGATTGCAATAACTTGAAAATAATAATTAACAATTATATTTCTAGATGTATGCTTATCATGTATACATATAGTTATATATATTTATAATTAATAATTTTCATTAGATTTACAGTACTGTGGCTAAGAATTTTTCCTCTTGATTTCTGAAACAAAACACAATAATGTTTTTGATTCTAGTAGTGTATTATGTTCCAACTAAGCCAATATTTTGTAAGCAATAGAATTTTTCAGGGTTTAGATTTACTTAAGCATGTATTTACATGGTACATGAAAATTTTGCCCATACGTTTAATGAGGTTCCAGGTAACTTTAGCATGTGCACTGTAGTTCCTCTAACTTAGTATTTCTGGATGTGACTTAGTCATACGTAACCATTATGGAATTTTACACTCAACTAGCATAGCAGTGAGCCTCACAATAATTCCTTTATAAAGTCATGTATTGTATGGTGGGAATGCATTTACATTTACTTTTCTTTTGCAGTTCCTCACTCTTCCATGTACTTTTTTTTTCATAGCAGTAATCTCCATCCTTTTCCTTTCCTTCTCTCCCCATCAGTTTCACAGGTTTTCTTTCATGGAGATAGGCAGTGAATGATTATCAAATTCTTGAATACAATCTCCTCTGTAATCAAAGAAGGAAAATTAAAAAAACATGCAGTGATGTTAAATGCATATGCATCTATCTACATACATGTGCACAAGCATAAAGTGAGCATGAAGAGGAGATGTCATTGATTCTCAAGTGTAGGATTTTATTTCTGCCTTTAATTTCCTGGTAGTTGGAAGTGTAAGAAATTTAGTCTTTGTAAAGAAGTAGTTCCCCTGAAACAAAATACTGCCCCTGCCATTTGTAACTGCCATCAGATGCGAAGTGCTGTAGTGTAGACAGGATTTTTTTCCCCTCAGTTTCCAAAACACAAATGTGTGAAATGCAGTGAGGCTTTTGTTGCTAGAAAGATATATCTGAGTCACTGCAAATTTTCCATATTAGTGGAGATGACATATGCTCTGTCTGGAGATACTACAAGTATAAACTAAAGATTTAATCTCTCACCATTTAATGTTGGATACTACAGTGAGCACTCTAGCCTGGTTTTCTCACTATCCTCTGTCTTGTGTCTTGGGACCATTAGGCGTTGTTGTGATTGCTTGTTTCTAGAAGTAACACTCAGTGGCACATTTACTTCCAAAATCAGAAAACAGCTAAAGAGATATGTTCCATATATTTTAGGGTGATAAGAATGAGTATGAGCTACCAGGTTTGTATAATTGTGAAAAAGGGAACTTTCAATCCTCTGACTTGCTGAGTAGGATAATTGTTTGAGAGAAAGAAATATTAAAACAGTTGTAAAAAGTACTCAGAACTTGGTCTACATTTCTTAAGTCTCTCTTCCAGTGAATTAGGGTACAAGCATGTCTAGTGTGGCTAATACTCCGATCATCAGAATGGATTCATTGTCCTAGCAGAGGACACTTGAAATATACAAAGATACAAAATGGGTAAAGCAAGTGTTTGGAGAAACAGAAGTGAGGTGGGCTGCAGCTTGTCTCTGAAAATTTTTAGTGGAAATAGAGAAGTTTCCAAGATTCATTAAGATAAGGGATGATGACAATGTGCAGATAGAATTGGTAGGATGAAAAACATGAATGGTCTAGGAAGGAATTATTTGACCTGTAATGATCTACCTGCAACCCTGAGATGAGGCTTGAGGAACTTCCCAGTCTACATTTCAAGATCAATATGATTATTAACCCAAGGACAGTAAAGAATTTACCATAGATTTTTTAATAATTGCATATATTAGCTATTCTGAAAAAACACCCAACCCAATAACATGAGAAAAATTCTAATTTTCTTCTCAGGTCCAGGAATAGTGAGAATTGGAGCAGGAATCAATGGCAACAGCAGGTACACGGGTTTAATGCAGGATGTAAGATTTTATGAGAGAAAATTGACACAAGCAGAGATCTATGAACTCCATGCAACTCCTGCAAAGAGTGACGTATACCCTGTCTCTGGTTATTTGGAGTATCGGCAAGGAGAAACCAATAAATCATTCATTGTGTCTGCAAAGGATGACGAAGAGGAAGAAGGAGAGGAGTTATTCATCCTAAAGCTTATTTCTGTGCGTGGTGGAGCTCGAATTTCACAAGAAAACACAACAGCAAGATTAAGAATACAGAAAAGTGATAATGCTAACGGTTTATTTGGCTTCACTGGAGCATGTATTCCTGAGGTAAGATGCTCTTAAGGAAAACTACAGGAGAAATTTTAGACACAATCAAACTGGCAAGGCTAACTAACCTTTGAAGGGTCTTGATTCCACTTTTTTTAGTTTTTGTAGTTAAGCAGAGTTTTCTAGAATTTGGAGTTGTGTAAGTTCGTTTATACAGCCTCAGTCACACTGGCATTTGCAATATCACTTTTTTTTTAAACCCCCCCAATTATTTTTATTAAGAAAAATTATTTATTACATAAACTGAAGACTAAGGCTTAAAATTTCCTAGAAGAGTTTTTTTCCTGTACTTCTGTAACCTGATGTCATCTTGGAGAGAGTTCATTTTCTTCTTAGTATCTGGTACAATTCTGTGTTTTGGATTCAGGATGAGAATAATATTGATGTCACAAGGATGGTTTGGCTGTTGCAAAGTAGGACTTCACTTGAATCAAAGACTCTTCTGTGTCTCATGCTGTGCTAGTGAGGAGCTGCACAAAAATCTGGGAAGGAGCATGTCCAGGACAGCTGACCTGAACTGGCCAAAAGAACATTCCATACCATAGAATACCATGTCCAGTGTATAAACTGGAGGAGTTACCTGAAAGGCATGAAGGTCGTTGTTTGGAAATGGGCTGGGTATTGGTTAGCAAGTGGTTAGCGATTGTGCAGTGCAGCACATGTTTCTCTTGGGTTCTGTTCCACTTTCTCCCTCCCTTATCATTAAATCATCATCATCATCATCATCGCATTTGATATAAATTCACTTAATACTGGCTGGAAGTTGCTGTTTTTAAAGATGACCATACATGCAGTTTATACACTTGAATCTTTTTTTTATGGGATTGAAATAAACATAATTAGTTTTTATTTTTTTTTAATCATTATGAGGGAGAAAGCCATGATACACATTTCTATTCTTATTAGATTATTTTGGAAGAAAAAAATTCATAATGCTTTCCAATTTGGGAACTCTTACAACCTCTTAAGTACATCCTTTCTAACAGAAGTCCTTATAATGTGTTTGAAGGCAACCATGTTGCCTGACTGATGCTAGTTTTCAGTTTGGTTTAGTTTGCTTTTGAGGTGCCTACCATCTGCTACCATGATAGATTCTTTCAGTTTCAAATGCCACTGATAATTCTGTGATGCCACAGATCAGCAACCAACCATGAAGCAAAATTAAAAATTTATGTGGCATGTTAATTGGTTTGCAATTATCTTATAGCACTGTTTTATCAGTAATTTAATTTCATTATTTGTATCTGTCGGTATCTGTCTGTTAAGCAGCTGAAGGTGCATTCAATATCTGCACAGTGTTACACAGCAGCTCTGAAATTTTTGTAATGCTTAAGATAGCTTTAGTCATTATGATAACGTTCGAATAAAATTATTTTCTATTTTTGCTTGATGATCATAATTTTTTTTATTATACTTGGCCAGTCTCAATACCTGATTTGTTCCAAATGTGTGAAATTATTGCTGCTGAAGGCATGTTCTTTATGAAGACAGAATTGCAACGAGTACTATAGCACAAAAAGTTTTTCAGGTTTTTCTGAATGATAATAGTATAGTTTAATCTATATGTATCTATTTTGTTTTCCATAGTGTTTTTAGTCAGGAAAAAGAGGAATCCAAATCTTTCTTTAAAATGAAATTTAAAAAATTGACATTAATACAAAACAATATTGTCTTTTGCTTTTGATATATACATTTCAAACATATTTATTCTGTTTTTGTGTCCAAAATAAACATTAGGGTACAGTTACTGGCTGACCTCAGGGAGATGCTAGAAGCTATTACAATTTCCATTAAGATTGTTCTAGCCACCATCAAGATTAGTTTCAGCTTCCTATCACTCCAAAAGTGCTGAAAGTTACATGACAGCAATAAAAAATTGCTTAACATTTTTATAGCATTGGAGAATTCAACCTTTTCCATTTATTCCTTTGATGTACTTTGATCATAATAAATATGTCAATTTCTTGCTTTCTTCCAGGCTGCTGATGAGGGTTCCACTATATCCTGTGTTGTGGAGCGTACAAGGGGAGCCCTAGACTATGTGTATATAAATTACATTATCTCACAGGTTGATTCCAGGGGCTTTAATTACTCTGTTAGCGATTTTTCTAACAGCAGTGGCACTATCACATTCCTTCCTTGGCAGAGATCAGAGGTAAACCCTACCTTCCTATTAACTATTCATCCTGTCCTTTGAAAACCTACTGGAAAACACCTTTTGAGGATGCATGACTGGTTTTCATACTAAAGAGTCTTTCCTTCACATGGTTTTTGCTACATTTTGCAGGGGTTTTTTCATCTTTGACATCTGACAAGTGATAGGATAGACACCTGTGTGCATCTCACTTCAGGCATTACTGTGTATGCATGAATGCTTAAATGTCCATAATTGCACACTTAATGCACAGAAGATATGTTTACATATATATGTATATGTATTAGATATATGCATATGTATATATATACTTTAAGTATGGGTAGTCCTGGGCTTGAATAGTGGATCTAGTGACTTTTGAAATTGGAATATGATCAGGTTTTGATTTGAGTTTTGGAGATCAGTTTTGTCTCCACAACAATTAAATAGGCAGCAGTCAACTTCACTGCTGTAATCAAATGTCTTGCAACTGTTAGGCACATTCTGTCTCTTTTGATTAATCTGTTGATCTGTTTTCTGTTAATTTGATCCCAAGCTACAGCATAGGAATTTCACATTTAATTGAAGAAGAGATGTGGAACCACAATACTGTAGGAAGTTCCTAAGTGTTTTCTAGTATTTGTTAAGTAGAAAGGGTGGATTGATTGTTGAAAATACTGTCTTTAATTTCACTTCTATCATTCTGCTGAAGTCAGTCAGGACTGAGTGAAACCTACTGACGTAATTTGAAAAGATTCCAGTTACTCGCTTAGAACTGTGGATCTGGTCCCAGTTAAACAATATAACTGATTACAGTTTGGCAAAAACTTGTGATTTTGGAAAATAGCATGCTCCTGGCAGTTTATTCAGCTTTAATTCTCTACTGAAATTTTACTGCATTACATACAGTCATTTAAATTTAAATTTGCCAAGCTTTTCTAGTTTGGCAGCATGGATGAGGCCTGACTGACTCTATATAAAGTGGCAGAAAAGACCTGGTGAGCCCTCTTATTCCATTGCTATGTGGTCCAATATACAGTCTACATACAGAGGACCTAATGGTCACTGCCCTAAGAAACAGACTGGGAGCAGTTGCTCATCAGGTGAAAAATCTTAAAGAAATATTCATTGATGTTTTTAAACTACTCATTCCCATGGCTTTAAATATGACCAGCTACCTTAACTTTTTCTCCTATATATTTGTCAAACCTTACCACAATATATAGAAATAAGGAATTGTCTGAGATTAATATACTAGCCTGTGCAGAGCGGATTATGTTACATGATAGTGCTATCTGTAATCTCAAGTGTCAGGTGGCATTAAAAGCTCACTTTACTTGCTCTCTAAATTAGATTAATCGCTGTAATGTCTCTGGCAGCTTAATAAAGATGTTTTTGGAATTGGTATTCTAAACTTATAATCATAAGGTTAAATTATATGGAGGGCAAAATTGTTCTTTACATTACATTACTGAACTCACAGCAGATACAGCTGATTGACTAAAAACTTAGTTGTTTAAAGGGGCATAGAACTCTTAAGGGATGTGTGTTGCATAGTTTGATTTCTCCATGATTTGGTCCTTCTCTAGGTCTTAAATTTGCATGTTATAGATGATGACATTCCGGAGCTAAATGAATATTTCCGTGTGACATTAGTCTCTGCAGTTTCTGGAGATGGAAAACTAGGCTCAACTCCTACCAGTGGAGCAAGTATAGATCCAGAAAAGGAAACTACTGATATCAGCATTAAAGCCAGCGACCACCCATATGGTAACAATGTTGAAGATGATACAGTCTTATTGCAGATTTATCTATACTTGTAGCTCAAGAGGTAAAAATTTGCCTAGCCTAGATAGATCAGGAAGCAATGTCAAGTACTACACTTTATCTAACTTGAGATTAATTCTTAATTTTTATACAAGAATGAAAGTCAAATTGCTTACTCTTGAGAGTACGACAAAAAGGCATTAAAGATACCTGGACCAAGCATGTGATCATCCCCTTTTGCAATAAAACCAAATTGCATGTTGTTGGTTTTATGCCAGTTTTTGCGTAATGAGAATTTGTAACAGAGAGAAACATGTAAGCATGCCTTTTATTATACTAATAAGTCCCTAATATTATGGTATTTGGGTTAGTTGGGGAAGAGTTGAATTCATTCTTGTGATATGGGTTTTTTTAAGACTAACATGAGTATCAGTGAGAGATAAAATTGTCCATAGCACAGTCCTGTAAATAGCATGATTGGGTCCTAAAGGCATATTAATACTTTAAAAATTTCATAAACATTGGATGCAGGTATTATAAATATTTTTGGTGGGGTTTTTTATTATTATAATTTGAATTTGGTATGAGAAGCCATGTAAATAACAATTTTTGTATTTCAGGTCTACTGCAGTTCTCGGTGGGGCCACCTCCTCAGCCCAGTGATGAAATGATTCTGCCAGCCTCCGCTGTTCCCCATATCACTATTCAAGAAGAAGTTGGACACATCAGGTTGTTGGTAGTTCGTGCACAAGGGCTCCTTGGAACAGTTCTTATGGAATACAGGACAGTGCCACTTACAGCTTTCAGTCCTAAAGATTATCAGGTATGGCTATTGCCAAAGTGGGTAATTATTTTAGAATTTAATTGGAGCTATTTTCCCGGAAGTAGCCATCAGTTTGAATATTTTAGCTCAGCTGTGATGCTTTTCACAGAAACAGTTTGTTTTATTATGGTGTTGTGATAGATGGATAGTACTCGTTATAAAAATAAAAATCACTATGTGCCTTTTGCCTCCTTTCTGTGCAGCATGTTGTATTTTCTAGAAAAAGCCTCTGGGTTCGATTTTGATCTCCTTAAGAAAATTGTCAATGGATATTCCCTATTGTTTCTAAGTATATCAGACTTTATATGACCATACATATGGTGCAAATGCAGGTGAAGATTATATTTGTATGTTCTAGGATTTGTGCATATTTAACAATATGGCTTAAAGGTATGTTTGATTGTCTGACTGCTGTTTGTGCAGAAAAATGTAGATAAATGAAGATGCTCAAAATTCAGTGAATTTAGATTGCTATTTCTTATAACAAAGACTCAGCAGATTTTTTAAAGTTAAAGAAAAGTACATGTTTTGATAAAGACAAAAAGAATTTAGGTTGTATTTTTTTTTATTTGGATGAAAACACTAAACTTGAACAAAACTGTGAAGACCTGTCATATTTCAGGCTGTTTGGGGGTCAATGGAATTTCAACCTGGAGAAAGATACAAGTACATTACTGTTAACATCACTGACAATTCTATTCCGGAACTAGAAAAAACTTTTAAAGTGGAGCTGTTGAACCCAGAGGGAGGAGGTAAGGCACGTACATCAATCCACTGGTTGTATTTTTGTGACCTTTATTCACCCCTTAAAATCTAATCTTGTGAACTATTTCCATGTTATTTCTAAAGACACAACCTCCACACTGCAGCAATTCTTCTTAGGAAAAAACTGTCCTTCAGATGTTTTGTTAAGCAGTGCTGCAAATGACTAGATTTCTTTTTAAATACATAATTCCATAGTTGGTAGAGAGAACTAAAGTAATGTAATTTTTTTTTTCAAGTAGTCAGTATTTAAGGTTTAACAGCCAAAAGTGTGCTTTTTATCTACTACTTGAGTGAAATTGGAGAAATTGCAATAAACTGGGTCATAACTGATTCAAATGGATTATAGTAGAAAATTAGAAAATTGTGGGGTTTGAGATGCATGGAGAGTTTAGCTGAGTAGGAGAACTAGCTAGAAGCCAGTGTCTCCTACTGTGAGACATTAGTCTCCACATCAAATCACTTTTGCTTTACAGGATTTATTTCCATTACAAAATGTTTTAAGGGAGATTCCTCCTGGTTGGAGGAAAAGAAGTAATTTACCTGAAACTATTTTTCTAAGCAATTCAGAATTGCAAGTGTGATGCCTTCTGGAAAGTTTGATCATATTAACATGAATGTCTGTGCTGCAGTATGTCACTATGGTGCTATGCTAGGATTTTTTTGATAAAAGTTTCAGAGCTTTCATGCATGTGGAATTTTTGGTCAAGTAGTTTCAGTTAAATGAACTTTTCTCTTTGACTTGTTTTGGTTAGAAAACTTAGAGCTAACTTTGGTAATTTACTAGAGGCAGATACCTTCTGAACATAATCTTTTTGAGCTTTCCAACACCACTGCAAATACAAAACCTAGGGTAAAGGTTCCATCAATTAAGCTGCCAATTCTTTTCAACTTTCTGACTCAAGTTTTTGATTTGTGAGAAAATACTAGAATAAGAGAATTTGACAGGGTCTAGCTACTGCTTCCCTCTCCTCCCTGCCCCATTTCTAATTTCTCCATTAGGATTGAGAAAGAGGGAACACAGAAGGAAAGGAAAAAAAAAGAAAGATAAAGTTGTATGTGTTTTCTTTCCTTCTGACTTCCTTTTGCTTTCTCCAATGCAATAAATTAAACAAGAGGTAATACATTCAATATTTTTTCTAGCTTTTAGCAGAAATTCTGTATACTTCTATTGTGAAAATTGCCGCTTTCCTAGAATATATCTCTGTCTTTTTGTGTTGTCCAGATATGTTTAAATTACTTCCTGCTTTCCTTTTATTTATAAATGTATATATGTGTATATATCTGTATGTCTGTCATCTTAAAGTTGCTGAGCTCTTTAGAAATGATGGAAGTGGTAGTGGTGATGGAAACATCGATTTCTTCTTTTCAACTGTCCCTCAACATGGTAAGCTTTTTTGATTAATGTTATATTTTATTTAAAATTTTAATAGCTGTCACAAATTACTGTGCTTGATACAACTCCTTTACATGGAATTAGAGATTATTAATTTAGATTTAACATAAAGTTTTATTGAAAAAATTCTTTTCCATTTTAATTTAGGTGTAATTTCACTAGCAGTCAGTATTTAATGTAAAGCAGAGAATAACAGGTTCTTATATAATCAAAACCATATTGTTGTAAAACACAATATAGTAATTGCAGAATTAAAGT
>VWYN01003030.1:23539-36472 GCA_013400075.1 Hippolais icterina
TTACAAAATTATCTTTGAGCATTGTCACATTTTTCTGGGAGAAGAAAGCAAAGGCACTTTTTAAATTGAAGGCAATTTTAAAGCTACCTGATCGTATTCTTTGATACATTTTATGTATAATTTTGATCCCTTCATGGCAAAAACACTCATATAGAAAAGTAAGTTGTGTTAGATTTTTTAATGAAATAATTTGATTTTTTTTCATTTTTCTTCTTTCATTTCTTCAAGTTTCTATTTATGTCATGATAGCAGAAAACATGATAATCTAATATTGAAAAAAAATACCAAATGAAGAAATAACATAGAATATATGGGAAAACCCTATGCATAGAGGACTTCAAATTAAAACCTGCAGATGTACAAGTGTTGTATAAGCACTCCTATGCCAATAGAGTAATATTTTTTCTTTTTTTGCTGTTTTTTCCTTCTTTCTTTTGTTTTATCTTTTTTTTTTCTTCTTTGTTGTTTTCTTTTTTGTTATTTTCTTTGACATCATTTTTCCTTTTTATTTGTTTCTAGAAATGGTTTCCTTAAGTGCCAGGCTTTTTTTCTCTCTGAGCAACAAGTTATGTCACCCAAGACAATATCTTTAGAAGTAGGATTTATTTGACTTGGTGGGGATTTTTTGGTTTGTCTTTTATTCCAGCTTATGTTAGGATGAAACCTGTGTTTATATTGTCTTTCCGCTTATACTGTGATTTACCATATTACTCCTTGCTGTCCTGAGTGCTGCTCCATTTTCATTCATTAAACCTGTAATTTTATTTTAGTTCCTCCCTTAAAATAATACTTTTTTTTTGTTGTATAGTTCCATAGAAGGACTGAGAGTACTGACTGAAAGTCAGCTCCTTTTCCATACAATGCATTTAAAAAAGAACAAAACCAGGACAAACAGCACAGATGTTTCATACTCTCTTGCATTTTTCTAGCATATTTCTTTAGCTGTTTTCTTTCGTGTAAGAAAACATGAAAGTTAAAAATAACCCTTTTTGGAACTTGCATTTAACAGCTAGCTTGGGAATTGCATCCCACATCCTTGTGACTATTGAGGCTTCTGATGATGCTCATGGTGTGTTTGAGTTCAGTGCTGAGTCCCTTTCAGTGAATGGAACTGAGCCTGAGGATGGAGATAGCAACGTTGTGCTGCAGGTTAGAAGGCTTTGGGTCTCATATTGCTGCACTGTACTCTTCTGCCTGTTTTTACGGATGTTCTCTGCTTTTGTCATTAGTCTATGGGGTTTATAAAAACTTTGTCATGAACATTTGTTTTTCCAGTCATGCAGTGTTTGCTAGTATATATTAGCTTGAAACTAAAATAATAATGATATACAAAAGCTAAAAATCTTCAACTTATTTAGAATCAAAGGACTACTATCTTTAAATAAGTGTTGATAATACAAGTCCTGCAGAGCTAAGATGATAAAAATTACATGTTTTAAAAACATGGACATATCTTTAGTTCATCATGTTACTGTCTTTGCTTAATTGCATTTCATACTTTTATGTTTTACTTTTTCATAGAGCAAAAATATGCACATCTTTATATGTTTTTCTTAGGTTGTGAGAAGTCGTGGGGCTTTATCTCAGGTGACATTGCATTGGATTATATTCTGTGATTTTACCAATGACCTGATCTCTACAGATGGGAATGTAACATTTGATATTGGCCAAGTGAGAGCAAATATTACATTGCAGATTTCTCCTGATGATGTTCCCGAATTGGATAAGATCTTTTCAGTTTTGATCATCAATGTCACCCTTGGTCGTCTTGGATATCATACTAATGCAACATTAACTATTTTAGCAAATGATGATCCGTATGGAGTCTTCATCTTTTCTGAGCAAAACAGACCAATAAAAGTTGAGGAAGAAACAAAAAATATCTCTCTGACAGTTATAAGATATGGTGGTCTCCTTGGTACAGTAATGGTGAAATACAGAACTATTGGTGATGAGGAAAAGTTGCCCTTTCTTCCACCTGATGTTGTCAGAGCAATAGAGGGAAAAGACTATATACCCATTACAGGTTATGTGATCTTCACAAGCAGTGAAAATGAGGCCACAATATCCTTGCCTATTTTGGATGATGATGATCCTGAGAGGTCAGAATCTGTTTTTGTGGAGCTAAGCAGTGTTGTTTTGATCAACAAAGTTCAGGATCGGCCAAGTAAGTGTCTTACATAAAACATACAATTTAACTATTAAGGTTAATATTTATATGTAGCAGAAGAAAATGCAGCAAGGTGAATGAAGAACTCTTTACCTCTGCCAAACTCAATATAGTTAGGATATCTTCTAGTTACCTGACTTTTGCCTGTTGGCATTTATTTCCTTTAGTACACTATTTTATTGGAAACACATGAGTATTTCTTTATCCCTTTTGCGTTATCCAAGGTCTTTCAGGCCAAATATGTTACAGTACTTGCTTGTGCACTAATACCTGCTCATTTATCATTGTTTCTGGAAGTTCAGGAGCAAGAAATAGCTAAGCTACTTTTTCTTACTGAAATACAAAAAAGTCTTATTAAAAAAAGACGATGTAGAATTAGTGACAAGCTTCTTTCTTAGCATTGACAATTTTTACTTAATTTCTCATTCAGATAAATTCAGATCATTACAGCTGATTTATGCTTCAAAGATTCTTGGCATGTTTAATTGCTGCCCTTGCCCACAAAATAAGGGGTAACTTCAAATATAATTCCACTTGGAGTTGAAATCTTACTTACATCTCATCATATCAAGAGTAAAACTGAAATTATTCTGAATTGTATTGATCTTGCTGTTAGTCTTAGGGATAAATAAATAAATTTACAATATCTACTCTTTTCAAAAAAATTATGGCTTGTGTGCTCCACAGCATAGTAGAATAATTTTCAGATTTTCTGCCAGAACATAATTTAAACACATGTATTTTGATGTGGTTTGTAGTTACGCTTTGTCCAATTGTAAAAAAGATAACTTTCATGAAAACTAGAGACAGCTAAACTCACATGTATGCCTACAAATTCTATAGCCATTAATAAGAAGCATTTCAGGTAACCCTCACTAAGTTTTCTTTATATTTCAGTTATAAATTCTCCTCGACTTGGCTTAGTGAGTGAGACAATAGCTCATGTGATTATCAATGCCAATGATGATGCTTTTGGAACACTTCAGCTTTCAGCTTCAGCTGTGCGAGTTGCTGAAAACTATGTTGGACCAATCATTAACGTGACCAGAACTGGGGGAATATTTTCAGATGTTTCTGTGAAATTTAAAGCTATGCCAATAACTGCAACAGCTGGTAAGAAAGCAGAATAGCAGAACTATGCAGCCTGTGTTAAAGCTGAAACAAACAAGTGTGTGATGAATGCTCTATTATGTAACAAGTATGAAATAAAAAGTAGTAAGGCATTGACTGTGCGTAGCAAATATGAGTTTAAGACCTAGGGGAAAATCTACACATTGTCACTGGAGAATCTAAAAGTGAAATAAGGGAAGGAATTGGGGTGTTTGTTTACTTTGTAGCACACCACCACTTAAATACCCCTTCACCCACCACCCCCCAAAATACTATAGTAGTATATGTAAAAACAGTTGAGTCCCATGTACCTATTTAAACCCACCATTTATTGCTTAGTTGAGCTTATTGGAGAGGAAGTGCGATCTGGGGGCTTGGGTGTAAAAGAAATAGGGAAAATTTATATCAGAACCCAAGGAGACTTGCACTTCTGAAAATGGAACATAAACTTCTCCACTCGGTCCCTCCTATAGAGAAGGTATATAAAGAAAGGAGAAAACTTAGGAAATCTTCAGGATCACTTAGACAATTATAAATTGAGTGCTCTGTATTTCAGGTGTGTCCAAATTGAGTACGTGGGTGGTACATGTTCTGAGAACTTCTAGTTTCATTTTTATGTAACAGAATGTTATAAATTAAATGTTTAGCTAGATTCATATCAGAGTATGCTTTAAATTAGTTTCTGAAGCAGAGCTGTGTTTAGTGTATCACAGATGTTCCTCTAGACAGCTGAGAGCAGTTTGCCCAGAGTGAAGTTGACACATCAAATGTGCCCTTTACTAAAATCTACTTTGACAAGGTGCTTCTGTTTTCCCTTTTATCTCTTGGAAATCTGGACAGCAATTGTAAATGAAAAATAGAAACATCTTGGTAGTGAGACCTTGTAAAAAGCACACAATAGTGGATCTTTTGTAACTACCTCTTGGTCTTACAGTACAAACTCTGTTTTGGTCAAGCCAAGTTTGATTTTGATCCATCCAGGCATCTAAAAGACAATAGGAAGTTAAAGATTCCTAGGGTCTAAAGGTAAAGACTCCATAAAAACACAGAGAAATGCATGTATAAGCAAAGAGAAGATGGGTATTACTGAGAGTGTTCACCACACTGAACCATAAAGCATTGGTATTATCTGTGTTTTATTGTTTTGGGTTTTTTTTACTACAAATCTAGGTGAGGACTACAGTGTAGCTTCATCAGATGTTGTCTTACTAGAAGGGGAAACAAGTAAAGCTGTGCCAATTTATATAATTAATGATATAAATCCTGAACTTGAGGAGTCATTTTATGTTCAGCTGCTGAACCAAACAACAGGAGGAGCCTTGCTTGGATCTTTGACGAGGGCAGTCATAACTATTGAGGCTTCTGATGACCCTTTTGGATCCTTTGGTAAAGGAGTACATATTTTCTTTCTTCTTTTAACATTTTTTCTGGGTATTTGTGGGGGAGCTGCTACTTGGCAACTTAATAAAAACATATAGAAGCAGAAATGTGGGTGTAGAGAGTAAAAGAAAAGATGAACTGAATTAAAACATGTAATAAAGGAGTAATAGGGCTTTAATATAACAGTAGGACTGAGCCTCTGTTTGGTAGCACTAAGCAGTAGAACATGAGGCAACAGCCAGAAACTGCAGCACATGAAGATCATCTGCACATGAGGAAGACCTTCTTTACTGTGCCAGTGATGGTGTACTGGAAGAGGTTGCACAGAGAGGTTATGGAGTCTCCTTCAGTGGAAACATCCAAGAACTGTCTGGACATAGTCCTGTGCCATGTGCTCTGGGATGACCCTACTTGAGCAGGGAGCTTGAATCGGATGATCTACAGTGGTTCTTTCCAACTTGACCCATTCTGTGATTCTGTGATTTCTACTTAACATATTCCATGTTAAGTAGTTTTAATTTATTTCTTCAGGAAGTGACATAAAATCTGGTAAAGAGTTTCTTTGCTGCAAATAATTATGAGATTATATTCTAAGACATTAGAAACAGTTCATGTTTAGCCTCAAACAATGGGTGTATTTGGATGAGGGCCTAATATTCATGCTAATTTTCTCTGCAGATGAAAATATGAGCATTGAAAATTTGCTTTTAGGTTTAAACCTGATCAAAAGGGGTTTACTTGTGCAAGTAAATGAAAGCAAGTAAAATAAAACTCCGTATTTCAGAAACTGATATATTTACTTTCAGTTTTATTGTTAATGCACTACATCTCCCTGTGGTGTATGTCAGTTTTTCAGAATACCGAATTCACTGTGGAGGAGCCTGAATTTGGATCAGTAACTATAAGTCTGCCAATAATCCGCAATGCTGGGACCCTGGGTAATGTTACTGTTCAGTGGGCTGCTACCATTAATGGACATCCTGCTGACGATGACTTGCAAGTTGCCATGGGTAATATTACTTTTGCCCCTGGGGAAGCCATTCACATGTTGCTGCTGGAAATCCTGGCTGATGATGTTCCAGAAGTAGAAGAAGTAAGTAGAGCAGTTATGTCTCTCTTGAACAGTATTAGAGTTTTAACTTCTATAAGAAATGTATGCAGATCAAAACCAGAAATGTTATGGCAGGAAGCTGCAACAAGTTCAGATTTTATTTTGATTGTGATTATTTTTAGAAATGGTAAAAATTATTTGGTTTTTTTTTTTTTCTTTTTGAGATTGTCTATATAGAATTAACTCAAGCCTCCAATGGTGGTGCTATCGGGTTAGATGGTACGGCAAATATTGTTATACCTGCCAATGATAATCCTTATGGCACAGTTTTCTTTCATCAATCCTCGTATCAGATTCAGGAGCCACTAGAAAGAAATTTACATGCAAATGTATCAGTCAGGAGAAGGTCTGTATAATATTGGCTATTTTTGAATCTATTGTTGTTGTTTTGGTTTGGTTTGTTTTTTGTTGGGTATTATTTGCAATAATTTTAAATGTCATGCCTTTGT
This sequence comes from Hippolais icterina, assembly GCA_013400075.1. Taxonomy (NCBI): domain Eukaryota; kingdom Metazoa; phylum Chordata; class Aves; order Passeriformes; family Sylviidae; genus Hippolais; species Hippolais icterina. Next base: position 29,760 of record VWYN01003030.1, read on the forward strand.
ATAGATATTTGCATCAATTTCTTGCTCTGCCAGCTCTTTCTTTTTAATATACATTGATTTTGAACTAGATGTTTGCTTGTTAGAAATATACATAAAATACAAATGTATTAAATGTTTGTAGTATAAACTCAGTGTACATATACATATACAATATACTTGAAGTTTTATTTTGCCTGTTAAATTGTTAAGCCATTTAAAGCTGCAAACCAGCCTGTTCCTGTGATGTGAACTGGAAGACAAAGTGAATCAAATATTGTATGATGGAAGACAAAATGAAAAGCAGAACAGGTTTTGCACATGAAATACAGTATCCTGAGGACACCTTGGAGGAATGATAGCAGTGCTAGACAGCAAAGGCTTTTTCCTCCTTGACAGTCCTAGGAAGACAAAGTTAACTCCTAGAAACAAATATTTACAAACATGCTTAACAGATTTCTACTCAAGCTATAACAATCAAACTTGCTTTCCAAAAAACCCAACTACTCAGTTATTATAGTACTAGCTTCAAGGGAAGTCACTTTTATTAGCTATTTGTAATTTTTCAGCAGCAATTCAGAAAGTGTTAGTTAATTTTGTTCACTTTTATTCTTAACCCAGTAACATATAGCATGTTAGATGTGCTTCACCAGCTAACACAACATTTTTATTTTAATGTCTTTTAGTGGGGGAAGGTTTGGTCAGCTGCGAATATTTTACAGCACTTCTGAGATTGACGTTGTAGCTCTTGCCATTGAGCAAGGTGAGGATATACTGGCCTATTATGAGTCTCCTGTACAGGGAATTCCTGACCAGCCATCCAAGACCAAAGTGAATGTGTCAGCAGCAAGTGACCCACTGTATGCCTGTGCAACTCAGTGCCTAAAAGAACAAGCATGTTCAGCCTTTACATTTTCCAGTGCCTCTGAGATTCCTCTTTGCCTCTGGCTGACCACAGAGACCGGGCCATTAACTAACATGTCAGGATTATGGACCTACAAGAAAAACATCAGCAGTACATCTGTTCTGTTTAGTACACAAGCCATTGCTGGTAGCGATTACGAATCTCTCACAAGACAATGGGCCATCATGCAGGAAGGGGAAGAGTTTGCAAATCTCACAGTTACCATACTCCCTGACAGCCTGCCAGAGCTGGATGAAAAATTCACTATATCTCTGTTGAAAGTTGAACTACTGAACATCTCAGCCAGCTTAAAAAATCAACCAAGTATTGGACAGCCAAATACTTCCATAGTTACCATAATGATGAATGGGGATGCCTTTGGAGTATTTAAGATCTACAGTGTAAGTCCCAATGCAACAGAGAACTATATTGAAGTAGAAGAACGTCCTCAGGCCAACGTGCAGCTAATGATACACAGGACAGAAGGCAGCCTGGGACAGGTGGCAGTGGAATGGCGAGTTATTGGTGGAACTGCCACCCCAAACTTGGATTTTATGGGTGTTGGTGAGATTCTGGTCTTTGCTGAAGGTGAGGCAAGATTTAGCACTAACTTCTCATGTCTAAAACTAAAGAAAACACAAAACAAACAAAGACTACAAAGATTAAAAAAAAAAAAAAAAGGAGAAAAAGTATAAATATTGAGGTATTTTTAAAGAAATATTGCAATGTACATTATAAAGATAGCATTTTTACTAAGTAAGTAAGGAATAATATTGCTGAAGTAGTTGTTGTATCAAAGTTAATGAAAATGAGAATCAGGCCTAAGTGGTCTTCTGTTAATCTTCAGTCAATACAGTACTAATTTTTAATGATATATCTTTTTAGATTCTGAGGTTGCATTGATTTCGTAATATAACAGGATAGTTAAAAAATTGCAAAGAGGAAAATTCTGTGGCAGGCATTATAAGCACTGTGAAACACAATGGATATCTTTTATAATTTCAAAGTCTGAGATGATTGAACAGTTGTTTGAAAACAATTTATGGGAGTGTAGTAAAGATTCTAGTGTTCATTTAGCTTGCTAAATCATCTGAACTCAAATGAAGGGTTGCCAGGAGTGATTTAGAAACTGACATGTAATTGTATTCATGTTTATAATGCTTAGTGTTTACTAAATCTATTTTCAAAATACTTTGAAAGGCAATATAACAAAAAATACATGTATATGGTAAACTGATATAATTATTAGTACAGGTTATGCACATACAATGACCAACAGGATTGTGTTGCAAATTGTAATGTATTATAGAGACTGGTAATTGAGTGTGGTTGCTTTGATATTCCAGAAGACAGGTAACCAACACAATGACAGCCCACCTTAGTGCATTTCCTGGTCCAGTAAATGTATAGTCATATATCGTGTACATATGCCTGTATGTGGTTCATCGGAAAATGTATTCACTTGGTAATTCTTTTTACAAGAATTACATTCCCCTTTTCTAATTAAAATTTGAATGCTGGAGAAGTTACACAGCAAATAAGAATTCTAGGCATTCAGAAATTATGCTGACATTGTTAATTTCTACAGAGTATATTTAATAATTCGTTAATTATATTTCCCAATATAATTTTTCATTAGTAGTTGAATAAATTTTCTTAACAACATTCAATAACTTCTTAACAGGTAAATAAGTACAGATTCTTCATGTCCTATTTTATATCAGTTAAGTATTTACTACTAGAGTAGATGATTGCATCTTTTTAAAAGATGATTTTCATGTGTACACGTAAGTATGTATATGTTCTACTTTTAGGTGAAACAAAAAAGATGGTCACACTGACCATTTTAGATGATCCAGAGCCAGAAGATAATGAAAGCATCATAATCAGCCTGGTGCATACTGAAGGAGGGAGTAGGATTCTTCCCAGTTTCAACACTGTCACAGTGGTTATCCTTGCAAATGACAATGTGGCAGGAATCATTAGCTTCCAGACTGCTGGAAGGTCTGTTATTGGTCGTGAAGGTGGGTTCTCTGTTTTGTCTAAACTCAGTTTGTTTAACATGAGCTTCCACCTCTGTGCTTTCTGTTGATAACCATTCAGTGATTGTATTGTTATTTAGAGAATAACTGTAGGAGGCAGACGAGAGATGTGGGACTCAAGTGACTCTCTTAGAGGTGCTGTTTGTTTCATAGATTGAAGTTACAGCAGCTGTGGGTCGTGGGCATACAGAACCAAAACCCAAAAGCTATCAGCATCAGCTTAAAGGCATATCTGAAGCCACCTTAGTTTTGAGTACAATGCATTATGTATTTTTCTCCACTTAGCATCTCAACCAATTAAGATCAAACACACTACCTTTACCATATTATGTTACAGTTTAAACTTAAAGTTGTTTTTCTGTTTCCTTGTAGTGGAAAATTCTTTTACTTGGTAAAAACATATTTTTTGTTTGCCGAGTTTTTTTGTGTGATTTATCTTTACTTGGTAAAAACTTGGGGGTTTTTTTTGGTCAACATATCCTTTGCTCTAGCCGTAAAACTTCTTTCCAACTCGACTTAACCTTTGCTAACCTAACTTAGTTGTCCAGTAACTACTGGCTCAGCATTTCCTAACTTAAATGTATTTTATTCTTCTATATCAAAACTTGCTTCCATCTCTATTCCACTTCAAGGTTCCACCGTCCGTGAGCCTTCTGTTAAACCTACATATTTGTAAAACTTTTCCTGTCAAACTTCTATCTTTCCCAACAATTAACCACATCCTTAGCCCACATTTCTTTGGGTTTTTAACTCCTGCAAACATAGCACTTAAATAAAATCTATGGAAAAGATGAATAGACCATTTCCAAAACCATATTTCACCATTTGTTCTTTCCCTTCCTTTTTCTGAAGGTTATGTCTTGCTTCTATTGGCATGGCATATCTAAGCTCCTTTTATCATTTTTCATTCATTTATACCATATTCCAGAACTCTATATAACCCCCATTATGCAGACCAATTTGCTTAAGCAAATATTATCTATTACTGACGTAAAATTAATTTTAAATTATCTAGCAAATACTCCCACAGAAAAAAAACAGGAAAAAGTCTTCCATCTTTTTAAAGTTTCTCCTTATAATTTATGGCAGCTCATTTTAGGAGTGTGACAAGCTTGATGTTCACTCAGTCATGACTTTTGAGACCAATAATAGTTTGATATCTAGTGTCTACTAGTGTTTTAAGAGAGCATATTTCATGTTTTGCCTAGGGTTTGTTACAGTTCTGTATAGGACAGTGGCAGTACACATGGTAACTGCTCTTGTTAGCCTATGCTGGAATCTCAGTGTTCTGCAGTCTCAATTTTTTCTGATGTGTAAACTGATGGGTAGAGAAAACTAACAGAAATTGGCTGTCCAGGAACATGTGCACTGAATTTTTTGTTGGAAGAAAAAGTCTATCTCAAAAGAACATGGTCTGTTTTTTTCCTGTGATGAAAGGACACCATAAACTTTTGGGTTTTGTTTAGATACAGTTTGTATTCCACATCAGTGGTTTGGATCTGCCTGACAAGCCAGCTGCAATCTGTCAGTCTAAGAGCAGCTGTTAATGAGCCCAAGGAATTAATATAAACCATCTCATTCCCCAAGGTTACAAAGACCTTACATACTTTCCACTGGTTAAATATTGGTCATAGCATGCTGAAGCTGAAAGCTTTTATCTGGAGCTGAAATACTCTGCTATATATAGTATGTATATAGTGCCATAACTGATTCCAGTTCCTTCAGCTTGTGAAAAATAGTGCATTGCATTATAGCAAAATAAACCCCGAAAACAAACAGCAAACTAGTTCACTTTGATAAAAAAACAAGGAATGAGCTAAGGCCTTGATATGATTTCAGTGTTTTTACTTCATTTTCATTATCAAGCTTTTTTATTATGAAGACAAACATTATCAGACATAAATCAAAACAGTGCTACCTTTTCTATTTATTATATTATTGAACAGTTTATGTTAAGGAACTTAATATTTTTTCAAGCTGTTCATATTATTTGTCCCTGTGGGGAGGCAAGATTTGAAAAATTGAATATTGGTGAGGAAAGAGAAAAGTAAGTTTGTTTTAGAATTGTTTTAACTTAAAAACCCTGCAGATGGGAGATGTTGGAAAAGACTCAGCCTGAGAAAATTCAGGTATTTGTGTTTTCTCTGTATTGTTGGCTGTCAACCAAAAAGAAATGGATTTTTCCTCACAGAAGATAATAGGATGTTGTTAAAGACTTAAAAGCCTTTCCCATAGTCTTGGACCTCTTTGCAATGGGGAAAGGAAATTAACAGGGTTGGTGAAACACAGCCTGGTGAAGGATTTGTGCATGGTCTAGGCCTTTGATATCTAATGCAGCACTCAGGCCTGGGCACTTTTTGCTCTGCTAATATGGAATAAGTTTAGCAGTGTAGGGGTCTCCGTTTTGAAAGTTACATAATGGAATAAATCTTTTCTTCACACTTCAGCTGTGGATGTCTGTCTTGGTGTTACCTGCATGTATAAGTTCACACAATCACCACCTTGAGGGCAAGGGCAGCATTTAAGTACAGGCAGAGCATGCAACAGTTGTATGGCTATGATTGAATTAGATGAAAACACATTGCAAAAGCTTGAAATAAGGAGCAAGAGGAGAATAGATTAGGTACCTTTCTCCTTGATAAAGGCAGAAATTCAAAGAAAGATTTAAAATGGTAAAATATTTTAAAAAACTCCCTAAAGACAAAGTAGTGAAATTAACCTAATAATACTTTCAATATTCCGAAATTGATTTGCATTTGTGTTAGTATTTCTTACTAGATAGGAATAAGATTTTGGTAAAGCTGGCTGAGCTTTACATGGGTCAGTAGCTGACTACTGGAGGGTCATTAATTATGATGAATTGTACTTCAGGTTTCTTCTTGGTGCTTGGATTACAGTGTATCAGGGTTCTGTATCCAGAAGTATTATACAGTCTTCACTGAAAATTTGTTGTATTACATAATGTTGCATTGAAATAACCTTTATCTATATTGGATGTTCTGTGATGATACTAAAGTAATTATTTTTTGGTCAAATATTTATTTGTTTATGATGGTTATGCAAATTTCTCAGATTTCCTCAGATTTCAAGGCAGTGTTAAATGATACGAAAAATTAGCCCTTGGAGAACCTGTAAATTGTCAGTGTGTCCTCAGATATCTGACTGTAGAAGCAGAATTCTTATGATGTCAATACATTTTGAATTCCTTTGTTCTCTTAGAATTGGTGTGGGACAACTTGAAACAAGGCTTAAATTAAGTTTGAAATTATGAGACTGGTAACATACTAATTCTACATACTGGAAAATTGGTGTATACAATTTTTGTATTACTTTTTTGTAATTTTATTTTTCAGTTTATTATATTAGGGTCTTTTGAAGTTTGTTGTTCATATCTATCTCATTCGTAGCCAATATGTTGGCTTCTCTCAAATATTTCCTTACCAAAAAGAGAACATATCCAGAAAGTGATAAATTTTTTTCTGCCAGTTTTCTGCCAATTCTAGATATACAAGCTATATATACCATACAATACAATACAATAATATTCCAGAATAACCAGATAAGCATCCCAATTTGGTGTTCATTGAGTTACACAGTCAGTGAGAGTAGCTGTGCGGCTCAATTCTGTATGCCATTTACTAAGAGCATAACCTCACACTACATCTGCTCTTACCCTTTCACAGGGAATTATTCCCAGTTTTGAATTATTTATTTTTTTAATTATTTGAATTATTCCAAGTTTTGCAACAAAAGAATTCAAGTCAATTTGTAGAAATACAAAGAAAGTAATT